>BPTQ01000008.1:39237925-39746548 GCA_019973895.1 Chrysanthemum seticuspe
TAAAAAAATAGTAACACTGTGTTTGGAAAAATCTAGCACGATAACACACATGGCCACTGGACAAATTGGACAACGTCGTCCAGTTCAATTGCTGGCAATTAAAAAAATAACGTGGCAATCAGGAAAAGCAGTCAAAAATTGCTGACAATAATATAATAACGTGGCAATCAGTAAAAGCGGGCAAAAATGTGCAAAAGCAGGCAAAAATAAAAACGAACGAAAACATGTAAAAACGGACGAAACCGTGCAAAAACTAAAAAAACGTGTAAAAACGGACGAAAACGTGTAAAAACGTGCAAAAATGAACAAAAATATGTAAAAACGGACGAAACCGTGCAAAAACTGAAAAAACGTGTAAAAACGGACGAAAACGTGTAAAAACGGACGAAACCGTGTAGAAACGAACGAAAACGTGTAAAAACGTGCGAAAACGAACGAAAACGTGTAAAAACGGACGAAACCGTGCAAAAACGGACGAAAACGTGTAAAAACGGGCGAAAATGACTAACGGTGCAATAATATAATAACAGTCGTTAAAAACTGACGAAAAGGACTAACGGTGCAATAAAAAAATTAACGGTCGTTAACTTGACCTGCTGCAACAGGTTAAACAGGTCACCGGTACACACAATAGCACGATCTAAAAAGGTTTGTGTCACAATGATAAAAAAATAGGTCGTTACACACAATGACAATAAGTGTCAAGTATGATGCCTTTTTATGCAATTTTCCCTTTATTTAACCATCACTAACATTACTTATAAAGACATCAACAAATTGCTTACCAATCAATGTGCGACAAACTTAGCCATTTTTCTTTCACTGAACCATACCCTGTGACAAACTAACTTAACATGAAATGTATGAATACCAAGTTTTGATTAGCTCAACACATGTTTTTTGGTTTGAGTTTGGATCATACCCGACCAATGCTCACCGCTACAAGAACATATACATGATTTATAGAAAATCATGTGTAGAGCAATATCGTAATGCTCACACAATCAATCATAATGTAAAAGACCAAAACTTTGGTTCATAATGTGGCATGATCACTAGCCTACAACCGAGGAAAGATAGAAAGAGTTCAAATCTTGCCTAAAAGATTGATTGTTAAAGAACATTTAGTCAAAATCTCTCTATTTTAAGTTTGAGCACGTCAAAAGTTTACTCATCTAGCGATATCTCATATTTGGAGAGTCGATATCTCATGCACTCATCGAATAGTGTATCATTCGAATCGGAAACTTCAAAACATACATTTGCCTCAACGAAACTTAGAACTAGGAAACATTATAACAATTAGTAGCAACTAAACTAGTCTTTCCATCAAGATGTACAATTCTCTTTTAGTGAGAAAATTCTTCTCATAAAACCTAAATTTAGATTTATTATTTACACCAGTTTCATTGGATAAACTTCACACTTCACCATCTTGCTATCCGTAAAATTAATGTCACGAAAACTTAATATTATTTCAAATCTTTTAAAGTTATTTTTATATGGTATAATATAACATTTTTTAAAGTTACTTCAAATTAAACATCTTGCTATCCGTAAAGTTAATGTCACGAAAAACTCATTATTGAAAAGTAATTGACCACATGAAATTTAAGTTTCAGAATACCCGTCACCGCAACGCGCGAATACCCTGTTAGTGTCAACTAATATTTAGATAAGGAAACTTCATTTTGTTTAATGGCTTCACAAGTTGGAAAATCCCTTACAAATATAATGGGTTGTGTTATTTACACGGAAAATTTTGATAGATCCGCAGATAACAAAAGTAAAAGACTTTCTTACCCTCCATTAAGCGTTACCTTAGTAGAGTATGAATCTGGTGAAAAAAATTATTTAAATGAGAATAGTGAGAAACAATTGCAGCCACATATTTCAAATAAGAAAAAAGAAATAATAGGGAGATGCATTTATTTTTATGGATGCATCTAGTATTTGTGGTTGTGGTTTTTTCACATTCTTCTCATTTTAATTGTATTTTTCATTTGATCATACCTCTACCTTAGTATCTATTCTTTTTGCATCTTCTTCAAAAGTCAAAACCATTTAAAACAGAATCACTTCCAAACTCCACATTTCACCCTCCCCTTTCTTCAATATCTGGCAGCTTCCCGTCCGCCTGAATGAACCCTTACTCGTGCCGCACACATTTTGTTCTTTCATAATCTGTTTGTTCTTTACTTTAAAGCAAATACCAAAGAGAAAATACATTATCCTTACGACTTTGCTTGATGAATCTACCGACAAACTAATGAACCATAAGATTAAGAAGAATGTTTGATTTATACAAAATCCGTAAGGAAACAACAAAACATCTGTGGTTCCACGAAAGTAATCAGAGGAGTGCAATAGGTGTTGTCGCACATGGCCTCCACTCAGAAGGGGTCACATTTTATTAGTTTTACGTATAATATTAAACATATATGAATCATATAATACAAATTTATATGTAACTTATTTTTAGAGTAAAGTCCAAAATACATCCCTGTGGTTTGCCCTGTTGCTCGCTTTACATCCCTAAACTTTTTTTTGGCACAAAATCATCCCTCCGTTAGTAAAGTTGGCACAAATACATCCCTCTGTTAGTAAAATCAGTTAATGAGGACTAACGGTGCAAATATATCTCCGTTATTTAACATTTGTGAAGTGATATTTACGTAAATCGTCCTTGTGGCAAGGAATAAATTGCAACCAAAGTCCTTAAAATTATTTACAAATTCGTCCCTGTGGTTAGACCGGTCAACGTATGGTCAACGCCACGTGTCACCACCAGAGTGGTGCTACGTGTCATCGGGTCGGGTCAGGTCGGGCAATGGGTCAGGTCGGGTTGCCACGTGGACCAATGAGGTGGTGCCACGTGGCATTGGTAAAATATACCACCACTTTGACTCCCCCTGGATTCGAACCCGGGACGTTTGGGTGGGAAGCAAAGCTTTGCCCAACCGGGCCAAGCATAGCTTCAGTTATTATAGCCTAAATTTAATACATAACCCTTTCTAAAAGTTAAAAGTCCAATTCATTATTATTAAAAGGTTCAATTTAGTTTTTGGCCTATCAATTTACGGAGTATTATGGACTGTAAAAAAATAAATAAATATACCGTTGGACTCGTTTTTTCGTGCTCTTTCCAATGGTATGCTCGGGGAATTTTTTCGACTTCAAACGAACCTCGAAAAATGCGAAAATCATCATTTTTTCTTTGTTTTCGCATTTTTTGAGGTTCGTTTGAAATCAAAAAAATTCCCTGAGCATTCCATTGGAAAGAGCACGAAAAAACGAGTCCGACGGTATGCTCGGGGAATTTTTCGACATGGTTTGGACCTCGAAAAATGCAAAAACAAAGAAAAAATTGTGATTTTTGCATTTTTCGAGGTTCAAACTAAGTCGAAAAAATTCTCCGAGCATACCATTGGAAAGAGCACGAAAAAAAGAGTCTGGTGGTGTATTTATTTATTTTTTGACAGTCCATATAACCTCATAAATTGATAGGCCAAAACCTAAATTGAACCTTTTGTTATTATTGAATTGGGCCAAATAATAAGGAAGGGTTATGTATTTGATTTTGAGTATTATTAATGAAACTATGCTTAACACAACTGGGCATAGGTTCACTTCCCACACAAACAACCCATGTTCGATCCCAGGCGAGCCAAAAAATGGTAAATTATACCAATGCCACGTGGCACCATCTCATTGGTCCATGTGGCAACCCGACCCGGTTACTGACCCGACCCGTTCGTTGATCCGACCCGTTGACACGTGGCACCACTCATGTGGTGACACGTGGCGTTGACCAAACGTTGACCGGTCTAACCACAGGGACGAATTTGTAAATAAATTTAAGGACTTTGGTTGCAATTTGTTCCTTGCCACAAGGACGATTTACGTAAATATCTCTTAACAAATGTTAAATTATGTGAGATAAAGGAGATATATTTGCACCGTTAGTCCTCATTAACTGATTTTACTAACAGAAGGATGTATTTGTGCCAACTTTACTAACGGAGGGATGATTTTGTGCCAAAAAAAAGTTTAGGGATGTAAAGCGAGCAACAGGTCAAACCACAGGGATGTATTTTGGACTTTACTCCTTATTTTTAGTTTATAAGTGTAATAAGGGCCTTTGTTGTTATGGCCTAGGGCCACCTAAAACAACGAGACGGCTTCGAAAGTAATGGTTTTAGAATTAGTTAGCCTGTAACTGAAGCTAGTGAATCGTACCAGAATCGAACCGGATTTTTTTGTTGATGTCAAATCATTAAACAGTTTCCGACTAAACATAGAAGGTTACCTCACGTCATCGATCGAACTTTCTATTGTGCGAAGATTGAGGAAACCACTAACTACCAAGACTTTATTTACAGTGCATGCTTACTGAATCATTATGTTACGTTGAGTTAAAAAATGGTTTATGTTTGTCGATGATGATTAGAAGTGGTGCCGAAAGAAGTTCTAAGGTATGAGGGAGTGGTACCCTAGTACCCTAATACCCTGAGAGTGCCACATCACCTATATCCAATAAAAACCTTCCAACTCAAAACTACCCAATTTTACCCTAACACTACCCTAAGTCGAGGGAGTGGTACCCTAGTACTCGAATTTCATTTTTTTTTTAATACATAAAATCACATACAATATTTAAAATAAAAACATATCATTTCATTAAAAATAAAAACATTACATAATACTTTAAAAAACTACAACTTAAAAATTGAAACTACAACTTAAAAAAAAAAAAAAAAAAACATTACATAAGTTGAAATTAAAAAAAGTTGAAACTACAATTTAAAAATTGCAAGTCCATCCGTGTTTGGCCGCAAGTTCACGTTTTTGGCTAAGAACAAATTCCAACATAGCGGGATCGCTAATGTGATCATGCGGCTCCAAAAAAAACTTCAGCTCCCGTTGTGTATTCTTGAACTTCGCCCCCTCGAGTTGTGTAGCCAACAATTGTTTCGCCATCTCGCGTTTTTCTTCCAAATATTGTGTCTTCTTTTGTGTGTAGGCGTTGATTTCATCCGCAACGCTTGAGATCGACGAGGAGGATGCGGCTTGCTTATTTTTCATTTTTCTTGATTCAAGTGGAGGGGTGGGGTTTTCATTCATGTCGGGAATGGTGTTGCTTACCGATTCATACTCCTCCGACTTCCTTTTTGAAGAATTGCTTGTCGCATCGGCAATATCTTGAAAACATTCTTGCTCCGTCCATTTGTCATGACCTCTAACAATCTCCCACGCCCAGGTATGAGTAAATTGTCTTCTTTTTGCTGTATAGTAATCCGACTCAGCTTGCCTCACCACGTTCAAGTCGTTGCACCCACTAGCCTTAGCACGTTTCTACATTATATACAAAATAATGTAATTGTAAATAAAAAGTAGAGATTATGTAAAATAAAAAGTATAGCTAAAACAAAGTAATGTAGTTGTAAATAATAAAGTATAGATTATGTAATTGTACCGCTTGGAGGTAGTAGCCGTTGAAAATACCCATGGCCGTGTTCATTGATCTCCACTTGGTATTCAACGCAGGAAATGTTCGTGAACTCGAACCCAAAGTTGCCTCGTAATGCTCGAGAATCCGTTTCCAAAAACCGTCGGACTTTTGTTAATTACCGACAACACCACATTCGGAGATTTGAACCCATGTTTTCGCCAAAGCCTCCTCTTGTGCCGGCGTCCAAACTTCACGGGGCCTCCTCCCGGCGAAAGCTTTTTTCTTCCCTCTCGGATCGACTTCTTGAACTTCCTCATCTTCTTCTTCTTCGTTTGGTAGTGGTTGTGTTTCGGGTACGTACTCTACGTCTTCATCAATGTTTTCGAACGGGGAGAACTCGCTTGTAGTAGTGATGTTGTAGTGTTGTGGATTCATTTTAGGAGGACCCATATTATATTGGTAAAATTGATGTGGAGATGGGGGTTGTGGAACGTAAAATTGATTCGGGGATGGTTGAGAATAAAATTGGCTAAATCCTAACGGAGTTTGTTTTGGTTGATTCGGGGATGGTTGAGACCGACCTTGACGCGAGGTGAAAGTTTTTTTACCTCTCCTTGGATCCATGGTTTTGTGTTTTTGAAAGATTAGTGTGTGTTGTTATTTGTGTTTTGTGTGTTTTTATTTTGAAAAACGAGTGAATGGTTTGGTGTTAAATAGGATTTTTTGTGTGTGGCTAAACTAGCCGTTTGGAACCATTCACACGCTCCCCCAACGGATATATTTCCAATTTACTCAACGTATACATGCGGGTTCCGAGCTCGATTTTTGTACTCGATGAAGCAACCCGATCAACAAGGGGCGGTGTACCCGCTCGAGCTCAACTACTCGATGGGGTACCCGCTGCCCACTCCGTCCTCCCTAACGTACTCAGTAACGTGATTCGGTTAAAGAGACTGAGGGGTATAATAGTCTATTTCCAACAAATATCCGTGTACCAATCAAAATTTACCGTGTACATATCAATTCCCAAATATAATGTAATGAGAAAGCACACACGAATTTTGTTATATAAAAGAAGCGGAAAAAACGAGACAAACGGATTTACTTTCCCTAACGTTTAAATCTAGCAACATATCTTTTGAAGAAAGGATAGTGCAAGAGTACTCTTGATAACCAAAATTTACTATAAAATGTATTAAGAATAGCTAAGAGTACCTATACTATGAAGAATGAGATTTGCAATTTGCAACACAACTTTTCTTAACAATAAAAATATTCACACTCCAACAACATTATAAAAATGGAGCATATACGAAGGCTTAAAATTTGGTAAAAAAATGTTTAAGCTTAAAATTTGGTAAAAAAAATGTTTTTGAAATATGAAAGGGTATTATTCTTAAGCACAAGCTCTGCATTTTATATGCACATCATGCATAGCTCTTACTTCAGAATATACATTTTCTTATTCAACAACATTATAAAGATTTTATACAACCATCACTAGTAATACTTATAAAGACATCAAAAGCTTGCTTACCGATCAATGTGGGACAAACTTAGCCATTTTACTTTCATTGAGCTTCATTCCAAAGACCCCAGTCTAAGACTAGATATCTCACATAAATTAGCTCCCTTTTAGACATGTAGTAAGACTTTATATGTAGAACATTGATCAATGTTTTTGTTACATCTTCTATCAAATTATGATCAAGGGCCGTCTCGTGGTTTTCGGTGGCCCTAGGCAATAACAAGAAAGAGGCCTTAATACACTTGTAAACTAAAGAGAAATTGTATATAAACTTGAATTATATAACTCATATATGTTGGAAATAATATGTAGTGACATTTATTTTCGAATAATAGGTTGAACATTATAGAGGAAATATGTATGTTTATAAGTTGATAAACAAAGTAATTAATAAGTTTGTTTTATAAGTTGTATTAAACAACTTTGAATTAATTTGAATTAACTGAGAATAAGGATATGGTGGGGGTATTTGTACAAGTCATTCTTGCTTGGCTTGACTTGTTCAAAGTAGTGGGTTGTTGCATGGTTAACTTAGTCTGCTGATATCACGAATAAGAAGGGATGTGGGAGTGATATGTGGAAGTGAATCATGGGAAAACAGTTAGATGTACGTGGGTTCAAATCTGTTTTCTTCATCTATAAATAGAGATTGAGAACTCTATTGTAGACACACCAAAAATATCACTATCTCTTTAATATCAGTTACTCCACATAATCTTGAAGAATATTTCTTACTCTACAAACCGATTGTGCATTACGGGATATTGCTTCTCTTACAATAAACCGTTAGAGACGGCATCAATCCTGGGGTGTACGGTACGTAGGCTCGAAGCGAACAAACGGGCTCCGTAGAAACCTTAAAAGGACAAAGAAGCTCTTCTTGTGCAGTTTCCATTTGTTGTCCTTTTTTGCTTTAGTTTGCTGCTCTTATAAGCTATTAACGGGTCATTTTCAGGTTGTTTTGGTAATGTATTTCTGGTGCTCTATTACAGATTGCTGGTGTTGGTTAAGTTATACAACAATCTTTTAAGGTTTCTAGTTTTGCAATGGATGCTGGAGCATCATCATCAAACCTTCGTATCATGAACCAGGAGTTTGTCATATTGGACAAATTTGACGGGTGTAACTACACCCGATGGGCTGACAAGATGAAATTCTTGTTGATCGTCTCAAGATCTTCTATGTTCTTGATCCGATTCTGGCTCCGATTCCTGCTGATCATGTTCCCGCTGAAGACAAGAGGTCGACAAGAATCAACACCTCGAGTTGGAGAAGCAAAGAATGATTCGTAAGGAAGATGAGACCTTATGTTGTGGTCACATAAAGAACTCCCTTTCGGACAGGCTATACGATGTCTATGCTCCAATCACTGATCCGCGAAAGTTATGGAGTGCCTTGGAGTTTAAGTACAAGCAACAAGAGGAAGGTACTAATAGATATCTTATTTCTAAATTCTTCAATTTCCAAATGGTTAACGAGAAACCTATTTTGGAGCAAGTGCATGAACTCCAAATTCTCGTTAACAAGTTGAATGTGCTTTCTATTCCTCTTCTTGAAATGCTACAAGTTGGAGCTATTGTGTCAAAGTTACCACCTTCTTGGAATGACATTTCGAAGAAGTTGATAAATAAGAAAGACGATTACTCGTTGGATGATCTCTTGAAGCATCTTCGCATTGAGGAAGAAGCTAGAAATAGAGATAAACGAGTGAATCATGGGTCCATTGTTCATCATGTGCAAGTCGGAAACTCTTCGAAGAGAGCTTCTTGAAACGGTCCAACGAAAGTCAACTTGGGGGTGAAGCATGACAAATTCAAGAAGACCGGACCATCAAAGAGAACCGGAAAATGCCATGTTTGTGGAGACACTGGTCATTACGCACGTGAGTGCAAGTTGAGAAAGTCCGAAAATGATGATGTTAATGTGGTGGATGGTGAAATTGCTGATCGTGTGGCTCATGTTCATCTCGATGAAGATAACTTTGTGGCATGATAACTTTAATAGTTTCTGGTTTTCTAGCTTGTTTTATATTTGAGCATGGCGGCTAGCGCTTTTGAATAATTTGTTGGCTTTGTTCTCGTTTTTCTAATTCTAGCGTAGTCGTCTTTATTTCGAGTGTAATCTGTTTTATTTTAGTATGATCGTATGTTTATCAAAGCTATATGTTACTAAACATATGTTGAATATTTAAGTGCTTTTGACTATACTAAAATTTTGAGATTTAAGAAATACATTACAATGAACCATTGTTAAAACAGAGTGTTAGCAATACTCTTTGAGGAACAAAGACAAACTGTGCTAGAAACCATTTGACCTATTAAATTATTGATGAACTAATCACATGTTGGAGTGATGTATCTTGATAACATGAGAAATCATTTTCAAATTGTTATGTGATCAAAAGTTGAGATTTTAACTGACGAAATATTGAGAGCAGTAAACATTTAGAGTACAAATAATTTATTATGTGACACTAATAAATTGAATTATATGATAGTTGTACAAAAGGTTAAGGTAGCAACCATTTGTATAAGGATTATAGTAGTTGGCTTATTGTACATAAAGAGTAGATTAGTGTATGTGTGTAACAGTGATATGAAATTCATAAACGGGCATATTTGGCTGACTTGGTATGCAACTTAAGTTGAAACCGTTAACCTATGATTCCGAATTATGGACCTTCAAACGTGATCATGGATGATCACCTTGATCACGACTTTGGTCTAGAACTTCATGGCAGTATAGTACACACATAAAGAGTCTACTAAGCGTTGCCACTTATAGTAAGCAATCGGATTTATTCGTGAAGGAATAAATTGTTATCATATTAAGCGAACAAGTATTTCGTTGAAATCGAAAGTCGGTGCTCTAAATTGTTTGAAATTCACAAAATGGTGGATTAATATAATCTGAATAAATGTATTGTTTTTGGATAAGCAAAAGCACATGGGTATGTAAAATTGTGAACTAGTGTGTCAGTGTGTGTATAGTCAAGTTGTGAGAATATGAAAGAGCAAACTAGATTAGAGATCTAACTGCATAATATTCCTTTGTGTTGGAATATTTAGAGAAAATTGAGATGGTACCATTATAGACAAGTTTTCAAGTGATCTAGAAACTTGAGTTTAATGCTACTATGTCTCTGACGAGAGACCTAGTGAGTATGTATGATGAGACCGATAAGAGTGAAGTGACTTGTCGGGCATATCCTATTAAATCTCTGATGAGAGATTTATTCAGGATTACTAGAGACATGGGTTTGAAACCAAATGTGAATCGGTTGGTGATGGAAACCCGACTTGATTGTAGAGCTCCTACATTACGAGTTTAATGGGTAATAACGAAGTCATTAATCGATAGAAGGTACTATCGACCTAATTAGCCAATGTATAGTAAAGATAGTACGTCGTTGACGAGGTGTAGGTTGAGGTAAAACCTCTTAACTAAGCTTTAGAGGCGTCTTAGCAACGAGGACGATAGAGAAGCTTAGCCTATATAACCTAGAGGTGGTGCCGCCTCAAATAGAGAGTCATGGTTTCTCTCTTAGAGGGTTATGAAAGGGATTTAGCGCATGGCCATATTCGCGCGTAGTAAATTGAGAATGCACAATATAATAATGGAAGTGCGTATGTATTCGCCGGTAAGATCAAAAGGTTATGGTTTAATCTTCGGACACCATTATCTTGAGGTTCGTGGTTTAATATTTGGACACCATTGAATCAATCTTACTTTGTGTATGCATATCTAACGAGGTTTAATCTTCGTGACACCTTGTAGCACAACATGTTCGAGTGAGTAGAGAAATTGTTCAACCTGTTGGGGGATTGTTGGAAATAATATTTAGTGACATTTATTTTCTAAAAGGTTGAACATTATAAAGGAAATATGTTTGTTTATAAGTTGATAAACAAATTAATTAATAAGTTTGTTTTATAAGTTGTATTAAACAACTTTGAATTAATTTGAATTAACTGAGAATAAGGATATGGTGGGGGTAAGCTAGTGATATAAGTAAACATGCATGCTCTAACGTATTTGTACAAGTCATTCTTGCTTGGCTTGACTTGTTCAAAGTAGTGGGTTGTTGCATGGTTAACTTAGTCTACTGATATCACTAATAAGAAGGGATGTGGGAGTGATCTGTGGAAGTGAATCATGGGAAAACAGTTAGATGTTGGGTTCAAATCTGTTTTCTTCATCTATAAATAGAGATTGAGAACTCTATTGTAGACACACCAAAAATATCACTATCTCTTTAATATTAGTTACTCCACATAATCTTGAAGAATATTTCTTACTCTACAAACCGATTGTGCATTACGGGATATTGTTTCGCTTACAATAAACCGTTAGAGACTACATCAATCCTGGGGTGTACGGTACGTAGGCTCGAAGCGAACAAACGGGCTCCGTAGAAACCTTAAAAGGACAAAGAAGCTCTTCTTGTGCAGTTTCCATTTGCTGTCCTTTTTTGCTTTAGTTTGCTGCTCTTATAAGCTATTAACGGGTCATTTCCAGGTTGTTTTGGTACTGTATTGCTGGTGCTCTATTACAGATTGTTGGTGTTGGTTAAGTTATACAACAATATATGTTTAATATTATACGTATTTATATGCAAAACTAATAAAAATGTGACCCTTTTTAAGTTGATGCGATGACACCTGTTGCACACCCCTCCGAGCCCCTGTTATGATCAATGTAGTAAGACTTTTATCATAAGTCACTTAAATATACATGACATAACTTTACTGTCGCATGTTACTAGAAAACTCACATTATGCGATGAAATTAAACCCTCGAACTTGTGTTTATTCTGTTGTCTCTTAAAAGAAACAAAAATAGAGTAATACTCTAGACGATATTAAAAAAATTGGGCTAGAAGATCTAATCAAGGCTAGTGAGCTGTGATACATTAATTTCGGCCCATTTAAAAGGAGGGGCTCTTTGTAACAATTAGATGTGAGCGAAAAAACAGAAAAACCCGAATAAACCGAAAACTGAAACTGAACCGAACCGAAAATATCCGAACCAAACAAATAACCCAACCGAATTTGCTAAAATCGAACCGAACCGAACTACTAATTCGGTTCTCAAGTTGGATACGGGTTTGACACGTTGAACCGAAAACCGAATTCATATAAATAAATATATATATATATATATATATATATATATATATATATATATATATATATATATATATATATATATATATATATATATATACATTATATATAAGAGGAGGCATGCCACATAAAATGCCACTTGGCATCCCATAATGCCATGTCATATTTCCATGTCATCATTGTATTTATGTGGCAATTTTTTTATTTTTTTTAATGACATGTGGCGTTTTATTTAATATATGTACAATTTTATTTTTTAAAATTTTAAAATTCAGTTTTTTTTTAGTTATTTTTTAATTTTAAAATTGTTTAATTAAAAAGAAGACATATATTGGATTTGAACTTGGGTCATCCATGAGTTTTCTAAACAACTTACCACTAGAGTAAATTGTTTTTTGATTTATATATTTCAAATCAATACAAATAAGGAGATGATAAAAAAATCCTGCAATTTGTAATTTAGGAATGTATATTATGAAGATAACAATTAAAAAAAATATGATATATATTACTTACAAGATAATTATACCATATATATTTTTAACCTATTTTTTTTTATAAATACACCCTATTATATTATTAAGA
Organism: Chrysanthemum seticuspe; assembly: GCA_019973895.1. Taxonomy (NCBI): domain Eukaryota; kingdom Viridiplantae; phylum Streptophyta; class Magnoliopsida; order Asterales; family Asteraceae; genus Chrysanthemum; species Chrysanthemum seticuspe. The sequence goes on from BPTQ01000008.1 coordinate 39,250,617, forward strand.
ATCCCTATCAAGTTTTATCGACTTATATCATTATGATCACTATTTAGTTGGATTTTAGGAAACTAAAAGAACTCGACTCTACTGCAACCCTAAAACAATTCAATTCTACAACCCTAATACACAACACACAAACAATACACACATGTTTTGATGGTTGGTTTTCAATTTTTAAGCCACACAACAAAGAAACCAAGCACATAGTTATTCTGATGAAAATCCCAAAAAAGTGATTGTGATCAACAGGTATTGTAAATTTTTTTCTTATTTGATTTTTGAAGACTTTCAATTTATATTGTATTTTGCATGATTCTTAGTGTCAATGCCCATGAGAGCTATCATGATTCTTAAAACTTCATTTAAGATAAAAGTTGGATCTTATAAGGTGGGAGGAATATTTAATGTGTTTTTTTCTGCTAACAGTGTTTTTGTACTCTGTAGCCTGAAAATCTTCTCCTTGATTCTAAAGGAAATATGAAGGTTTCTGATTTTGGACTCAGTGCACTGCCACAAGAAGTAAGCACATTTATTTTTCAAATCAGTTGACATGGTTTGTAGGTAATGTTTTTCTTGGTGTTGTTGTCACTAACTATAACTATTTTAAGGGTGTTGAACTTCTATATACAACTTGTGGAACCCCAAATTACATTGCACCAGAGGTACACCAATTCAAAGAAAGCTCAATGATCATTTAATAGGAAAATGTTCTCTTTCTTTATGTGGTGCAGCTTCTGCTAAATAATTATAATAATATATACATTAGAAGTATAATAAAATTAACAAATTATTATACATATATTTTCTGCCCATTCACAAAATATATGTATAATAATTTGTTGAGAAGATAACCTGTTGAGGAGTCGATAATGGTAAAGAAGTTTGCAAGCTCGATACTTCTTGAGAGGTAGCACGAGGAACATGCTGGAATGGTTGAGGTGATCTTGGCTCCTGAACAAGTCAAAAGGTTAACACAATGTGCAACATATTGTGAAATCCTATACGTGATACAGTGATTAAATGACAAGTAGTATAACAAATACGGGTTTAATTGTTCTTCTTAAAGCTTTTATAGGAATAAGAGGCTCTTTTTTAAGTCACTTAGTGAAACATAGTTTTCTTTATCAATAAATTAGTTGTGGGTGTCCTGAATTAATATCGATGCAACTTCATCGTTAAGGGTTTTATTACTGGTGAGCCTAAAATTAGCATATATACACGTATGTAGATTGTTTCTTTCGTCATTCGGATTTAAATATATTTTTAGCTGTTTTTATTCTACTATTGGCGTGATAAATAAAAGTTACGTGACAAGCTGATATTTTTTTTGCAGGGACGTAGTTGCATCAGCAGTAACATAACATTTTGGATCAGTTTACATAAGATGAGAGACTAATATTTTATATTATCTTTTACTAAGATGATATATAGTGGTTGTAGACCTTATACATTTGTACGACTTACTAAGAAGAGTTTGTCATTAAAAGACACATTACACTGAATTTGATCACCTATATACTTTTTAGTCACACATGGTCTATGTGCAAAATTTCATCTGTGATCACTCACATTTCAATTTTGTATCTATAAGCACACCTTTTGTGGACTCACTACTGTGTAATTTTGCTTCATGGGTTCAGGTATCATTTTTACCATGTTTTTGAAAATTACTCACGTTAGGATACTGGAATGATAGCATGTGGAATTGTGAAAAAAATTAATTAGCTTCACCAACCTAAAAGCTTGAGAACTTCTGATGTACATGAACACCAAAAATTGACTTCCTAAATGATCTATTCACAAAACAATGCAAAACAAAAAATGGTCTGATTTAACAGGCTAGAATAACTATTAACAAGATTCCAGGTATAGACATATTTACATTTATTCTTCAATTCATTGCTCACATTATCTGTATTATGAGTACGATATTCCTTGGATTAACAACTTACTGAATTCCAGCCACCGTTGATAATCGAATATGGAACAATTGCATTGGAAGAAAAGAAAAAAAAGTTTTTTCTTTATGATGAGGTGAGTTATTTATTTATTTATTTATTTTTTAAAAAGAAATCATGTTAATATTTCTGGATTATTTCCCTCATATATTTACCCCGTGTTACTTATCTATTCGCTATGAAACATAATCACCCTAATTTGTTTCTATAGCCATCATCGATCATATGCGGTCTCCAAGCCCTAGAGTTAATTACTGCTGCATGTGGGTGCATGTTCCAGAAACGAAAAAGAAAAACAAACCCACACAGTGAAGATATTGATATCGAGCCTTGATCATAGTTTCTTTTTTTAGTACAATATATGAACACAAATAATGAGTTGTAGATGAGTTTTTGATGCAGGATGTTAATTATCTGTTGTTTAGAGCCACAACATAAAAAAAAAAACCATGTAGTAAAGGTATTGAAATCGAACCTTGATCGTATTTTTACTTTTTAGTACAATATATGAACACATGCTGTTAGTTGTTGATGCGTTTTTTATGCAATATGTTATGAGTTGTTCATGGATATCATGGCGATAACTACTCATGATACACCTATTAGTATTTAAGCATGTATGTTTGATTTTGAAATTGTGTCTTTATTTTGATTATAAATGATTAGGGGTAATATGTATAATGGAATTTTTGATTGTGAAGTCGCATTAGGAGTCTTATGGCAGGTTACGTAGCAGGCCCGGATATAATGATGACGAGAAGGTTAGAAGCAAGTTATATTTATTTTCTTTTATGTCTTATTTTTATGGATTATGGCATAAGCATGACATGCGTTATAGGCACCCAACTTCCTATCCGATAAATGAAAAGTTTACATTAAATCCGTCCAACTCTCCAAACATCATTATAGGCTTATATGCAACATGAACCGTCCGTATGAACAGATGTATGAGGTGGATTGATGACAAAGGATTATAAGGTATGTTCCTTTTTGTAACCATTTAATTCATGTTAGTACCTTTCTATGTTGTTTTTGGGGTTACTGCCACTATAGAGTCTAAACTACTTCTTATTCATGAATTGTGCTATCTACATTAAACCAAAACTTATGACTTTAGATCTATAAAATGATTTTAAATGCAAACCAGATAAAAACAGACTCCCGTATATCTGTGTTAATCGAGATATATAAAAGGGAGATTGATTGTAATTCTCTATTTTCTCTATTTGTCATTGTTCAATCAAAAACATTCAGGGTCAAACGCTGTTCTTATTCAAAGTCAGAGCACATAAATAAACTAAATTGGTCACTGTGGGAAAAATCACAGTGGAGAATATTGATGGGTTCTTACACTCGATGCGTCAAAAAATAAAGTTGTGGACTTTGCTGAAAGCAGAATGGGCTACATTGCACCTAATTTATCTGCCATTGTTGGGAGTGTTGTCGCTGCAAAACTCATTGTTGCTGCAAATACAAGTCAATGTAGGTGATAATATCATATGGATATTTTAGAAAACTTAAAGGCCTTGCTGGAGCTTATATTTCACCATGTTATTATAGCATTTTGTTTATTCTCTCTTATTTTAACTGTTTACTTGCAAGCCAATTTATGCATACAATAGGAGTAACGATGAAGGAGAGGTGAGTATCTTAATACAAAGTCTCAAATGCAGTTACAACTTTTAGAACTGATTTTTACATTTGTGTAGTTATAGTTGGAAATCCTAATACGAGTGTACCTCATTTTCTTATTAGACATGTTACAATGTATTACAGGTGCAAACTGGAATAGTTGGTTATCCAAATGTTGGTAAATCATCTTTGATCAATTGGTTACTGAAGCGTCGTATGTGCCCAACAGCTCCAAGAGCTGGTGTAACAAAAGTATTAAAGTAGGTTACTTTATTTATTATATTATTATAGAGGCGGCAAAATGGGCAGTTTAGACAACGGGTAACTTTTGTCTTGGTCCAAAATGAGCTTGGTTGAGTTTTGCGGATCTGCCAATACCTTTTGATACTTTTTTTTGGATGATTAATACTCATCAAATATGATTTACATAATTTTAGTATTACAATACCTATAATGTATTTCACCCATTATGCAACAAACCTATTTTCATATAAAAGTGGATAAAAAATGGTGTCTCTAATTTAATTGTTTTTATAGAGTGTTTCAACATTTAATTAATATTTTATTTCGTTAATGATCTTGGTTATAGGTAGGTTCATATTGGAAGCGATCTAGAGTTGTTAGACTCACCTAGAATAATCCCCATGAGGATGAGTGATCAATCAGCAGCAATAAAGCTTGTTATATGTGATGACATTGGGGAGAAGTCATATAATTATATTGATGTTGCAGGTGTTCTTATACAAATGCTTTCAAAGCTTCCATCAGCAAGTATGGTCCTTCTTTCTTCAGGCTTTTCAGTTTTTATTTTTTTTTATTTTATTATTTTTTATTTTTTTTTTAATATTTACGATATATTTTATCTTAAATAAGATGCATTTTTATCCTCCGGATGTACCTAGACAATTGCAATAGTTGACTTGACATATACAAAAATGCTTTCACTTGGTTTATAAATTAGCACTAGGCTTTAACAATCGTCGATAAAATATCTGCTAACACAAATAAATATATATAATTTGGACTAAATTTCCCATACACTGCCTAGGCGGGATTGGGTTTGTTGTTGTTGAATTTGGACTAAATTTGAAACTTTGAAGTTGTTTGTATTTAATAATGGGCTAATGTGTAATTTTAATCTGTAATCTTTCCAATTATATATACAATGTTGCAACATTCAATGGACGTCGATCCCTAGATATAATTTGTGGTACCTTTTCCTACTCATTAGTTGACATATTTGCTTATCGGTCTAATAGGTCTAGCAGTTGTGAGTTAAGAACTTTATAGTTAACGGTCTCAAATATTGGTTCCCCACTGTTGACTGGTGATCTCATTAAAGGCATAGGTGACATGCCTATAGAAGTGACGTTAATAAGAGTAGAATTAGTAGTTGTTGACACAATGGCTGATGGTGCCAAATTAAAGGAAATGTATTAAAAAGCATAATTTTTCTTTAGATGGAACGAAATAGATCTGTTCGTGTGGGTAAGCTACGTCTATACCTAATAGAAGGCACTCCTAAAAGAAGGCACTGCTATTTTACCTGTTATTTCTTTGGCACGTAATAAAAGGTGGATGAAGATTTCAAATATTGTCGGTACAGGTGTTAAGGACGGATTTGGGTTGGGTAACAGGTTAAAATGGGTCAAATTTAGTCGGGTATGACTGGCATGTTATATGATTCTTAATGAGGTAATAATAATATTAACAAAAGCAAACGTGTGAATCTTTCGTTATTGTTTCGTATAGTATTGTAGGATAGAGAGATCATGTGTGTTCTTGTGGAATGTTGTATGCAAGAGAAAATATTTAACAAATACTATTGTGTTTTTACTTGAGTTCCGATGATAATTGGTATTTTGCTTATGGTTTTGTCTAATTTCTATAAAGATGTGACATTTTGCGTGTTATATGATTCTTTAAATATGTGTAATTGTCATTCAATGCATATGGTCTTATTGTTAGACAATTGTTAAATCCACCAAGCATCACAGCCATGTACATTGCACCAATTAGAATAGTTAGACCAGTAACATAGATTGAGCACTCTGATAATGAGTTCAGATTAATTCAAATAGGTCATAGCGTTTTTATAAAGGAAATAAGCTAATAAGTGTGATCTTTTGTAGTGTGGAGTTTTGGAAAGAGGAAACACATAAGCTTTTAGGAAAAATCTTTCCAAACACCCCTAAAAATGAGTTATTTGTAGCTTAACTTGAGATCTTTCGTATCGTTGTTTCATACCTTTTGGCCATCTACGGGGTTCGAGCCTACCACCACATAGACACAAAGGTAGTCATGGCCACACCAAGGTTTTTTGCCCCTTGCCAAGCAGTTAATCATGCCAACTTATAAATTTATTTACAGGACCATGTCACTACCCTTAAGTTTAGGATTGGCTCTGAATGGATGCTATGGTATACATATGGCGATATGGATAGTAGTAATTAACTTCTAAATATTAAAAATCAACGTGATTTGCTAAATTATAACATTAAAACCACGTGGTCAGCACCCTTTAAGTCTCCATCTTAGAAAATGTGATACCATTGACCATATTATCGTTGGTCAGAGAATATCCACAATAGATATGTGAATTGTTTTCTACAAAGCATTTTATAGAAAACGTACAGGCATATAATCAAATATACCATAAGTTGTGATCATAACTATTACAATTTCGATCATAAGCTCTGGTTTTGCACGACCTTTAGTTTCATTTTACCTGATAAGAAGATTCTTCCAGTGTGTATGATTATTTTTCGCTCTCTGTAATATCATAATCTATCATGATTATTGTTAATAATAGAAAGACCGAGCCATGGGAGTGACTTTTTTGGTGGCTTTATTCTTGAAGGACTAATCATTGGCATGCTTGGTTATGTGTACGCACCTCAGGTTTCGTTAACTTAAGTTTTTTAACGATATTTATAAGGCTTGCTCGCCCATCGGACGAGCTAAACATAATAGGGAAATGTATCTTCTTTTTTTTGTGGCACTTACAAATAGATACTGAGCTCATATGTGAATCATTTGACTACAAAATATTACAACTCTTTTGGGTAAGTATTTGATTACATGGTCTTTTTGATACACCACAAGGTATTAGTTTTATTTATATGATATTTACAAGACCATGCATACTGATACCCCAACCCTTTTGTCGTCAGTGCACAAGCGGGATTAACTTAGAGAATATATTAGATTTGTTTTTTGATAATGTGAATCCAGAGCCCACTTGAAGCGTCACTTATCATGTTTGATGGGATTTTAGCTTTTTTCGATAATAGATTTCTTTTCAAAGTTATGATTTTACTTTTAATTGTGGCTTGTCTAGCAATATACTTAACAAGTCTGTACATCAGCATATATGCATCTGTTGAGGAGAACGTTGGTACATGAATAGCAGTTTCATAGGCACAATAAATATCCATAAGGTTTCCCTTTGCAGCAGCTTTGGGTCTGATGAGCCCAATTGTGCAGCCGAAAGAGTCTGCAATGGTTTAGCAGATGATTTGGAGGAATTTCCACCGAAAGGGTGATGACCCAACTCGGAAACAACGACATCATCGAACTACCACCATAGCCCGGCATCTTGATCTTTAATATGAGCAACATATATCCACTATTAATAGTAGAACCCCTTTTGAATCAACATCGTTGATAGTTCAGATTTACTTTGCTCAAATAGCCATCGTTCCATTTCGACTTGTCAAGGGAAACAAATATATGCACAATACCTTTGTCACAGATGTGTGGGTAGGTGCAATTCAGTTGATGGACCCTCATTGACCACCCATACTCAGAGACTAAATATATGTACCGTACCTTTATCACGGGAGTGCCAAACACATCATTTCCATATAGTGGCTTCAAATGGCTTTTTGGTCTTCACCAGATATATCATTGGCTGAGTAAGGAGTCTAAGATATATCATTAAAAGAAGATGGCTCTGAGGTAGGTTTGGGTTGCTTAGCATGTTAAAATCATCATTTTTTCCCAGAGAAGCATCAAATACATCCTCATTGTTGTTGTTGAGCTTTGAATTAGTAGATACTTCGGAAGCCGTTGTTGCCATTAATAGGTCAAATCATCCTATTAATCAAGGTACACGATCTTATTTGTGCTTATGTTATTTAGTTTATGGACGGAACATGGCAATTACGAGTGGGTTTTCCCGTTTAACTAAGTAATTCTTTTAGCAATGAATGCATAACATTTTATATTGATCTTATATGACATGACAGATTTTGGACAATGGACAAGGAATGGAAGACATTCTTGACACATCAAACGTGGAACAAAATGAGAGACGAGTATATACAACTTTCACAAAAAAATCTCTCAAAAGCATAATATCTAATATTGATAATAATAATAATAATAATAATAATGAGAATGTAAGCCATTGACATGTTATTATGAAAACAATGAAACTCTCTTTTGTAGGAGTCCAAAAATGATGCCTCCTTCCTAACCATACCCAAATCGCTAAGGGAGGGACAACAAGTATGTAAGGGTACCATAGAGCATAAATTTAATTATGTTAACACCAAATATCAGGAACTAAAAATATGAAACTGAAATTGTCAAAAGAAAATGAGATCGAGAAATTTCACACTGATTTGAACTATATATTTTATTTTAAAAATGCTTCTCTTATTATAAATTTGCTCATTATTTGCCACAACCAGGAGAACCATGATGTATTAATCAAGTCTCTGCTAGAAGTCAAATGATTTGACCAGACAAGGCCAATTTCTGCTTACTATGATTACAAAATATTACTTCGGTGGAGGTCCTTTGAGAAAAGGAAGACAGAGTTTTGGTTGAAGGCAACATTAGTGATTACTATTTTATACAAATCAAAATATATAAGAAGGTCGGTCGTAACATGCATAATTAATCAATCGGTGCACCTTTAGGTGGTCATATCTGGAAGTGATAAAAGGTTTGCCTATTCCTGTAGGGTACCTAAAGGGGTTCAACATGGACAATTAGTAATACTAAGAGGCAAAGGTACACATTTTCTTTTCTTATTTTCACTTTGGATAGAAACTTATTCCTCTCAATACATTCACAAACACATACACATGCACATATATAGCGGCTTGGTATGTTAATATGACAGGCTTGCCGAGAAAAGGCTTTTTTTATGGACCATGGAGACATGTATGTACGTTTCCGCATTAATTTCCCTATGTAAGCATTTTGTTATACTAAAAATTTATGTTAGTACATGTAATATGAATATAATGTTGCTATTATTTTCTTGGATGTTTAGGCAGTTTGCGAGAATACAAAAAGAAGAGGAAAAGAGAGGAGCTAAGGTAAATGCTTTATATGTATCATAAATAATATATGATGTTATTTAAAGGGTGTTTGGGAATCAATTTTAGGAATTATTATTTGATTATCGGGTTTTCAGGTTGCACAAGATCAGTTTCTTTCATATGGGTATAAAAGAACTAACTTTGATTACCAAGTTAGCATTTAAGTTGTAACTGCAGCAATCACGTTCTTTGTTATGTTTGATTCCATAGTTGCATATACAAAGAAAGTGACTGTGACGTCATTAAAGTTGTACACTTAGTTGCTAAATATTCTTTTTCAAAAAGGAGGGAGGTAAATGGGAAAACAATAGTCACTGCCGGGAGTTCTTTAATAGCTATTTTTGTATGTTTAAGCCCACTTTGTATCAGCCTTTTTACTCTTCAGTTTTGAGGCCCCAAAACTCCTCCTTGCGACATTGCTTCTACTCAATCCAAAACACAGTATTCAATTTTAAGGAGACGATTTGCACACTCTATTAATTAATTGGGACACTCAAAAGTATTGTATATTGACGTATATACCCTTAGATTACTTTACCCATATTCACTCCTGCAAGGGTATGAATGTCAAAATGTAAACTTTTGAGTGTTCCAATCAATTCATGGAGTGTGCAAATCACCTCCCTTAAATATATCATATCTTATTAAACATTATACCATATTTTAAAATACTTAGAAGTATTGAAAATTTTTAAATAAATGACATTATAAAATTGGTTTTTTACAGATAATCCCAGACGCCTAATAAACTGAAGAACAATGATTGGGAATATGTATATAACTTTAATGATTGGGAATATGTATATAACAATGACACATTAGTATGTTTTATTATAAGTATGTTTTATTTGCTCTTATAATTTGCTCTTATAAGTATGTTAGAAAGTAGTTAACTCCTTTATCCGTTTTATAGATTATAGTAACATCAATTATAGTTCTTAACCGTTTAGTTTAACTTTTTATAACTTTTTACTATATATTTGTTCTACTAAATCTTAAAAATAAAAACCACAAATCAAAGTACTTACCTACTTTTAGTCGTTTTATGGATTATGGTAACATCAATTATAGATATTAACCATTTCATTTAACTTTTAATTACTTTTTAGTATATATTTGTTCTACTAAAACCTAAAAATAAAAACCACAAGTCATACCCGTCCATCGGACGGGTTTTGACACTAGTATATATATATATATATATATATATATATATATATATATATATATATATATATATATATATATATATTTATATGTATATATTTTTATGTATATTTATATATAAATAAATACTATTAAAAGGTTATCATAATATAATAAAACACTTTTTATGCTTGAAATATACTTTTTTGCTAAATATCTATGTACTTATTAAAAAAAAAATTTAAAAATAATGAAATTCGGGTTATTCGGGTCAACCTAAGAACCCAACCGAATTAGAATTCAACTAAACCGAACCGAAAACCGAATTTGAATTTGGTTCGGTTCGATTCTCGGGTTGACCTAAAATTTTTTTTTAACCAAACCAAACTTACCGAACAACCCGATAACCAAACCGATCAACACCCCTGTTAACAATAGAAAGAACCGTCAAAAGCTTATTTCCATTATTCTTGTTCTCCTCCTCCGCCAGCCTCAATATCTTTATTAAGAAAAATCAATCTACGCATTTAGTTCAATAATGGAATGCAAAAATTCAAAAAGAATCACTGTTCGACAATATTTAAACTTAATTTGTTGGCTAACATGCATAGTAGTTAAGTTAGCTTGCCCATTATCTTTGCAAGACAATCATGATTGCCAAAAATGAGTATATCAGGTTTCCTAGTAGATATCCATTCGACTCATGTTATTTGACATCAAGTATATTAATTGCACCCGTGTTGGAGCATGTATAATCTTTTCATGCCTTGTGAATCTTCACTATGTAGCGGAACATCATCATTCATTCTCGCATCACAAGCAACCCTCACCCGTCTTCCCCTGCTTGAAGGTTGAACCCTTAACACTCAACATAGAAAAGGAACGGCTAGAAGCCTAGAACTCGTATTTAGAGACAATATTTCCGTTTATAAAAGGGTAAAATCTAAAAATACTCTATGTACTAACAAAAACAACTCATTATGCTTTATGAACTTTTAAACAACTCTACTCTGTTCCCAAGTTTTTGAAATGAAAGAAAAGAAGAGAAGAGTTAAAAATGGACAAAAAATAAGAGAAGAATGAAAATTTATTTTTTATATCATGTTCCTAAGTTATGAGAGAAAAGAAGAGATAACTGATGATTTTACAATTATACTATTTATTATATATAAAAGTTATGATTTATATTGGGTCAATTAGGTAATTACATTTATTGAAAGCTTCCTAAAATAACTACTCTCCAAATCATCCCACTTTTGGGAAGAAAGTTTTGGAGAGAAGTTTAGCCAAATTTCCTCTTCTCTTCTCTTCTTTCTTGAAAAAAACTGTGGAACAAGAATTCATTTTGATTTCTTCTCACTTCTTTTCTCTTCTTTCAAAAACAAAACTCGGGAACGCGATCTTACATTAGTCGCTGTGGTTGCAGAATCTTGCAGCGTCTATCCTTTTGCCTAATGGTCGTTTGTTTATAGGGTTATCTCTTTGTAGCGTCTATCCTTTTGTATGTTTTCGTTCGTTTTTATACGTTTTCATCCGTTTTTATACATTTTTGTTTGTTTTTACACGTTTTCATCCGTTTTTAAATGTTTTCGCTCCGTTTTCATACGTTTTTTTTTTTCCGTTTTCATACGTTTTTCTTATGTGTTCATACGTTTTCATACGTTTTGATACGTTTTCGTCCGTTTTCATACACTCTTATACGTTTTCGTTCGTTTTCATACGTTTTCATCCATTTTTATACATTTTCGTACGTTTTCATCCGTTTTTATACGTTTTGATTCGTTTTTATACGTTTTCGTCCGTTTTTATATATTTTTATGCGTTTTCATCCGTTCTTATACATTTTGTCTGTTTTTTTTTTCCGTTTTTATACATTTTTGTCCGTTTTAGTTTTTTTTTACAAATTTCATCCGCTTATACACGTTTTCATATATTTTTATACGTTTCCGTCCGTTTTCATACGTTTTCATCCGTTATTATACGTTTTTATACGTTTTCATCCTTTTTCATATGGTTTCATCCGTTTTAATACATTTTCGTCCGTTTTCATCCGTTTTTATACATTTTCATCAGTTTCCTTACGTTTTTATCCATTTTCATATGTTTTTATACGTTTTCATCCAGTTTTACACGTTTTCGACCGTTTATATATGTTTTCTTACATTTTCATTCGTTTTTAAATGTTTTTCTATGTTTTCGTCCGTTTTTCTTACATTATCATACGTTTTGATTTGTTTTTATACATTTTGATCCGCTTCAATATGTTTTCGTCGGTTTTTATATATTTTCTTATATTTTTGTATGTTTTACATTACGTTTTTGTACATATGAAAACGGATAAAATGGTTAACATTGAATAAAAAAATAAATATGTGTACAGAATGTATAAAAATGTACAAAAACGTATAAAAAGGTACTAAAACGTATAAAAATGACCGAAAACGTATAAAATATAACGAAAATGGATAAAAATGTATGAAAACGAACGAAAACGTATGAAAAACGGTTGAAAATGGAGAAAACGTTCAAAAACGTATAAAATTGGACGAAAACTATAAAAACAGGCAAAAACGGAAAAACGTACAAAAATGGACGACAACGTATAAAGACGAACGAAAACGTATAAAAACGTATGAAAACCTATAAAAACGGATTAAAACATCTGAAAACGGACAAAAACGGATAAAACAGATGAAATCGGACGAAAACGCAAAAAAATAGATAAAAACGTATAAAAACGAATGAAAACATGTAAAAACAAACGAAAACGTGTAAAACGGATGAAAACGTATAAAAACGGATGAAAACATATAAAAACGGACAAAAAAATAAGAAAACGTATAAAAACGGATGAAAACGTGTAAAAACAAATGAAAACATACAAAAACGAATGAAAACGTATAAAAACGAACGAAAATATATAGAAACGTGTAAAACAAACGAAAACATATAAAAATGGATAAAAACGTAAGAAAACGTATGAAAACCGAAGAAAACGTATAAAAACGGATGAAAACTTGTAAAAACGGACGAAAACGTATAAAAACAAACGAAAGCGTATATAAAAGGATGAAAACATGTAAAAACGGATGAAAACATATAAAAACGGATGAAAACATATAAAAACTGAGTAAAACGTACAAAAGGATAAACGCTGCAAAGAGATAACCCTAAAAACAAACGACCATTAGGCAAAAGGATAGAGGCTGAAAGATTCTGCAACTACAGGGACTAACGTGTAGATTTTTTAGAGCATAATGAGTAGTTTAAAAGTTGAGAAAGTATAATTAGTTGTTTTGGTTAGTATATAGAGTATTTTTAAATTTTACCCTTTATAAAAATATTGTTTTCATAAGCATATTTAACATAAAGTCATAAACCATATAAAAGAATGAACTATTCTTATTTTTGCATCATCACTAATACAAATATGACTATTCCGAAGGTTGAATAGCAATGTAAAAGCCAAGTAACCAAACGTTTGTTGTTTAAAGGACGAAGACTAAGAAACTTATAAGCTGTAACTTTACAATAGACCTCCAACTGAGTGAATACTGCACATGACTTTCGTAAGAGCATAATAGTCAGTTTTAGATTAACTAACACATAAACATGTACTTTTTATACCAGTGTTTGGCCTCTCAATTTATAATATCACATCCCTTTGGCCATTTTGTTCACAAGACAATGTGGGATGTAGTCATGTAAGACCATTTCACAAAAATAGTATGTATTCTTAAGCTGTTTTATCGTGGATACATAATAAAATTTGTCAAATTAGATGTCACGATTCAATTATTTGGGCTTTTGAAGTTGTCAAACTAAATAGATACAATAGTTAAAGTGTGACTCGCATTCACTAATTTGTGGATGTAATAATACAAAAGTCACCACAGGCTATTATATACTAGTAGTTCTTTAGTCTTTTTAATTTTTATTTTCAAAGATTTAGGTTAACAGTGTGACATTGTTTGCGTAATAACACATCAATTATTCATATAAACAAATCCCACGCAACCTGTTTTGACAATGTACTAGGAATATGTCATCCAAGAATCCAACAAGGCCAATACCTGTCATGATGATAAGCAAAGACATAATTCTAAGTAAGCAATGTTAATAGAAAGAAACACTAAAATGATATAACTATATATCAAAAGTTGGATGTCATCTTCACCTGGAGGCAAAAAATATCTTATGTCAAGAAAAACATAAATTGCATCTTATTTGTATAGTGGTGGCGGAGTGAGTGTGTAAGTGAGGCCATCGCACAAGGACTTATAATTTAAGGGGTCTCATTTTGTGTATTATGCTATATATCCGAATAACTCTTTTGTAAATCTCATTAGTTAAATATAACTAATCTTGCCACAATAAATAAAACATTATTAAATGGTTTCATTATAAGAAATTCTTATAAATGAACACATTTTATGCTCACCTTTAAGTTTTTCTTTTCTGTTTTGATAAGGCCTTTTTTTTTAATTTTCACCCGTGGCTTCCAAATACATTTGCCGACCCCACATTTGTATGTTATGTGTTTACTTTTTATTTGTATATTTATTATAATTAGTCGATTATAATAAAAATGACAATAATGATTGTTAATGATCCAGATACACATAAATAATATAAAACATATTGTTATGCCATATAATGTAAGATGGTGTACTCATCTTAATTTAATGGTGGTGTACGAATCTATCGTGACTTTAGAAGGAAGGGGAAAAAATAATAATAATAAAAGAAAAAAAGCTAATTTTATTTTGTTATTATTATGGAATATCCAATGTGGGAGCCGTCAAGTCCTACTTGACAGAATTATCCATATTTTTGTGATGTTCATTTTCACAACCCCCCCCCCCCCCCCCCCCCCGCCCTCTCGGTCAATCCTTTGCTCGTTGTCTCCATCGCCCCCTCCGCCACCTCCCTGATCGTTATCTTCTTGATCCAACGGATTGTTAACAGCATGCTCATGCGTCGGAACGACTTGGTTTACGGGAACTACATCCACAAGTATGCTCTAACGAAGAAAGAACCTCTTCATGAACTATTTGTTATCTTTTTATTTTTTTCGGCGCAACAGAAGTCCTCTTGTCGGCCCTCTTCTTGACCTCGGTTTGTATAGCAGCCTTTTCCAGTACCTGCTTCTCCTTTTTTCTCGGGCGGCCACCACTTCTGGGTCGGCTTTCTCAGCGTTCAACATAAGAGAGTTCTTCGTTGGAATCAACTTCCCAGGATCCAACATCTCCGTTTTCCGTTTTGGTCTTACATGTCCTTCAGGGACCGAATCCCCCTTACTTATGACAAATTCCTCCCACTCCGGCACCTCAAGGTAATCACACATATCAACAACTGAAATGGAAAAGGAAAGAAGAGCTAAAAAGTCAACATAAAGCAAAAAAATACAAATAACATTTATATCCAAAGCTAAAGAGCAGGTAAAATTACCATGCCCTTCAACATCCTTTAGAATCGGCTGGTAGTTAGGGTTCTTAAAAACCGTCGACAAGCCGGTAATCCACAAAAGGCTCATTGGAGGCTTCTGGAGTAGAATGATCTTTGCACCGAGCTTTTCAGCATCATTTTCTTGATAAATTTCTGGAAAATCAAGTGTAATCTTTAAGTCTTTATGCCTCCAACCATTGCATCCGGGATGGCCATTCGGTCGATAAGAAAAAACCTTTCTTTACAATGCTTTAGTCCAGAAAGAACTTCCTGAAAGCATTTTTTTGGCTCCTGAAAGCATTTTTTTGGCTCTCTACCCATTCAATTTTCAAAAGAAAACCAATGGCCTTGTTTGCATAGCCGATAGAACACTCGGAACAAAGATACAACAAGTTTAACATTCAAACTATAACATCATATCTCAAAAAGGGTGACCCGGTTCAGTCCTATCGGAACAAGTTGGGAAATTTGTACTCTAAAATGCTTAATCACTGCTAGCAATAAAAGTGGAAAAGGGTATTCTAACGTCCCTATTCAAGTTATTGGGGATATATGCCTATCTCATTTTCGAGAAGAGGGTTCATGGTCATTATGAGAGGAGGAAGTTAAGGGTTTAAGTCTAATGGAATACCGTACTCCGAAACTATATTGTTCAACTCCTCTTGAGTCATCCGGGAGGTGTGAATATGCATGTCAAGTTTAGGCACGACAGACGGTTTCTTTTTTGGTGCAACCATCTCTCTAGGTTCGCTTCCAGACATGATACAAAAGGATACCGAAAGATAATACGGAAGGCACCTCAAAACAAGTTATGTATTTGCAGAAAATTCGTCCGACAACATAAGTAAATATTTGCAAGAAAAGTGTAAAATGTAAAGTGAAAAGTGAGAAAACGGTGTATATATAGGCAACTTGGGGAGACGCAAAATGTCGCGTCGAACAATACATCTGTGACGTGGCACCATCTCAACCATCCAACGCCTGCATAATATACATGGAAATTTATCGAGAAAATATACTAATGTACCTACTTAGTTTACCCATTTCAAAAGCACTATCAGGCCTTATACAAGTCATAGCATACATCAGAAAATCGATTATCCTTGAATACTCAAACTGAGATACATCATTACCATTATTAGGTTTCATCTTTTCACTTGTATCCATATGAGTACTCACAAGAGTACAATCAAAGTAATTGAACCTCCTCAACACATTCTCAATATAATAAGACTGAAAGATAGAAATTACCTTACTTTCATATTTAATCCTTATACAAAGGATAACATCAGCATTCCCCATGTCCTTCAAGGAGAACCTTGATGACAAAAATTTCTTTGTCATTCAACCTGAGTTTGGTCAGTCCCAAAAATCACCATGTCATCAACATATGGACAAATGATGACTCCTTTACCAAACTCATTAAATTTGTTATACACACATTTGTGAGATTATTTAAAAAGATAGCAACTGGACAAAACCATTTCCATAAATTTTTGTTGCTATTACTTGGGTGCTTGTTTCAATCCATATAAAGTATTCACAAGTTTGCACACCTTTTTTTTTTTTTTAATTACCAAGTATGACAAAGCCTTGAGGTTGGTTCATATAGACCTTCTCATCTAACTCACCATTCAAGAAAGTTGTCTTCATATCCATTCGACGAATAATCAAATTGTGAATTGATGCCAAAGCAATCAACAGTTTTATTGTAGTGATATGAGCCACTAGAGCATAAATATCAAAATAGTGTATCCCTATCTTTTTTTTAAAGCACTGAATGACTAGTCTAGCCTTGAACTTTTTAATAGTTTCATATACCTTCATATTTCTTTTTAAGATCCAAGGCCTGCAACGTGGAGGTAGATCAGCTAACACCGAAATGTTGTTGCCCATGATGAAGGTATATTAAAACTTGTAAAGTACTCGCAAAATGCTATGGTAAGTAAGTAGATGTGGTAATCGGTAATGTTATAAAGGTATATTAGGTAAGTTATTTGAAGTTTTTTACCTCAAAAAGTGATTGTGTAGAATTTGAAATGATTGCCAAAAGTGAAGTTATTTTTTAAAGTATAATTCTATAAACTAGTGGTGTTTGTATTACTTAAAATATAATTATGTAAATTGGAATGTAGTTTTGTTATTTCTTAAAGTATAATTTTGTAAATAGCAGTGTTATTATTAATTAAAATATAATTATGTAGATTGAATTGTAGAATTATTATGTCTTAAATTATAATCCTACAAATTAGTATAATTGAATAGAAATAAAAAATACCCTTTAATCTTAAGGCATTCACTATAGTAGTTTACGAAAGGTTTATGAAATGATAAAGATGTCTAAGCACTTGTAAACTAGAGCGAATATAAGTTTATAAATAGGTCTAGAATAAATAGGTGTATAATACCAAACCTCTTCATAATTAAATGCATTTGAATTATGTATGATATTAATAAAGCTTTATAAGTTTTATACACAGTGAAAGTAGATTTATAAAACAAAAAAGGTTTATAAATTAATGTGATAATAAAATTATAAATCTTTATACTACAAGTTTAACATAATGATCCTCTTATTTTAAGACATGAACACACTAAGCGGTAGTTTGGTTCGAAGGAATTCGATGTAATCTGTTGTAATTGTAATCTGAATTACATTACAATCCTGTTTGGTTGGCAGGATGGATGGAATTGTAATTCAGATTACATTACATCGGGTGTTTGGTTTGCAACGTAATGTAATTGAATTACAACCAATTACGTCCAGTGATGTAATTCAGATTACATAGCAAACTTGATGGAATGTGTTGTAATTCAGATTTTTACGAGTTAAATATCAATATTTATCTTTCATCGTTATTATTATTATATTATTTAATTTAAAAAATAAATAATAATTATAATTATTATTTTTATATTATATATAAATATCTAAATAAATAATTATTTTTTTTAATAATTATTTTATATTAAATTTATGATTTTTATTTACTATTTTATTTAAAAAGTATTATTATTATTATTATTATTATTTTTAATACTATTATTATTATTATTATTATTATTATTATTAAGTAATATTATTTATTATTATTATTATAATATTATTAAGTAATATTGTTTATTATTATTATTATAATTATTATAAATATTATTATTATTTTATTATTTTTATTATTATTATTATTATTATTATTATTATTATTATTATTATTATATTTATTATTTAGTATTATTTTACTATTATTATTATTATTATTTTATTAATTATAATTATTATAATATTATAATTGTATTATTATTATTATTATTATTATTATATTTATTATTTAATAATAATAATAATAATAATAATAATAATAATAATAATAATATTATTATTATTATCTATTATTTATTATTATTATTATTATTTAATAATAATAATAACAATTATAATTAATATAGTAATAATAATAAATAATAAATAATAATAATAATAATAATAATAATGTATTATTATTATTATTTTTTATTATTATTTATTATTTATTTTTAATATTGTTATTATTAATTATTAAGTATCATTTTTTTATTATTACTATTTATTATATTATTATTAA
The DNA here is from genome assembly GCA_019973895.1 of Chrysanthemum seticuspe. Classification (NCBI taxonomy): domain Eukaryota; kingdom Viridiplantae; phylum Streptophyta; class Magnoliopsida; order Asterales; family Asteraceae; genus Chrysanthemum; species Chrysanthemum seticuspe. The sequence goes on from BPTQ01000008.1 coordinate 39,269,733, forward strand.
TTATTATTATTATTATTTTAATTATTATTATTTTATTATTATAATAATTATTATTATTATTTTATTTTTATTATTAATATTATATTTTTATTATTTTATTATTATTATTATTATTATTATTATATTTTTATTATTAATATTCTTTTTTATTACTATATTATTATTATTATTATTTATTTTTATTATTATTATTATTTTATTATTATTATTACTATTTATTATTATTATTATCGTTATTATATTAGCTTTTTAAGTTTTATAAAAAAAATTGAATTACATTACGTTGCGAGTAAACCAAACACATTGACAGATTTCATCAATTACAATTACAACACATTCCAATTCTTTAAATTACAATTACATCAAATTACAATTCCTCCCAAAGATTACAATTCCTTCAAAAACATTCTGTAAACCAAACGCCCCCTAACATTTAAAACCATGCTTTTATTTTGTTTGCTGCATCTTTAATATATATATATTTTTTAATTTTTTATGAAATATTTGAAAAAGATGTTGTCTTTTTTATTTTTTACTTGTCGGAAAAGATGGTTCGTTTTGTGACGGTATAATTAGAAACAAACATGCTACATTAGAAATAACTTTAGGAATCTTTTTAGGGTGTTAAATCATTTCACATTTAATTATCAGCTATTGGAAAATTGAAAATTCCAAAGTCCAACTGGTGGGTTAGCTTTCACATGGTAGTGATCTTACGGAAAGAAAATGTAATTTAATCTTATTGGCTAACATCATGTTGAAAAACAAATCAAAATATAGTAGTCTTATACATATATAATTCATGAGATTCTAGTAAACCAAACCACCTTATCTATAATGCATAAATGATAAACCCAAATTAATTATAAGCTAAACTAGGAGTGAGCAAACGACCCGCACAGATCAGACCGATCGAGATCGGACCGGACCGGACCGACCACATTCGGTCCAGTTCTCGGTCTAGGCTTTAATCGGTCCGGTCCGGACCACAAACCGACTATTTTGCCTTGTTGGCCCGGACCGACCGAGACTGGACCGGACCGGACAGACCACATTCGGTCCGGTCCTCGGTCTAGGTTTTTTTGGCTAATTCGGTCCTCGGTCTTGGCGGTCCGGGACCGATGCTCACCCCTAAGCTAAACAAATAATCATTACTCCCTCCGTCCCATTTTTATTGTCCATGTTTCCTTTTTGGGATGTCCCGAATTAATTGTCCCATTTCCTAAATGGATAGAGAATATAAATCAAGTTTACCATATATTACCCTCACTTAAATTTGTTATTACAAACTTTAAAGAAATTATAAATTAATTAGTTAAGGGTAAAACTGTCATTGTGCAAAAAATAGGAGATAAAGCTGTAATAATGATGTTTTTCTTAAACTATGTATTTTTTGTCGGTGAACAATAATTTTGGGACGGAGGGAGTATTTACCATTCATGTTCGAACATTATAATATCTATTTCCTTTTCAAAAAAAGAATTCTTGTGCCATAAGAGCATATGATCAGAAGGCAGGAAAAAAAAAAATCCGAAAGTACATTTTTTATTATTCTCTGAGTCATAAATATCTGAATCCTTATTCCATTCTTATCTTGTGCCTCTAAAGCATAAGATAAAAAAAACCTTTCATATTTAAAATTTGAGATGTGTTATTCGGACCTTCCTTAAGATCAACCGTACAACACCACGAAACACACAATATAACACCGCAATGCATAATGTACAACTTCTTGATGCATGCAATAATTAAAAACCTTCATAGAAGGGTCCAAATATCACGCCTCTTAAACTTTACTTACACATAATATCCACACTGATTTCATGGAGCAAACCGAAAAGTACAAACTTTTGCCAAAAAGACTTCATGAATCCTGAAGAACAAATTGGAAAGAACAAACAAGTTGAGACGTAAACAAACTTTACAAAAAAGTTAATGAAATGTGGAGGGTGAGAGCAAATAATAATAATCAGGTAACATGTGAGTGTACAATTTTATAATTAAAGGGTTAGCCATGTTTTGCTGAAAACAATAAGGGTAAGCCATGTGGACTAGTAAGATTAATTATTATTGGAACTGGTCATGGATTAAAATTTCCACCTGGCAATAGTGAAGTTGGCATTTTGCAGGTGGTGTTATTTTCCTAACTGGATCCCACCACTTCCTGCCCCCAAACAGCCGTCGACACGATTGCCTATATATAATGTAATAAATAATGGTATAATGCTAAAGAAATACGGAGTGATATATGTTTGGGGGTCCTACTATTGGAACCTTCCCTATGATTTGACATCATAGGGAATATTACTTTTGTCCTTCTTTTTTTTCTAGTACAATACAGTTTTTTGTCAGTTTCTGTTCCGTATTTCTGACAGTTTTAAGCGTTTGGCTTATTAAACTTTATATTTACAGTTTCGCATTTTCAGGTTTATAGCTTTTTGATATAAACAAAAATATAAAAATAAAAAAAAAATAAAAAAAAACAAAAAAAAAAACAAAAAAACTAGGGGGGGGGTCTCAATAAAATACTAGTCACCGTTCTAATAACTCAACCCATTTTTGGTGATTTAAGTTGAAAAGCAAAAAAAAGTAGGTTTAATCATATAAAAGTAGTTGCTTTATACCATAAGATATTTATAGGATTATTGATAAGTTTTTTTAATATACAAATATGTTTATCTAATTATTGGTGACACTAAGGGAGGAGGGAGTGGGCACGGGTAGTGCCATCGAGTACATGAACCCGAGCGGGTACACCGCCCCGACCAATTCGGGCAGTTGTAGCAAGGTTAGATACTTGCATGCTAAATGGGTAGTTTTGTAGTTGGGCTCAAACTCCCTCAAGGTATTATGTAATGTTTTTATAAAGTTTCTTTAAGTATTATGTAATGTTTCTTTTTTTTTTAAGTATTATGTAATGTTTTTATTTTTAATGAAATGGTATGTTTTTATTTTTATATAAAAAAAAAAATAAATAAAAAAAATCGGGTACTAGGGTACCACTCCTTCCAAATCGGGTAGTGTTAGGGTAAAATTTGGTAGTTTTGAGTTGGATGGTTTTTATTAGATAGAGGTGATGTGGCACCCAGGGTATTAGGGTACCACTCCCTCCTCTCTAAGGGTCTATTTTGGTCTAATTAAAAGAATGGGAAAGAGAAATGCAAAAAATATATTAAGGAATGCAAATGGTAATGAATGTCTTAACTTTCAATTTGTAGTGTAATTGGTCATTATTTAGTTTAAGATAATACTATATTTTTTTATATTCCACCAAACATAATTAATGATTGCATCCCTTAGGGAGGAGTGAGTGGAGAGCGGGTACCCCATCGAGTACTTGAACTCGAGCGGGTACACCGCCCCGTGGAGATCGGGTATCATCATCGAGTAGCAAATTCGAGTTCGGAGCCCGCATGTGTTTGGTGATTAAATTGTGTGTGTATGTTTTTGAAGGTGTTTTAGTGTGTGCGTATTTTTGCTTTGTTTCTTTTTTCTTGCAGGTAGCAGCTAACATGGAGAAGAAGAAGTGGTATATGTATTTTATATTTTACTTTTTAATATATAATTAATTTATATATTATACCTTATAGTATATACATGTTTACATTTCAAACCTTATAGTATATACATATTTATATTTGGGTTTTTCTAACTTGTGCCCTAAGGGCACAAGTTAAGCACACAAAAAGTACACCGAAAGTACACAGGGACCTACATAAAAGTACACTTGTTTGTACTTTTATGTGAATTCCTGCGTACTTTTCAATTGGTCCCTGTGTACTTTCGGTGTGCTTAACTTGTGCCATAGGGCACAAGTTAGAAAAACCCTTTATATTTTACTTTTTCTAATTTGTTTTTATTTTTAATAATATGTATTTTTTATTTTTAATGAAATTGTATGTTTTTATTTTAAATATTGTATATGATTTTATGTATTAAAAAAAAAATGAAATTCGGGTACTAGGGTACCACTCCCTCGACTTAGGGTAGTGTTAGGGTAAAATTGGGTAGTTTTGAGTTGGAAGGTTTTTATTGGATAGAGGTGATGTGACACCCAGGGTATTAGGGTACCACTCCCTCGTACTTTATTCCGCACCTCTTAATACCCTTCACCAAACATGCCCTAAATAGACAATTACATGCGCATAACAGCAATGTATAACGGCGAATAGTTATACTGATGAATCTACGGTTTTGGTATGACTGTTAGTATAAGGTTTAATTGTAGCTGTTAAAAAAAATGTCATAGGTTTGAACCAAAAAGTAATAAAAGTTTAAAATATTAATTTAATAATAAAGTTTTCTTTAGCTTTTATTTTCTTATTAAACTACTAGTAGTAGTACTCTTTAAGAAATAAAACTTTGCTCAAATATCTAACCATGATTAAAACCATTTTCTAATACCCCAATTTTCCACTTCCCCACAACATTCATCCTCCCTAAAACATGTACTAACCCAATCACTTGCCATATTTCCCCACACTCACTAACTCCCACACCATGGACACAAACTACTCCTACAACTCCTACCCGGAATCCGGTGGCTCCTCACCGCGTTCCCGCGAAATCGACTTCGATAACCCTCCCCCATGGGAAGACCAATCCAACAACAACACCAACTACAAAGTCAAGCTCATGTGCAGTTATGGCGGGAAAATCCACCCTAGGCCGCATGATAACCAGCTAGCTTACATAGGTGGTGAGACAAAGATATTGGCCGTTGATAGGAGTATTAAATTTAGTGCGCTTTTGAATAAACTGTCTGCTATAACTGATGCTGAAGTAAGTTTTAAGTATCAGTTACCTGGTGAAGATTTAGATGCGTTGATCTCTGTGACTAATGATGACGATCTTGATCATATGATGAATGAATATGATCGGTCAAATAGAGCTTCACCTAAACCTGCTAGGTTAAGAATCTTTTTATTCCCTGTCCCGGTTCTTAACCCTGTTATTTCTCCTGCTAATAGTTTTAGTTCCATTGAAGGGAGATCGGACCGGGACCGGTTCGTTGAGGCTTTGAATACTGGCCCTGTCCCGGTCCAGTCTAGTACACCGGCAGTACTGCCGGTGTACGGAAATGCAGATTTTTTGAATATTGCACCGGCCCCTGGGCCTGTGCCTGTTCCTGTGCCGGTACAGGTGTCTGTACCGGCACAGGCTCCCGTGACGAAAGTTAGGGAGTTTCTGGATGTCGATCCGGATGGTACGGATCGGATCCAGAAACATATTCACGATCTTCGGCAGTTACGAATTGCTGAAGATCAGCAACAGCAACAGCACCAGCAGCAGATGATGTACAGGAGACAAAGTGAGGACAGTATGACGTCGGGTTATGGGGGGGATTATTATAGACAGACGGAAAAAGTTGTCACGACTGCGTTGCCGGGTAGTGTGCCGGCTCCGGTTTCTGGGTATCAGATGTCGGGTGGGTTCACGGGGAGTAGTGGAGTAGGTGATCAACAACCTGTTTATATGGTTCCTTCTTCGGGGGGTGTGTATCACGCACCTATGGCGAGGCCCGTGACCGGTCCTATTGGTCCTGGTCACGGGCACGGTCAGGTTCACGGGCAGGGTCAAGGGCAGCAGGGGCAGGGTTACTATGCTGTGTATAACGGTATGCAACCTGTTCAACAACAAATGGCTCAGCAACAGCAACAACAACAACTGCAAAAGGTAGTTACACATTCAGAAGGGATTAGGATGGTTCAATCAACGGTTGGGATGACCGATCAAGGCTACGGTCAAGTGGCCTATGATAACGGTGCTGGTAGGCATGTGTACTACACCCCGCAGGGTGCGATGGTTGCACCACATCAACAACAACAACCACAACCACAACAGATGCAACAACAACCACAATTGCAACCACAACCACAACAGATGCAACAAGCTACACATCAGTATCAAGCAATGGGTGCTGGATTAGGAACACTGAGTCAAGATGGTAAGGTTATTGCTCCAACTAAGAACTCTCAAGGTTAAGTTCCATATGAATTATATAAGTTATGTTATGTCGTTTGATTGAGTAATGGTTTCAAATTAGTAATATACGGAGTATGATTATAAATAAACAGCTCGAGTTATTTGTTATTGCATCATATGTAGTCGTTTATCATTTTCCGGTGTATGTGTATGTGTTTAAAATTCCTTATAAAGATATGTACAACTTATATTTGTGTGCATCTAGTATTGAGACTTTGTTGGTTCCAAAATGAATCAGCTTATATGTATGTTCATAGGTCAGTCATCAAGGAATATTAGTGATCTATTAGGGTGCAGGGTATTGATGCGGCAAAAGGCTCGCAAACAAATAGTTGGGTCTTGCGGCTAGGTAAACTTGTCGCTGCATTAAAAGAGAGGAAGGGAATTTTGTTCAAATGTGCACAACAAACTCGAACGGGTATTCTCAAAATCCAATAGTATATTCAAACTTCGATATTCACACAAAGTGGCTGACTGATGTACCGAATTTAAGGTAGTGCCACTTTGTGTGAATACCGATTTAAGTTAGTGCCACTAACTTAGTGGGCATACTATATTACTATACCATCTATGTGACAAGTGCGGATTTATGATTAAGAAGATAAACAGGTCACAAGTGAAATTGCATATGGGCATGCATGAATGTTGAATTTTTTGCAAACATGATAATGTTTGTGTTGAAAATTAGATATTCTAACATTTTGTAGGTCCAAATAACATTAAAAATGAAAGAGACCTAGTATCTATTTATAATAATAAAATAGAGTTTTTTCCCTTCCTATTCATAAATGTTTTCCTAATATATCTTTGCATATCTTTGTGCCACGTGTCCGAGCTAAGTTATGTAACCGTCTTTTAATCTGTCTATGAAAATTCATATTTCAAAAAGTTTAGGCGTCGTATTAATTTCTGAATCAATTTATATATGGCAGTTTCTCATATGTAGAAAGTTTAAATATGCAAACTATCCGATTAATTACCCTTTGGCCTTTGCGTACATCCATAAGGTTTATACATTTTAAACCCTCCATTTAGCTATTGTCTCATTTCCATTTATAAAAATTGTGTAATGCAAGTTTTCTTTTATCTCTCTACCTCACTTATGCTTATATAGGTGTCTTTTTTAAACAAATTTGTGATAAAAATGTGTTGTCCAATCCTTTCTGTTTTTAACGTAAGACAATAAGGTTTTTTGAGTGCGCATGTTGTCTTGCTCTTCAGAAAAGCGATAGTGTATATCGACAAACAATTAAACTTGTAAAATTATGATTTTGATTCGACCTTTGATGCAAAACGTGTGTTTTTTTTTTTTTTTTTTAATACAAAGCATTTGTTTTTTTTTTTTTTTTTTTTAAATTAATATGGTGTGTGTTTGAAAATTTATCAAGGTTAAAAATTGATCATGCTTAAGATGTATTATGAGATACATAGAGGTAATTTAAGCGGACTATATTACGTTAAGTTTTCAAGATTCTAGATTTCAAAAATAAACATTCACTCTTTAAAAGTTGTATAGATTATATTTTATAACGGACTCCATAACTCCTTAATGTTGATTTATTTAATTGAATAACAAAAGATATATACGTTTTTACCAAGTGCTATAATAATGTGCTTAATAACAAGAAGAGATATATTGTAACACAGTCTAAAATGTTTTATGTGTTAACTTAAAAGAAATGATATTTTAATGATTCTAACATTTTGCTTATTAATTTTTTAAAAGTTTGGAAGTAAAACGATTCTTTTCATCAATGTTAACATTCATATTTTTTAAAAAAATATAGGGTATTTTCATAATAATAAATGTGTTAAAGGCAACCATCATATTTTTTTTTAAACATCTAACTGAAAGTATTGATCAAGCTTTAGGAATATTAAGATAAATATGGAGGTAATTTAGCCAGACTATATTAATTTAAATTTTCAAAATTTAAAATTTCAAGAATAGACATTAACTCTTCATAGTTAGTATATATTTTATTTTTGTAACAGATTCCATGACTCCTTAATGTTGATTCATTTAATTAAATAACGAAAGATAAATACGTGCTTAATAACATGAGAAGAGATATATTGTAACACAGCTTAAAACATTTTATCTTTTGACTTAAGAGAAATGATTTTTTTTTTACGATAACATTTTGGTTATTAATATTGTTAAAGTTTGGAAGTATAAAAGATTGATTTCGTCAATATTAACATTCTTATTTTTAAAGAAAATATAGGGTATTTTTATAGTAATAAATGTTTTAAGGGTTTTTCTATTATGTGTCTTATGGCACATGATAAGAAGTGAAAAAAGTACATAAAATTACATGGGGATCCACGAAAAAAGACACAAGTACATATAAAAAATGTATTTTTTGTGGATCTCCATGTACTTTTATGTACTTTTTTAACTTCTTATCATGTGCCCTAGGACACATAGGCTATGTTTGGCGCATAGCTTTTTTAGGCGATGAGCGGTGAGCAGTGAGCTTTTTTATTTTTAGTGTTCGTTTGGCAAAGGAGCGGTGAGCTTTGCTACTTTTTAGGAAAGCTCATTTTTCCAATGCTTCTTTAGGAAGCTGTGAGCAGTGAGCTGTGGCTACAGCTCACAGCTCACTGCTACTACTCACTGCTACTGCTCACAGCTACTTTCGCCAAACATAGCCATAATAGAAAAACCCATGTTTTAAAGGCAACCTTCATATTTTGTTAAACATCTACTGAATGCCAATTTTATTTTACTACACTAATTTTGAATAAAAATTATATAAATCAGTGTTCTAAAAGATGGCTATTGTTCATTCAAGGTGAATGGTACATTGATTTTGTTCAATTGCGTTGTTTTTTTAATATTCATTGTTTGATTGTTATTTTTCAAATGTTAAGAAACAAAAAATTGTGAGATAAAAATGTAACTAGAAATAATAAGATTAACAATTCTGTAGCTTTCTGATTCGAATAAAAAGAAAGTTCCAAAGAACATAGAATATATTTATATCTATATCTATACTATCTAATAAGTTAACGTTTATAACCTATCTCTAATGAATTTCTCCAAAACTACTGAGTCTTTACGTTACGACGTGTGTACAAAAGATTTTTTTTTTAACCTGTGTGTTGAGCTTTTGAAAAATCGTGTTAAAAAGGTTAATCAAGATTGATTGTATATATCAATTATGAATTGAAAGTTATTTTCATAAATATAATAAAGCAGAGTTTTTTAGCAAGCACATTTAATTTTTTCTTAAAACATCCTTTATTGTCATCTTGCCACGTGGACTTGTCTACACAAGTTTAAAAAAACCAGTTAGCTATTATTGTCTTTTACATGCGTGCATTAAAATTCCCATGGTTCTCATTAATATGTTTAAAAAATATTTAAAATAAATTAATTTTTTATTTTGCACTGGCTTTTACTATTTTATATAGAAGAGCCATTAATATGTTTAAAAAATATCGCATGCTTTGATATGTTTTCGGTTTATTTATGTTTTGATGTGTAGAATTTTTGGTCCTTTGTTACACCAATATAAAAATCTTCTTCTCATCGTGTAATCTTAAATTGTCTTATTCATATGGTATAATCTTTATCTTGATTTTTCGACGATCATCATAAAAATCAAGCATAATTTACTTTGATTTGTTTAGATTTTTAAGAGATGCTATTAACAAGTTTTAATATTGAGCATATGATACATAACTTATTGGTGAACTTAAATAGTTGTTTGCTAATTACTTTAATTGCATGCATACATTTTAGATATAATGACCATTGTATGACCATAGCTGGGCAATTTTTGGTAAAATGTTAGACATAAATTTCACCAGTTTGGTTATGACAACATATTTGCTTTTTATTTCAAACTATGTGTCTTTTTTTTTTAAAGTTCGATTGTTAAAGTTTATAAATTAAAACTCATAAAATTTATTTACTCTGATTTCAAACTATGTGTCCTTTTTTTTTCTTTTTTTTTTCTTTTTCTTCTTTTAAATTCAATTGTTAAAGTTTATAATTTTTTATTTTTGTTTTGTTCACTTGATTCTTTTATATGCTCTAGACAATAGCATCACAGATTCACTCAATTGTTAAAGTGTTTTTTACTTGGTTCGAGTGTTGTCACAAGGCAAAATTTAACGCCGTTTTTATATATGAAAACTAATAAAACCATGTCATGTTTGAAATATATTTTTGGGATGGTTGAAATCCTATCAAAACTCTTGAAATTAGAAACTTATTTTAGAAAAAATGTTTTTCTGATTAACAAATTACAATCAATTCTATGAATGCATTATACTAAGGAACACCTATAAAAACCTTTACTCATGAAATGTAATATCACCATTCATATGCATATTACATCGCTATCGTTACTTGCTTCCTTCTTAGGTTTGATAATGGTTTCATCTCGGATCTTAGTGCTATAAGATACAATGTTATATTACATGGTCGTATCATTAGGACTAGGATGCAACCGTTGCACAGTAAACCCAAAATAATCAACATGGAACTCATCATAATGGACGATAGGTATCACATAAATAATTCATCATCCGTTTCCGTTCCAAAAATTATATAATTTTCTCTGTATTTATCCACCTATTTGGTTATTAATTGTCAATATTTTGTTAGGGCGCCAAGATGCAAGCTATGGTTAGGATGTGTATGCTCTTGTGCTCAAACAACAATTGAATAAAGGTGATGCGGTTGTGTTGCGGATATACAGTTTTGGTCAAATCAAATCTTCATATTGTCTAACCGGATAAGACTAAACTTTAATAGAAATCCCACATCAGTAAGTGTGTTGATTTCCGAGGATCCATTCATGGCTTTGACTTCAACCCATTTAAAGAGATTTTGCAATGTGAAACTAATGCCTTGGCCAATTTGTTAAATTTGAAAGATTAAATTTTTGTAGGATGATGTTTAACAAGCTAAGGTGTATTTTTTCTTAGATGTCACAGGGCAAGTAATCGAGTCTCTAAAATTGGACATTCACGATGAAACGGTAAACTAAAGAAAAGGAGAACTCTCAAGCTTATCGACCTTGAGTAAGTCCTTGAATATATTTTAAAAAATATGTAGCTTCTGTAAACCAAGTGGTAGTTTCATGAACTTTCATGGCGATCTAATAACACATTATGATTTCGCGCCATTAAAATCCCAAAGCTTAGATAATATTCTGTTGGAAACTAATCTATACATGGTGTGTAGGGCTGTAAATGAACTGAACATTCAGTGAACATTTCATGAACCGTTCGGTAAAAAGTTCATTTATGTTCGTTTATTTATAAAATGAACGAACATGAACAATATTTTCCGTTTGTTTAGTTAAATAAACGAACATGAACAAATGTCGCGTCTGTTCATGAACGTCCGAATATGCGTTCGTTAACGTTCGTTTATGTTAATTTATTTATTTATGTTCCTATATCATATCTTTTAATTGTATAATATTAAAATTGGTTTGTTTAAACAAAACAACACTTATAAAACAATATATTGTGCATAATCTAATAAGGTTTATGTTTGTTTGTCTATGTTCATTTATGTTCAATCGTTTATGTTTGTTTAGCGTTCATTTAATGTCTTAATGAATGTACATAAACGAACATGAACAAAGCTCCGTTCGTGTTCATCCGGTTCGTTTACAGCCATAATGGTGTAGGTTAAGCTATTAAAATCTTTGGTTGCCAAACCACAAACTTAAAACTAAAAGTGGGTGTTTCGATCATGTTGATACAGAACATTGATCAATCCAATGGTATGTGCAACGGAATAAGACTTTGTGGGGATCGGTTGATGTAAAAGTTGCATTGATAGGTGTTTATCGCAAGGATGAAAATATCACCTTCTGATAAACATTTTCGTTCAAGATTGACTATAGGGGATCGGTTGATGTAAAAGCTGCATTGACGGGTGTTTATCGCAAGGAAACAGTCCTCGTGTACCTTCTTTCGCGATGACAATCAACAAAAGTCAGCCATCCAGGGACAATCTCTCGCAACTCGGTTTGTATTTTCCACGACCTGTTCTTACACATTGCCATCTATATGTTTCCGTCCCTCGCATTAGGAGAAAAAAAAGGTTGGAGATGGTTAATGGTGACGAAGACGTAAATCTCACTAATTTCACCACCAACATGGTCTACAAAGAAGTGCTACACAATTTTGTGATCACATCTACATGTACAAGTATCTCGGGTTAGTAGAAATAAAGGATTGAAAATGTTTATTTTATTTTTTTGGGTTATTTAACAATTGCGTTTCATATAACGTGTGTTTCATTATTACCCAATTGCATACTTTACGTTTGTTTACCCCTTTGTGGTTCTTTCTAAATTATAACTTCATAATACGCAATGCCATTCACTACTTTTTGATGTTTCTTAAAAATACCCGTGAATTTCACGGGTCTTTTAGCTAGTTGAATATAAAAGGGTAGATGATGGAAGTGTTATGAATCATGGGACAAGTGTATATTCGTTGCGTTGATTAATATGCATGTATTGCAACTTGTGATGAGTTGCCATATTTCACAATAGCGATTGATTGGATATAAATTTTAATGGTTCCGTATGAAATTCAACATCTCATTGTCTCATTGACCCTATCCTAAAGGCGCCTCACAATAATGCCAAATACCACCTAATTGGATAAGAAAAGTCCTTTGATTTTGTTTCGTAACTACTGACTGTTTATCATCATATAAAAAATAAGATTGACAATAATGTTCGTAATTCTGTAAATGAATCGAACGTTTAATAAATATTCCATAAACGAATATGAACAAAAATTTCGTCCGTTTATTTATGTTCGTGAATATCAAATTATACGTTTGTTAATGTTCGTTTATATTTGTTTATGGCCGTATATCATATAGTATTATTATATTTTTAAAAGTTGGTATACTCAAATAGATGAGAACATATAAAACACAACATTTTGTATATCATTTTGTTTGTTTTCATACTTTCATTATGTTCATCCGTTTAATCTTTTAATGAACAAACATAAACGAATACGAACAACAACATTTTTTAATGAACGAACATGAAAAAGAAAATTCGTTCGTTAAACATTCGTGTTCGTTTATTTTTTTGGTTAAAACTAAATGAACGAACATGAGCATATCTTTGTTCATTTTCGTCTGATTCATTTACAACAGTGATATATTATTTTAGAAAATTGTTTCCACAAATCTAACTAATAATGTGAGCTTAGAGCATGGGGTGTTATAGCATGCCAAAACATACTTTTTGATTTCAACTCAGCGTCACTTCAGCATCCTCATTTTTAACACTCACACACAAAAATACTCATTCACTCATAACATCTCTTTCACATGCCTTTTAAAACCTATCATACCCAACTAAACACACACTAAAAACCTATTAAAAAATTCACTTTTTTTTTTTTTTTTTTTTTTTTTTTTTTTATTACATTTACCCACGCTAATTGATTGTCATTCAAATTGGCACAAAAGGAAGGTGAAATGGTAACATGAGGTTTGGCATGCCAAATGAGTTGCCGCCTAGACTATGGCATGCATTTGTGCCACCTAGTCGTGGGCAAAAAACCGAAACGAAACCCGAAAAAAAACCCAAACCATAACTGGTCAAAACCGATTCACCTAAATCGGTTCGGTTTGGCCAAAAACCGGCGGTTTGAGAGCGGTTTCACTATATATACGTTGTACCAGTTTGAAAAAACGATTTGGAAAAATCGGTTTCAAACCGTTTTTTTGCTCGTCGTTGGCAGTGTTGCTGGAAATGAGACATGATGTGCAAAAAAAAAAAAAAAAAAACCATGTTTGGGCCATTTTTTTAAGAAAAAAAAAGATGTGCGAAAGGGTGATTCAACTCATCTTTCCGATGAAGAAATTGCTCAAGATAATGAAGCCGCCGAGGCTAGGTCCTCCGAAGATGATATGGGACTCGAAGATTATCTCGTTTAGTAAGTTAAAGTTTGATGAATAAATCACTCAAATGTATTAGCTTTGTGTTTCAAGTACTTTATGTTTGATGTATTATGAGTTTATTAAATAAAATTGAAGTTTATTGTGTAGAAACGCGAGCAAACGAAAAAAAATAAAAAACCCGAAAATCCGAACACACTCCTTGTTAACAGGTTCAAAAAAAAATGAAAAAAACCGGTTTCAACCGGGTTGGGTTTTCCTCCCTATAAATCCAAGCCGAACCGGTTTTTGACCAAAACTGGTTCTTGACCGTTGACAAATCCGGTTTGGTTTTCAAACCCGAATCGGTTTGACCAAAAACCGGTCAATGTACACGCCTAGTGCCACCATATCCCATGATCTTAGGATAATAATTAGGATTTAAAACATAGAGCAAGTTCACATGATACAAGTGTATGATTAGGATGATGTATTAGCTAGGATTAAGAAATTCGGTACTAGTCATACTACGTTCAAACCTTTTTTGGTACGGAAAAATAGTATGGTTTCAAACTATTGGGGCTTAATAAGTTTCATTTCATGTTAAAAAAAACTTTACTTGATCCGAAACTAGTATCTTTGTTAATGACGTAATCTGACATAACTTGAGAAAAATAATTCAATATTGATTGAAGTGTGCAAGCCACCCTAAAAGTAACAAATTTAAATAAAAGCGTGTTATGAAAATTAAAATGATCACTATTAGAATAACGATTGATGTGGAAATGATGGATCTGAATTGAAGTTTCACCAACACAATTCTTCTTCTTTTGTGTGTGTGTGTGTGTTTGTCTATGATTTTTTTTTTTTTTTTTTTTTTTGAACGGCGAGTTAGTAGTTAGTGATTCGAGCCCACAGTGACATCCAATTGGGCAGTATGCAAGCCTCGAACCTTTCTCCTTAGGGGATAAACCCCACTCCTGCTTCTATTTATTTCGGGCCCCTGAAGGTCCATGGTGAGACTCGAACCTGAGACCTCTCCAAAGAAACCTCCCCAAAGTTACCCTTGGTGGCCAACTGAGCTAGCTCAGTTGGTTATGTGTTTGTCTATGATTAGGCCTCTTCACTTGTCAATCATAACTTCTGGCCGTTATCTTCTTGTTTGTTCAGCAATTACTTCTTTCCAGACTTTTCAAGAATTTATTGATGTACTAGTAGTAGTATAGTTATGGCGAGCGGTATGCCGTTTAATTCCCTCGAAGGGTTTTGCTAATCAATGATCGCTGAACAATGTTTAATATAAATAAATAAAAAAATGAATTTGCTAAATAAAAAATAATATATATTTAAGTTAATTTTTATGTTTATTTATTGTGCATTAAATGCATAATTACTTTAAATATGGAAAGAACAAATTGTTTAATGTGTCTTAAGCATTGCCCAGTAAGCAATGTTTAGCAAAACCCTTTAATTAAAACTATCCGGATATCCGTGTATTGCGGCGGCGGATACCTGCGTGATTATTTCTTCAGCAAGGTTTTTTTGATGGATTGCTCTTATAGAAGGAAACAAAAAAGTCCAAGAGAGAATATTAATTGGAAATTAGCTTTTTTTCTTGCTTATGAATTTAGTAATATTATAAAGGCAAAGAACCGGTGCATCACGATCCAACGACGATACAAAAACGGTGGTCACCACTATTGCTAGTTGTTTTGGACGTGTAACATTATATAACGTTTAAACATAAAGGGTGTTTAAAGTAGCGGTTTTAGCGCCATCTTGTGGTGTTTATATTATTATGTTGTGATCGTAAATGGTGGTCCGTTGCGTGGTAAAAAAAGGTGGTGTCAGAAAGTCTGACTACATAAAATATTGGCTTGTATGATCCGTTTAATAATTTCTAAAGAAGAAAACAAAAGATAAGATAATTTATGCATTATTGTTTTGTAAAATGTGGTATATTAAGTGCATTTTTGAGTGAGGGAGTAATTTAATAATATCACTAATGAATTGTAAATTTTATTTAGTGGTTATTTTAAAGATAAAAAAAATGATAAGATGATTTATGTATTATTGTTTTATACCATGTAGTATATCATATATATTGAAAGATTCAGTCTCTACATTAATTGTAGAGTCATTAAGTACGCATGATTATATGAAAAGTGTCTATTCATCCATCCGAGTAATTGCATCGAATGAGATTAACGTCCTAGGTGAATACAAGTGTTCATGTGATTACTCAGACACACAATTAGTTGTAGTTGTTACATGATAGAAGAATAACGGTCATCCTGTAGTTACTACAACATATAAGACTGTGGCATACATAAATTAGGTATGCGCTCCTTAATCTTTCACCAACTAAATGTGCTAGGAGCCAACAACAAGGGTTGCAAGGTAAATGTTCTGCAACCAATGTTATAGGTTGATCATTGAGTCGTTTGTGCCAATATTTTGGTGTGTGTGACTGTTTTAATTTACATAGAGGGCTAATGAAGAAACATCCCGAGTGAAACCATCTTCATTACCCGACAATTGGAAACCAAAATAATGTTGGTTTATTTTGGATGAATTAATTTGAATGTGTTTGTGCTTAAATGTAGAAAAATAACTTGGGCTAAAAATTTCGAGTTTTCAGCCCATAGGATCTCCATTAAAAACGGCAAGTATCTCGGAGGTATACAACGTTGATGTTGATAATATACAAGCTGGACATACATATCAGTGCATTCCTGTTTCATCTCATAGCAGCAATAGTTTAATCGCCCAATCGGCTCATTACACATGTATGTACTTCTTATAGCACTATCATTTCGGTTGGTTTGTTTACGTATTCTAGGTAGTAATCACTGTACTCCTCGCATTGTTGCAGGTTAAGATGGTGACTACACAATAACTTCATTTAATACTAGGAACAGACAAGAAATCGATAGCTCATTTGTCGTTCCTACACAGGCAATAAATAGCTCGGAACATGAAATACGTATGTATCTTTTGTGCTATCAATCTTCATGTTTACATTATCAGGTATTTCAAACATGTTTGATTGACTTCTGTGAATGCACCGGCGCATGCATGATTTCTATGAATGCAAATAGTAGACAGCGACGACCTGCACTTCAACATAATTAAACATGATACCATCGTTTTGCGTTTTTAGATTATTTGACAAATATCTGATTTTTGTATAAGTTAAGACCTAAAATACTGTTAAATATAAGCTTTATCTTATAAGCTCAAGGGGCTAAAGTATTCTTTCTCCAAAGATGAAGGGCTAAAGGTGTTCCCGTGTTTATTCTTCAAGGGAGTAAAGTGTTACTTTCAGAGTCAAGAGTATATAGGCTGAAGTCAAGTCGTTTCTTCTCATAACTTCCAAAGATCTCTATGTGTTTTGTGAGCGTGTATCTCTCATTGTTCTGTTGTGATTGTGAGTTTGGAGGAAACCCTTCAGTTGTTTTGTATCATCAGTTTTTTGTATTGTAAACATAACTTGCTATCTTAGCAATTGATTTCAATAATAAAAAAGTGAGCCAAGGGGAGGTTGGCTGGGTTCATTCTAAATCAGGTTTTGTGGTTGAAATTAGCTTTGGTTTATACGTTTTTATATGGTATCAGAGCCAGGTTGCTCAATACCAAAGCTTTAAAAAATTAGGGTTTCCTTCAGATTTTGGGGGTTCTTGATCTTTTGTTTAGATATGGTTGTTTTGGGGGTTGTTCCTGTGATTTTGTGTTTAGATCGATCAGTTCTGAAGAGTAATTTGATTTTTCAAAAATTAGGGTTTTCTAATTTTTGTTGGTTTTACGATTATGGTGGTTCTTGTTTCAATTGATCATTGATCTTGTGATTTTGTTGTTCAATTGAGTTCCGGAGTGTTGGTTTCTTGTTTTTTGGTTCAGGCAGGGTTTTCTGTATCAAACCCTAATTCAGGCTGTGTTGTTTTTTTTTTTTGTGATTTGGTGTTTAAGAATAGGGGTTCTTGATATTCTTTGTTTAACTGTTTATGATTTATATCAGTTACACTTATTCTTACTCATTCTTGGTTCTTTACATTGTGTTTCAGGTTTGTGTTTCCGCTGCATATTTGATTCTGTTAGATCTTCTTGATCTGGTTGGAAGCTTGCGTGGTTGTAACACCTCTCACGTTTTTCCTTTAGTCTTTTTGTTAGGTTTTTTTATTAGGAATGTTCGGAGGTTGAGTAGTTTAAGGGATTTGTTGATTGTGGTTGTTGGTGGTTATTTGTGCTTGAGGAGGTACAAGGTGTTTGTGTTGATTGCTTTCTTTTTGTCTTGTTTCTGTTTGTTCTCTGTTTGTTGTGATTTCTTGTCTTGACATCATGGTTGATGGTCAAAATGATAGGGGTAAGGGTCCTCAAGGAGGAAGTAGTGAGTTAAAATTAGATATATATGACCATTTATATTTGCACCCTCAAGACATTGGTGCTCAGTTTATTACCTTCAAACTTGAAGGTACTGAGAACTATAAGGTCTGGTCTGCTGCTGTGCAGTTGGCTTTACACACTAGAAATAAGCTTGGTTTTATCAATGGGAAGTGTGTTAGAGATCCCAATGATGTTCTATATCAGACACAATGGGATAGGTGTAATTCTGTTGTGTTATCTTGGATTCTTGGTTGTATTTCACAAGATCTTTATAAAGGTCAAGTGTTTTATGTTAATGCTAAGTCTGTTTGGGATGAATTAAGTGAGACATATAATAAGGAAGATGGTCCTGTGATTTATAATCTGCGTCATAAAATTCATACTCTAACTCAATCTGGTATGAGTCTTTCTGAATACTATCATGAGTTTAATACATTGTGGAGGCAGTTTGACTCCCTTGTTGATCTGCCCACATGTATTTGTGAAACTGCTCCCACTTTGAAAAAGCATTGAAATCTTTTGAGGCTGATGTAATTTCTTATGGGTCTTGATGATGGTTTCAGTCCTGTGAGAAGTCTTATTCTCACTACTGATCCTTTATCTGATGTTAAATCTGCCTTTGCTACTCTGTCTAGAGATGAATCACACAGGAATAGTAATGTGACTAATAAAACTGTTAAAAATGGGGTTGCAACCTTTGCTGCTAAGCCTAATACTGTCACTTCTCAAAACAATAACTGGACCTCTAATAGAAACAATAATAATAGAAGGTTTGGCAGGGTATCTAACCTTGTCTGTAAGCATTGTAATATGAATGGCCACACTATTAATAGATGTTTTGAATTGGTTGGATATCCTCCTGGTTTTGTTAAAAAAGGAAATATGTCTCAAAATAGTGCTAATAATGTGACTGATGCTAGTAAGAGTACCTCTCATACTCTTACTAGTGATCAGTATCAGAGATTAATGTCCTTACTTAGTAGTACAGATGATGCTAGCAAGGCTCATGCTAGTGTTGCAGGTACTGTCATGACCTCTAATTGTGTTATCAATTTCTTCTATTGTAGATTTTTTAATTTCAACTCTAATATAAGTACTGATAACGCTACACGCGTCGTTCGGGGTCAAAGGAACTTCTTTTTCGTCGAGCAAGTTTTTCAACACCCTAGGCAGTGAACCTAATCGTTGTAGTGTAGTATTAGGGTAAGCCACGAGAATTGATATCGTTCTCTAGGGGAATAGGAATGCTAGTGAGGAGTTACTACCCTAAGGTTGGGGTTGAGGAAGATTATTTTTTATCTTTTTATGTTTTTTAGGAAATGGAAAAGTACGAATCTCGGGGTTTGGATTTGGGGGGTTGGTATTTCTACCGATTACTCTACTATCAAATTATCTAATTAACTAAGGTGAGGGTAGTTTATGTCTAATTATTGTGTGCTCGTATGATGATTTAAAGATGTGTTTACTTAGGTTTTATTACTCCTTAATTATCTCCGATTGATGGTTGAATTGTCACGTTCTTATTCTTAGTCGCGTTGTGTGTCTAAGGTCGTAGGGTATGCGTTTATCCCTAACTCTTTGAAACTACCAAAGGGTCTCGTCTACAAAATCTCTAGGATTTATAAACTCTAACTCTAAGGTACTCTTTGGATGGTTTAGCCTACAACTACTCTAGGTGTTATAGTCTAAGGTTCACAAAGATTAATCAAGCATTAACTACACAACGAATGACCTATCGCATTACTAGATCATTAACAATTAAGATAAGAGACAACCAATCAATATTCAATAGTTAAGTTTCATATTCCCTAAGCAAACACACAAGTAAATTAGCCGGACATGGAGAACATGCAAGCATACACACAAATAATTAAAGACATAATTGAATTAATGAAGTAAAACACTTATCTTGGTGTAAGACAGGGTTTAGAACCCTAAAATACTGTACAAGACAGCCTTGGTTCGGTTTAGGTTTTTACTCCAAAAGTCTACACTCTGAAAACTATAAAATTCGGATTCTATATATAAGATTACATTCGCGACGGCGTCACCTTATGATTTGTGACGCCGTCGGGTCGCCGTCATTAGGGTTTCGTCTTGGCCACGTTAGTCTTGCGACGGCGTCACCTTATGCTTGTGACACCATCCTCTTCAGCCTCTGACGCCGTCTAGATCAAATCTAGGCTGTCTGAGTTGCGACGACCTACTCTTTTAAAGCCTGACACCGTCACTTTAAAATAAGCAATTTGGCTACTGTATCGTCACAACATGTGCTCCGACGGCGTCGCAGATAACACCTGACGCCGTCCCCTTGTGTTCCAGCAGCTTGAGTGTCTCGATTCTTGACTTTGGCCATTTTCTTCGTATATCCGCGCCTTTTCGTCCAAATAAGTGCCATTCCAGCAATTTGCCTTCAAGAGACCTAAAAAGTGAAAAGGAAAGATATTAAGTAATAACGGATACAAAAGTGATCAAATAAGGGCTTAAACGACCCCTCAAAAAGATACATTTTAAAACCTTATCAATTATCCCTACACTTGGTATTTGCTTGTCCTCAAGCAAATGTGCTTTTTGCCAATTAATTTATAAGTTAGGGGTCATGAAGCATTGGTTTAGAACAATCCACAACACATATAAGCCCCGCAAAAGTCATAAAAAGCACTGAAATTACATACTAGCACCTCACATGGGGTGTTTGGGTACTCACATCTCTCGGGTGTATATGAAATATAACAAGTTGGAAATGGAAGATAAACACTCATTAACCGGTCCTAGTACATAGATTACCGTAGGCTTGAGAATAGATCAAACCTCCATCGCTTTGGCGTAAGCACCTAGGAAAGACTATCAAAGAGGTCTTTTAAAGGGTTGTAATGTTAGGCTTACGGTAGGGAAACAAAGGGTTTGGTGGGATAGGCTATTTAGTGGTGGCAAGTCAAAAATCTTTATGTTACAAGCATACGAAGAATGGCGTTGCTAAGCCAAGACTAGACACTCTAAACTCTAGATAACTGAAACAAACAAACATAAATTTAAAGGATAGGTGTAGGATGGTAACCCTTTTTTTTTTCCAACACTCTATTTTTTTTCTTTTTCTCTTTTTCTATTTTTTTCGAAATTTTTTTTTCATACACTTTTACTCTACCATCATCTACGGTAACATCAAAATGATAAGGATTTATAGGCACATCCCTACACTTGAGTTTTTATTACTCTAACACTAATTTGACCCGAATTGAAAAGATCAAAACACTTGGAGTACATTATTACGCAAATAAAGGGAATTTAAATTTAACGTTACCTTCCCATCATTTCATAAACTTTAACTTTTCCCATGAGTCTCGATCGTCCCAAAACTGTATACAAAGGATATGACTCGACTTAGCAACTTATGCAAGCAACTAGATAATTGAACTAAGGGTTTTCTTAGGGTGATAACAATAATGCACTAAAAGTGAGTGCATACAAGGTAGGCTAAGGCGATTTGGGTGTACATTTGAGGGTGGGGTGTAAACAATGCTCTTCATTGATATTCCGGAAAACCGAAACATCACGAGAACCGCGAAAAGAATAGGCTCTGAGGGGTTAACTAGGGGTATCATGTACTAAAGATGAGTACAACGCAAGGGTGTGGGGGAATTACTCAACCGATGTGGAAGAAGTAATTATATTACGGGTATCAAACAAGGGTTATCCTAATGCCTCTTATCATTTAGTTATTCCTAACTACACAAGTGTAGTCTTACTAGCGATCTCGGGATGCATCACAAAACAAGTTCTAGAATCTATTATACTACCGGTTCACACACTAAGCATTAAAGATGAATGCTTTAATTCCTACTAATCTAAGGGTGATCCTCACATTTTGGGTGGAATTTAGGTGGAAAGGGTTTTTGTGCTAGTCATGTAACTTCCTATCCGTGAGACGCTTTTGTTAAGACTAATGGCCCACTCCTATATGTCATGAAAAATTTTAAATTTGGTGCCAAATTTACCCTAACCGACATTTTCTCATGGTTTATTACACAAATACAATTGGACAAAGAAAATAATCAAGGATAAGCATAGTTTCAAAGTTCCCGTTTTATTTTCCCTCCCTACACTTAAACTGAACATTGTCCCCAATGTTCCCCGAAAGTATCACAGTTATGATAATGGAAGGTAATAAAAAACGAAAGAAACTAATACTCCCCTGATTAGCTCGGTAGGATCCGTGTGTGAAGTGTTGGTTAAATCCTTTCCAAGAAGAACGTATGCGTGAAAAGCTCATTCCAACCTTATGTATCTTCTTCTTGATAAATAAAACCTGCACACTTGAAGAAAACAAACGAAACCTTCGCGTAAAATCGGCGGTAATAATATATATAAGACTCTACTAAACTAGGATATAATGCTTGTGGAATGGATATTTACAGAATTTCTGGAAAATTAAGACCTGGAAAATTCCAAAGTTTAGAAGTAGCTCGGAAAACGAGGAAAAGTAATCAGTTGTTTTTGCTCCTTCTTGACGCCGTCAGGTTGCGATCCTGACGCCGTCAGGTTATCCTGACAAAAACAGGTCTGCGATTTTCTGGTAAAAATTCTGGAAAATTTACATCTTTAAAATCTGGAAAAATTTTCTGCAAAACATCCATTATGACTCGATACAAGCATTTGACTCGAACAAACACACATGTATATCTTTTAATTAATTGAAATTCTCATGTTTACGTTTCTTTTGAAAACGTGTGTAATCCTCCCTACACTTATCCTTTATGTAAAATACCTTTATATATGATTAAGACGAGGTTAAAAACAAAATAAAACATTTTTACAAATTTAAACATGAGAATAAACAATCAATAAAAGATATATGACACAAACAAGCAAACAATTAAGCATGGGTTGCCTCCCACGAAGCGCTTTTCTTTATTTATGAGTCTTGTAGCTAGACTCGTAGTCATGCTCCTACGTAACTTCATTACCGTCACCTTCTTCTAAAACAATATCTTCCTCGTTCACCATTTCATTATTATCTAACTGATAATGTTTCACACGTTGTCCATTTACGGTAAATTCCCTTCCATCGTGGTCCAGTAGCACTACAACACCTTTGCTCATCTGCTTCTTTACTGAAAAAGGTCCATACCATCTCGATTTGAGTTTTCCCGGAAATAATCTCAGTCTTGAATTATACAGGAGCACCTTATCTCCTTCCAAAAACTCTTTAGGATTATTTATTCGTTGATCATGCCATTTTTTTGCCCTTTCTTTGTATGTGATCGACGATTCATAAGCTTCCAGCCTTAGTTCATCCAGTTCTTGAAGCTGTAAGAACCTATTTGTACCTGCTTCAGAATAATCCATATTACAGGCCTTAAGTGCCCAGTACGCTTTTTGCTCAAGTTCAATAGGGAGGTGGCACGCCTTCCCGTATACTAAGCGAAAATGGGTTGTTCCGATAGGTGTTTTGTAAGCAGTTCTGAATGCCCAGAGTGCCTCATCCAGTTTGAATGCCCAATCTTTTCTATTCTGGTGGACCGTTTTTTCAAGTATCCGCTTTAATGCCCTATTTGTATTTTGCACTTGTCCATTCGTCTGAGGATGATATGCAGTAGAAAATCTATGTGGAACGCCATACTTCTTCATTACCTTCTCCATTTGAGCATTGCAAAAGTGGGTTCCTCTATCACTGATCAATGCCTTGGGAATCCCGAATCGTGCGAAGAGCTTTTTAAGAAAATGAATGACTACTCTCGCATCATTAGTTCTAAGGGCTTGGGCCTCCACCCATTTGGATACATAGTCGATAGCTACGAGAATGTACTCATTTCCTCCAGATGATGGGAAAGGTCCCATGAAGTCAATACCCCAAACATCGAATATTTCGCAGACCTGGATGTAATTCTGAGGTGATTCATCCCTTCGCGAAATGTTTCCCGATCGTTGGCATGCATCACACGTCTGAACCAATCTTTTAACGTCCCGAAAAATAGTAGGCTAGTAGAACCCGACATCGAAAACCTTCCGTGCCGTGACATTTACACCGTGGTGTCCCCCAGATGGTCCCGCATGGCATTCTTTCAGAACTCGATCAATCTCTCTTCCGGCCACGTAACGCCGGATGATTTGATCGGGGCATATGCGAAATAGGAAGGGTTCATCCCAGAAGTAATGTTTGAGCGTGGTGAAAAATTTTCTCTTATCTTGCTTGGTCATGTAATTTGGCAAAACCCTACTGGACAGATAGTTAGCGTAATCCGCATACCATGGCTCAATTTCCTTAATGGCCATTAGTCGCTCCTCGGGAAAAGAGTCGCGAATCTCTGTATGATCCAAATTCTCAAGATCAGGGTTTTCCAAACGTGACAGATGATCAGCAGCAAGATTTTCGGCCCCCTTTTTATCTCGAATTTCAATGTCGAATTCTTGAAGCAATAGAATCCACCTAATGAGTCGGGGTTTCGCATCTTGCTTGGAAAACAAGTAGCGTAAGGCGGAGTGATCAGTGAAGACGACAGTCTTAGAAAGGACGAGATATTGCCTGAACTTGTCGAAGGCAAAAACCACAGCTAGAAGCTCTTTCTCGGTGGTCGTGTAATTTTCTTGCGCTACATTCATGGTTTTGCTAGCATAATAAATTGGTTGAAAATGCTTTTCTTTTCTTTGGCCAAGCACGACACCTACAGCATAATCGCTAGCATCGCACATGATTTCGAAGGGTTGAGACCAATCAGGGGTGACCATTATTGGAGCCTGAGTGAGATCTTTCTTTAGATGATTGAATGCTTCTTTGCATTCTTCCGAAAAATCAAAAGGGGCATCCTTGACAAGGAGCTGCGTCATCGGGCGGGCAATTTTCGAGAAGTCCTTAATAAACCTTCTATAAAAGCCCGCATGCCCTAGAAAGCTCCGAATGGCCTTAACGGTAGTAGGATAGGGTAGTTTAGATATCGCTTCAATTTTTGCTCTATCGACCTCGATTCTATTTCCGGAGACTTTATGCCCCAAGACAATTCCTTCTCTTACCATGAAGTGACATTTTTCCCAATTCAGGACTAAATTAGTTTCTTCACATCGTTTCAACATCTTCTTAAGGTTGGATAGACAAAGGTCGAAGGAATTTCCAAATACCGAGAAATCATCCAAGAAGACTTCCATGCTGTCCTGATGTGCCCGGTTGGTGCAAGTTTTAAATTTATAAAAGGTGAATTACCAATATTACCAATAACACATACGAGCAAGTATACTCGTCCGTTATAGCAAGATTATGAAGGTAAGTCGGGATCGTTCGCAGGGATTTGAGTGAATCTAAGCACAAGTTTGAATTAACGGAGTCTATCCAAAACATATAACAAAGCAAATAGATATAATGAAATTCAGATGATTAAAAACTACACTTGCTTAAACTAGTTTCATATCATAGATTAATGTGATTGTGTTAAACTCTTAACATGTTGGTTATGATAATTAGTTTGTGTGCTAATCTATTGTTCTTACAAGTCAAACTTTGATCAAGAGTTTAGTTTATAAAAACAAGCATTAAGTTTAACCAATCAATTCAAGATCAATTCAAGTTTCATAAGTCTACATATATAAACTTAAACACAAGAACATCCACTTGTTCATCAAATTGCTTAAGAAATGGTCAATACAAAAGGTAACCGATCATAAACAAAAGGCTACAATTGATTCTCAACAACTAATCTTACGACCATTTAGATGTTTCCAACCAATCCAATTTGATAATCAAAAAGCGTTTCTATTACAACCACACCTTAGTTCCTTTGTATAATCAAGAATAATGGGTAAAAACAATCATCCATAGACAAAATGATTATGACTAGTTGAATAACACGAAGTTCTTTCGACCCCAACGATTATATCAATTAGCCAAACTTGATTAACAAATGTCACTATGAAACTTTAGCACAATTGGATCTTAGAATCAACTTGAAATTGAATTAAAACATGTTAACACAACCACTAACTAATCATATGATAATCAACATCATTTAAGCAAGTGTATAAAGAAACTAGCCACTCATAGCAAACATAACATAAACTCATAACTTTGAACATTAGAAAACATGATTGAAAGGTCTTACAATGCTTGGAATAAGATTACAAATGATTGTAGTAATGATTCCTCAAGTATTGAGTGATGACTTCTTGATGGTTTGACCTCCAAATGATGACTTCTTGGACCTCCAAAGTTTCCTGGAACTTTATGAACGAATTTAAGGCTTTAGAGAGTAGTAGTGGTGGTAAGATAGGTGTGAGAGAAGATCTCTCAAGTTGTGGTGTATTTGGATGATGAAAACATACACAAATGAGTCCTATTTATACTACTCTCAAGCCTAGGGGTATTAAATGCATTTACTTGGTCACCAAGGAGCTTTAGAAGGGACTAGAATACATGAAGGAAGGACCTAGAATCATTTGGAACAAGTTTGGAACCTTAGTAATGGAAAAATGGCTGAAACAGGACCTCCAACCGGATCCGGTTGAGCTCCAACCGTTCGGTTGGTCTACGTGACAACTCTCTAACCGGATCCGGTTACGGGTCTCGACCGACCGGTTGGAGCAAAATCACAAAAAGTCATAGCTGCAAAGTTGTAGATCTTTCTCTTAGCTTTCCGTGGCCGCGAACCGGGGGTCAAACGGAGTCCGTATGCAAAAGTTATGGCCAAAATGGTGAAGGTGTGTCGGGAACAACGAGTCTTCCAATATCTCTTCGTTTAAGCTTCTTTTCTTCATTTCTTTCTCGTTTCCCTTCTTGAACTTTATTCTTGAGTCTTTGGATCACTAATTTGATGACTTTATCTTCTCGAATATACTCCACAAGTCTTGCTTTGGTCGGGAATTCTTCATACATGGAGAAATCTTTGTATTTTACTTCTTTTTCCGTCTTTTTCTCCACTTTCCTGTACTTGGCTACAAATGAACTAGCAAACGTACTTTGATACGATTAAGCAACAAAAGCATATGATTATAACCAAATAACATACATAAAAACACGGATAACGCTACTAAAAACATGCACAATTAGAGCGTTATCAGCATTACATCATGACTTATTACATATCATATCATTCATAATAGGTCAGTTTCGAGAATCACGCTACATTTCAGTGTATCCACTTTTGTCATCATAATCATTGCAACAGGTGAGTTTTCATAGCCCCGATTTTATTCAAGTTTTTACTTTAATTCAAACCTACGGGGGAGAATACATTGCACATCATTTTTATTACGATACCAAGTATATCAAATTATTATATTGCTTAAGTTACCTCATTGCTAGTTAAATGTCCCCATTTCATAAACATGAACCGTTAATTTCATAGAAGCGTGGGTGAGTGGATAGATCTATCGAGGGTGACACCTCCATCCGGGTTGGCGGATTCCAACCGGACGGATGCATTTCATTTCACAATCATTATTTGAGTTGTTTGGCAAAACACTCTGTTGGGGCGAACATCATAATCAGTCAAGCTTCGGTGTCATGTGCTTAAGCAATTGTATCATTTTTGTGACATCATTGTCATACATAATTTATACTTGTGGTAGTCGTATTAACATTTACATAAACTCTATGAACTCACTCAACCATTGTGTTGACACTTTTAGCAATGTATTTTCAGGTAACTAAGGCATACACTTCATGGCATGCATGTGGACTTATTATAGAGTCGTGGTGACGACGCGTCTCTCATGGGATTTATACACTTTAAAACATCGTTTGACTTGTAACAAACTTATTTTCGCACAAGTTGATTTTCATTTGGGACCTATACTTTGTAAACTCTGATTATTTTATTAAATCAAACGATGTATTTTCCAAACGACACTGTAGGTCGTTCAATATAACTGTGATTGTGATGCTATGACAGTCAATCCCCAGGAATTCCATTCCGCTGCAAAACAGGTAATTTGGGGGTGTGACAATCTAATAGGAGATTGTCCCAAGCCACCTAAAAGCAAAACTCAACGAGCTTTTGTGAGTGGTGCTTGGAGCGATAGTGAGGATGATGAAGAGTCGAGCAAGGATGAGATCGCTCTAATGGCACATGAGTCAAACGAGGTATGCTTGAAAGTTGGATTGGAACCTGATGAGTGGATAAAAGATAGTGGATGCTCACGACACATGACGGGCAACAAAAGCCTCTTCTCAACATACCAAGAGTATGACGGAGGTAATTTCACTTTTGGTAGCAATCTTAAAAGCATAGTCATTGGCAAAGGTACGATCGCTCATAACTCCCTAACTATTGAAAATGTTGCTCATGTAGATAGGTTAGGATTTAATCTACTTAGTATTAGCCAATTATGTGATAAAAAGTATAAAGTACTATTTGAAGAAAATGGTAGTAAAATACTAAAAGATGGTATCACCATAGCTAAAGGAGTTAGGAAAAATAATATATACGTCATGAAAATAGCTAAAACATCTAATGACAAACTTTGTCTAACAACTTTAGATGATAGCTCAACTCTGTGGCATAGACGTTTAGGTCACGCTAATATGAGACTTATACAAAACCTATCTTCAAAAGAGTTAGTTAGGAATTTACCAAAACTAAAATATGACCAACATTTTTGCGACGCTTGCAAAATTGGTAAACAAACCCATAGTAGTCATAAGGCTAAAAACATGGTGTCCACATCTAAGTGTCTAGAACTTTTGCATATGAACTTGTTTGGTCCATCCGCTATACGAAGCTATGGAGGCAACTTACATACTTTGGTCATAGTAGATGATTACTCAAGGTTTACTTGGAAGTTGTTTTTGAAAACCAAAAATTAAGCTTTTGATAAATTTGAAATTCTTAGCAAGAAAATTCAAAATCAACTAGGTGTTAAAATTGTGTCAATCCGAACAGATCATGGTCGTGAATTTGACAATGAACCACAATTTGGAAACTTTTGTGATGCAAATGGTATAACACACAACTTCTCGGCTCCTCGAACACCTCAATCAAATGGAGTTGTAGAACGTAAAAATAGAACCATTCAAGAAATGAGTAGAACAATGCTTAATGAACAAAACATTCCTCAAAATTTTTGGTGTAACGCCGTTGACACTTCTACATATATTTTAAATAGAGTCCTAATACGTCCTTTCTTAAACAAAACACTATATGAGCTTTATAAAGGTAAAAAGCCAACTTTAGGATACTTTAGAGTATTTGGATGTAAATGTTTCATTCTTAATACTAAAGATTATCTCACCAAGTTTGACCCAAAGTCTTATGAAGGTGTATTTCTTGGTTACTCTCAAACTAGTAAAGCTTCCATTGTCTTAAACAAAGAAACAATGAGAGTCGAGGAATCGTTGAACATAACATTCGATGAAAGTCCACCTCCCTCAAAAACATCACCTTTGGTAGATGATGACTTAGTTGAAAGTCAACTTGTAGAAGGTCAAGAAATAATTGAAAATGACAAGGAAGATGAATCATTAAATAATGAAATTATTAACATCAAAGAATCCAAAAGTCATCCTTTAGAAAAGGTCATAGGACAACTTAATCAAAGAACCTTAAGATCACAAGCCCAAAATCAAAATAATCATTTTTGTTTTGTATCTACTATCTACCATTGAACCGAAAAACATAAATGAAGCAATAAAAGATGAATCTTGGGTAATTGCTATGCAAGAAGAATTAAACCAATTTGTTAGAAATGATGTTTGGAAGTTAGTTCCAAAACCTAAAGATCAAACTATAATTGGGACGAAATGGGTTTTTCGAAATAAAATGGATGAAAATGGTGTAGTGTCTTGAAACAAAGCTAGGCTTGTCGCAAAAGGTTATAATCAACAAGAGGGGATTGACTATGATGAAACTTATGCACCGGTAGCTAGGCTCGAGTCAATTAGAATCTTACTTGCATATGCATGTGCTTATGATTTTAAGTTATTTCAAATGGATGTTAAGAGTGCATTTCTTAATGGGTTTATTAACGAAGAAGTATATGTTGCTCAACCTCCCGGTTTTACCGACTTTGAGAAACCACATCATGTCTTCAAACTCAAGAAAGCATTATACGGTCTTAAGCAAGCACCAAAAGCTTGGTACGATAGACTTAAGACTTTTCTTGTTGAAAATAAATACACCATGGGATTAGTAGATAATACTCTTTTTACCAAGAAAAAGGAATCGCGTATTATCATTGTTCAAATATACATTGATGACATCATATTCGGATCAACTTGTCAAGAGCTATGTGATGATTTCTCTAAAATCATGCACGATGAGTTTGAGATGAGTGATGGGTGAATTAAACTTCTTTCCAGGACTTCAAATTAAACAACTAGAAGATGGCATATTCTTTAACCAATCTAAATATATAAAAGATATGCTTAAGAAATTTGGTCTTGAAGACTCAAAACCAAATAAGACACCCATGTCCTTGGACACTAAACTCACCAAGGATGAGGAAGGTGAATCGGTAGATAACACTAAATATAGAGGAATGAACAGTAGCTTACTCTATCTCACGGCTAGTAGACCCAACATTATGTTTAGTGTTTGTCTATGTGCTCGCTTTCAAGAAAATCCAAAGGTATCACACTTAGAAGCCTTGAAAAGGATATTTAGATACATTAAGGGAACGACATGTTTAGGATTATGGTATCCCAAAGGAACGGGTGTAGAAACTGTAGTGTATGCCGATTCGGATCATGCCGGTGACTATGTCGATAGAAAAAGTACAAGTGGTATTTGCACTTGTAAGGTCACTAAGTTTACAACACAAGCACAATAGAAAGAATAGAGAAGAGATAAAGGTCGGTTGAACAATATCCAAACACACACACACGTATAAGTATAAACAGTTAGGGGTAGAGTATAAAGGAGAGAATAAATTGAACAACCAACCCTCAAGTGAGGGTTATTACAAGGTATTTATAGGAAGGGGAGCTAGGGCAATACTCCTACTCCCTTCCTTTCCTTAGTGGACATGGGCCTAAGCTCATGGGCCTTCTACATAAGCTTAAGCTAATAACAAACATAAAGGCCATAATTAAGCTAACTATTACATATGAATCACTAACACTTGATTTAGGTTTAGAAGTGATTCCAACAATCTCCCCCTAAGTGTTGGTGATGAATGAATATGAACGGTTAAGGTACTGATGCAATAGTAGCTTTGACGTCTTCTGACATTCTTCTTTCTTATGAGAAGAATTGCCTTGATTTGAACAATCTCCCCAGTGTAGAGAAATTATTTTCTTTAAACAGTTCTGCTTTGACGTCATCTTAATCTTAGTTCTTTGTTCTTTTGTGATGAAAGTGATAGTATGTTGTTGTTGTCTGCATCAAGTCTGCCTGAGGTCTGCTTCGCTGCTCCAGTGTCTCCACGTCATTCTTCAACATGCTCACACGCTCTTTGACGTTGGATTTCAGTACTGATGAAGTTCTTTAAGTCTTTAACTTTGTAGATTCTTTGGTTTGATGAAGAATCATTCTGACTTTTGTGTTGCTTTTAGATAGAACTTCCATTAGTGATGATGTTGGCATGAGCATGTGAATAATCTGCACGATCATTCCGCTCCAGAGCTTCCATAAGAAGAAAACATGAAAACGGTTAGTAATAAGCGGATTCCGGCACTTACAAGTTTGAACTTCAAGAGTGTTAATAGCATAGTGTGAAAACACCACTCTAATTCTCACAAAGGCCGTTCCTGAACTGGAGTCCCACAAGTGAGATAACGCGATGTACCAAAGTACACCTACAGTTCAGATGAGTCACTGAGGTACACCGAAGCAACACCTCACGACTGTAGACCGTTTGAGACACACTAAGCGTAATCCACGGGGAGTTACCAAAGTGACCTGCTGTCAGGGCTGTTTGATGTTGACCCTGTCAGGAGTTTCCATTCAATCACTGAGGATCACAATTGTGAACCTCTCATAAAAGTTCTCGACAGATTGCTAAGATCTGTGAAGGACTCGATAACGTATCACTGATGTTCTTATTATTGAACACCAAGTGATGAAATGTCAAGTGTACCTAAGAGATCTTTAGATGAATCTCGTGGCTCTAGACTCAATAGTGCGTTTTGGTTTTCCTGAGCGGAGACTAGGGAGAGGGTCTCCTTCTTCAATATCAGCAATCTCTAAGAGAAAGCCGATAGATTATGTAGGGTTCCCTGTGAGAATGAAACAAGCTTCTGTTGAGAGAAACTTGAGTGGCTAAGAAGGTTTACTGCATGCCTCACTGGGTCCATGACGACTTTTAATCTTCAATACCGGCGTCATCAAGTGACAACCAGTAGCATATGAATTGAACCCGGTGTCTGCCCTAAGTTGAATAATCTGGAGGGCTATTTTTTTTCACCCCTTACTTTGCATTTCTTTTTTATTCTTCAACTCCTTCAAAGTCTAATTTTTCACTTAACACACAACATATTAACTTATGTAAGCTTATACGAAAACATCAGGTATTTTTGACTTATGCGTAACATTTAACAAGTATATTATGCGTAATAGGCCAAAATGTAGTGAACAGTGGGTTATGAGTAACAAGGATCCTTATGCGTAATGAAGGAGCTTATGCATAGGAGTAAGCTAAAGCGTAAGACCAAGCTTATGCGCAAGAGTTTCTTACGCGTAAGACAAGTTCAAAGGCTTTAGGCTTACGCGTAGGAATAAGCAAGATGTTACGCGTAAAGTTTACTCGTAAGAGTAGACCTTATGCGTAGCAAGCCTTGTTAACGAATATCTTTCCAAGATACGCGTAGTCCACTGTAGACCTCTTATGCGTAAGAGTTACGCGTAAGATTTCTCTTAGGCGTTACCTTTACGCATAAAAGTATTCTTTAAGCGTAATGGTTTGAACACCTGAAGATTCTGACATTACGAATAATTAACCTGTTAACTATAAACATGCAAACTTGATTGCAGTTAATTCCAAACATCTTTTAGATCACAAAACAAGCATAAGAACATATCAGATACACACAAAAAGACTTAGGCGTAAAATTACTTAAACCCTAAACCCTTAATCTACGTGTAAGGGATATAGGTACACAAGTCAAACAAGAATGTTTCTAGAGTGTCCTAGATGTCATATGAGTGCAATGGAACAAGATTTAACACATTTCCACCACAGAATCAGAAGATTTATGGGAGATGAACCCTAAAAGACCTAAAACTTAAATTCATACAGTTTAGATGTTTCTGGGCTAATTTAAAGGTTCAAAAACATGCATATAAACTTATTCTAACACTTTCTTGACTACCTAATAACATATCACATAATAGAAAAGCCCTAGATGAGCGCAATAACCCTAGAATTCAAATTAATGAAATTTAAGATTCAGGATGGTTTTGGACGATTGAAACAAGTTTAATAGACACTAAGAAAGGTTTTAAAATAACTTATTTCAATCCAAACACATATATGCATAAACACCCAGTTCGTTCGAGTGAGCAATTTTCCAAAATCAGTTTAAAGAGTTTTAACCGTTGGATTTGAAAGAATTTTAGAAACCCTTGTTTATCATCTTGATCAAAACAGTTTAGAACTTATAGATTATGAAAAGCTTGAACTGATTTTGAAGATTTGATTTGGGCTGTTTGATCTTGGTGGTTTAGGAGTAAATGCACACAAAGTGATGCATTGAATGTGTTAGGTGAATGAATTTGTTAAAATTACTTTGCCAAGTTAACACATTCAGTCCCTCAACCTCAAAAAGGTTCCAACCAAGATCCTTTAACTTCCGTTTAGGTTAGACAAAACACTTGTAAGGCAAGAAACTTAACGATACTCCCCCTCAACTTTTGAAATAATGAATTTTGAAAAACATTAGAGTCCGAGGAGAGTATTTGACAAGAAACGTATCCACCATTTTAGAAGAAACAACATATTTTTTAAAACATGGAAGTACAAGGTTTTATGAAGCAGAAAATTGTGAAAGATTTGATAGAACAAAGTGTTGACTGAAGTTTTGTACTTGCGATGTTTGAAAGAATTTAGATAGAAGAATATTTTTGAGATTTTCTGATTTTATAATTTTGTATTTTGTTTTTGAAAATATTTACAAAAGAGGTTTTGGTGTTTGACTGGTTTTAAGAATGTTTTAAGAGTTCATCCAGTTCCTCTTGAGTCAAACACCGCATACCAATCCGGTGGACCAACTCATTAAACCTAGCAGGAGCTAAGGCTTTGGTGAGGAGATCTGCCAATTGGTATTCTGTACCCACAAAGTATAATTCAACGGTACCCTGTTCCACATGGTCCTTGATGAAATGATAGCGAAGATCGATGTGCTTAGATTTCGAGTGCTGAACTGAGTTGCACTCCGATTGTCGCAGTACATCGGGATTCTGTCAAATACGTACCCATAGTCTTTGAGTTGTGTTCTCATCCAGATGACTTGAGCACAACACGCCGACATGGCTACATATTCTGCTTCGGTTGATGACAGCGATGTACAATCCTGCTTCTTGGATTGCCAAGACACCAGTTTATCACCAAGAAATTGTAGTGCTCCTGAAGTACTTTTTCATGAATCTAAACATCCTGCGTGATCAGCATCTGAAAAAGCGATTAGTTCAAAACCAGAATCCTTCGGATACCAGATCCCCAAGTTAATGGTTCCCTTGATGTATCGGAGGATTCTTTTAGCCTCAGAGAGGTGGGTTTCAGTTGGTCTCGACTGATAACGGGAGCATAGATAAACGGCAAAGACAATGTCAGGCCTGCTAGCTGTTAGATACATGAGAGACCCAATAATACTTCGGTATTTTGTCGGGTCGGCAAATTTCCTATGTAAATCAACGTCTAGCTTCTTGGTATGAGTCATTGGTGTGGCATAAGTGTCACAGGTTTTCATTCCAAATTTGTTTAACAATTCAAGGGCATATTTGGACTGACTCAAGAAAATACCACGGGGTGATTGATTAACTTGCATTCCTAGAAAGAACGTAAGTTCACCCATCATGGACATTTCAAAATTTTTCTTCATTAGTTTTGCAAAAGCGATTGAGTAATTTTTATGTGTAGACCCAAAAATGATGTCATCCACGTAAATTTGAACAATTAAAATATGTGCCCCGTGATATTGTATGAAAAGAGTAGGGTCGACCGAACCTTTGGTGAAATTATTGGCAATGAGGAAAGATGATAGCTTATCGTACCATGCCCGAGGAGCTTGTTTGAGACCATACAGAGCTTTGTTCAGTTTCTAGACATGGTTCGGGAACTCGGGATCAACGAATCCTTCTGGTTGGCTGACATAAACCGTTTCTTTAAGTTGTTCATTAAGAAACGCCGTTTTGACATCCATCTGAAAGACCGTCATATTCATATGAGTCGCGAACGCAAGAAATATCCGAACAGCCTCAAGACGAGCAACCGAAGCAAATGATTCTTCAAAGTCAATACCCTCCTCCTGTCGATAACCCTTAGCCACCAAACGTGACTTGTTTCTGATTACGTTTCCTTCAGCATCCAATTTGTTCTTCCAAATCCATTTGAGACCAATGACGTAGACCCCTGTTGGTCTTTCAACCAGTTCCCATACTTCAAGACGTTTGAATTGGTTGAGTTCTTCTTGCATGGATTCAATCCAGTTGTCTTTTGTCATTGCGTCTTTAATGTTTTTAGGCTCAGATTGGCAGACAGTGAGTGCATAAATGCAATGTTCACCATCTGTGTGAAGACGTTGTCTCGTAACGACTGGTTGATTCGGGTTGCCAATAATATTTTCCAGAGGATGGTCTTTTGTCCATCGATGTGTAGAGGGTTGATGTTGGTATACATTGTGCAGATTATGAGGATTCAAATGGCTTGTTGAAGATTCCGCGACATCTGGTGCAGCAGTCTCATTAGCAAACGGGTTAAAGAACGCATTTGGATCAAAATCTGCAGGTGGGGGTACTTCATTAAGAATATTATCAGCCGGTTCATCATTGTTGGAAGCGGTTTGTTCAACTGTTGTGTTGGAGTCAACTGGTGGTGCTTCTTCAACAGTAGTTATTGTAGCAGGTGTATCAGGTATAAGAGTAGTATCAGGTTGAGCAGCGGAAACAGTGGATACACCTGGAGCACGTTCATCAATATCGTCATTGAACAGAGGAGCAAAGAGTCGTTCCATTTGTTGACGAGTAAGCTGAGGGCTTTGTTCAGCTGATGATGGGGTTTGAGGGAAGTTTAAGCGGTTGTGACCGGGTTCCAAGCTGTTATAATCAGAAGCCATTGTGAAGAAGTTTCAGAATCAGCTTCCCCCCAAACTGACAACTGTCTTTAGCAGATTTGAAACTTTGATGAAGTCTACATTTCCTCTAACTTTTGAAGGTTTCAGTATGCAGCGGAATTTGTAGATGAGCAGTAAACCACACAAAGAAAGTCTGACTAATTGCGGAAGATCCGTTCGAGGGTAACATGCCAGAAATCAACAAGATCTTCTCACGTATGTAGACGCATCACACCAAACAAACCACGAAAGACGAAATGATACGACTTTCCCCTGAATGTTGTGGTCTTTCGGAATACTAATCACCTGTGAATATGCAATAACTCGATGCCAAGACCGTGTGTGAGGCATCTTAACATCATATTTGGGTAACTTCACACAAGATCACCCGTGAAATTGAGATGATAACACCAAAGTGAGACGTTTGAGCCACAGATCATCTTATTTCTTCCCCCTAATTGAAGAAATTCAAGAAGGCATTGGGTTTTCGCAAAGAAGCATGTAGAAGAACAAGGAAGCAATGACCACCTACACACTCTCTCCCCCTCAATGTTTTCAATGATTCAGAATCATACACCACGTATGTTGATGATGAATTGGAGACAGCGAAACCATGTATAAAGAGACAGTGAAACCATGTATGTCCAATTGATCGAACAAGTGTGAAGTACCAAAAAATATTTCGAGAGAGTCAACTGCTGATAAAACATCTCTGTTCATTATGTTGATCATCAGCTGTGTCATTGTTGTTGGAAGCAGTTTGATCTTCTGTTATAGAAGATTCGGTTGTTGTTGTAGATTCATGTGTATCTGAAATTAGAGTATTATCGGTTGTGCAGCGGAAACATTCGATACATCTGAAGCACGACTTTTGGAAGAATCTTTAACCAGAGGAGCAAGCAATGTTTCCAATTCATGACGATTAAGTACAATGGTGGAACAGCTGATGGATCATGATATTTTTTACGGTGAGAAACTGGTCCTACGCTGTTTTGCAGTAGGAGCCATAGCTGTTGTACCTGCATAGAAAAATAGAAGGGGGGCAAGGAAGAGAAAAACATGGATCCCCAAGTGTAACTGGGTTCCAGATGTTAGAAGCATAAAGATGTAGTGTCAATTATCTTCTTGACACCTGAACAAGTTAATTTGATGATTTCCTTTCCTGCCTCAGGGATGGATGTTGTTGGTATCCCACTTGTTTTGGTGCAACTACTTAGTATCTTGCCTGTAGGAATCCACCTAAGACTAACAGTTTTGAAAATCCTACCCGTTGGTATCCATCTAAGGTTAGATCTAGGGGTGTTGAAACTTCTTTTGGGAAGAGTCTGCATCCTATATGGATCCACCTATTGGGTTTCTGACAGTTTACATTTAGATCAACGGGTTTATTTCTAACTATTTTTTTAGTTAACTTAGGTTTTGGTTTGCTACTACAGGTAGTGTTCAGTAATACACTCGAAGGTGATACACTAGGTCGTGAACCTAAGATTCCATCCTTTTGAAGAAGTGCCCTTTTCCTAGCCTTTTCTAGATCATAGTTCTTGTATGCGTCATTTGAATCATATGAATTTTTAATTTTAATGCTCGTTTTAGACACAGTGTTTGAACTAATCCTAGATTTGCCAGGAGCAGCCACATGTTGAGGTTTAATAGGTATAACAGAAACAGGTTTAACAGAAACATGTTTAACAGAATTAGAAGCATTATTCTTAGGCCAGGAATGTGGAGTGACTGGTTTTATCAAATGATTATTCTCAACAACTTGGGAGGGAAACCGTGGTTTTGAAGATTTTGAACGTTCAGATTTAAATGCAGTTGGTTGTCTAACTACAGATTGTTTTCTGAAAGGTTGTAAAGACGATTTCCCCAAGATTGTTGGTTTAGCAAAATTATTTTCCACACTCTTGTCAGTTAATCTTCTCAATTTGTTTTGTAAAGCAACATGTGCAAGCCCCTTTGCTTGAATTTGAGCATTTAAATGCTCATTTACTTTTACTAATGTATCCACACGATTACTTTGTTCATTTGAATACTGACCATGGTGTTCTGAAGAAAAAGATTTGTTTTGTAGTTTAAGTTCAAGAGAGATGCAATGTGCCTCTAGTTTTGAAAAATCTTTATGAAACTGAGTAATGGTCTTTTTGAGAAGAATGTTTTCAGATTCAAGAGTTTGATTTGACGTTTCAGTTGAATTGTTAACAAGTAAGGGCTCAGACATGAGATAGTTGTCTGGACATTGTGCAACACACTGGTCAACCTCTCATTCATTACTAAATTCAGGTTGCTCAGTATGTTGTGTCGCATTTGCAGTCAGAATATGATCAACAGTAGATTGTACCTTAACCATTTGTTCTTCGTCACAGTTGGGCTCGGTGTCGTAGTTAAGTATGATATCTTCTCCAGATCTGCTGCTGTCATCCTGCTTTTTCAATGCTACAACCTCATTGTCCACATTACCGACAGTTGCAGTAATCACAACATTCTCAACGTCCATTGGAGCATTCCTTTCATGTACATCAACTCTTTCACCTTACACGACTGCGGGATATCGGGAATTTGATGATGTATGACGCTTCAATGCCAGAGCCATGTATCCTTCTTTCAATGCCACAAATGCAGCATCATCTTCAGAATCCATTTCACTCCCCTGCAGAAGAATCAAAGAGAAGAAAAGGTGCGAAGTCGATATATCACACAGAGGGTCAAAATAGTGAATTTCAATTTCCCTCCAAAAAATAATTTTGAAAAATTTTGACTCTCAAAATTTGAAATTCACTATAAAATTCAATTCTAAGGTTGTAAGAAAATTTTGAGTTATGACAATTTTGACGCCAAATTTTACCCGAAAATTTTGAATTTGGGCCCAAAAATTTGAATTTTTACCCAAAATTTTCACAGTTAAACCAAAATTTGAATCTCGCATAAAAATTGAACGTTTAGTCTCCCCGAAAAATTAAATTTTACTCAAATTTTCCCGCCAAAAAATTATTTTTTTATTTTTTATTTTTATTTATTTTTTTATTTTTTTTGATAACTTGTGTTGATGGATCTTTGTAGTCGAATGAAACGTTGTTGATGAAGTGTCCTTAGGCGTAGAAATCACAATAAAGCCAAGTAGCACTTATGCGTAAAAACACCAAAGTTACGCGTAACAGCAAGAGTTACACGTAGGTTTAGCTTACGCGTAAGTAAGGAGAAAAACCCTAAAGTTATGCATAAACAGTAAGTTATGCGTAAGACAAAGCTTATGCGTAAGATGAATCTTATGCGTAAGAGGTTCTACGCGTAAGCTTAAGCTTATGCGTAAGTTTAGGGTTTTTAGCCCAAGTGATCTTTTACACTATCACAGTGCAAAAGATATCCCAAGTCGACGTATTTTCAGGCTTATCCAAGCAAGAAAACACGGAGTAAACCACGAAACTGAAGATCAAACCAAGGAATAAGTTACGCGTAAGTTTAGGGTTTTGATACGCGTAGACTTACTCGTAAAAATGACTTTTGCCCAAAGATGTTTCTAAACCAGATTTTTGTGATGAAAGAGCTTCAATATCACCAAAATAACACAAAAGTGTGAAATTTGATGATCCAAAGTGTCTAAAACTGTTATGCGTAGAACGAGTACCTCGTCAAAAACCAAGCTCAAAAACAATGATCCACACGTAAAGGTTGAACTTTTTGCCAAAAACAGTTATTTTAACACCTTAAAACATTGAAAGTACAAGAATCTTGGATTCAAAAGTGTAAAAAATGTGTTTTTAAGCGAACCAAAGTATCACTCGTATGCTTTACGCGTAGGACCAAAACCTACTTCAAAAACAATACGATTCACCCAACTAGTAGGCGATTGATACCACTGTAAGGTCACTAAGTTTACAACACAAGCATCAATAGAAAGAATAGAGAAGAGATAGAGGTCGGTTGAACAATATCCAAACACACACACATGTATAAGTATAAACGGTTAGGCGTAGAGTATGAAGGAGAGAATAAATTGAACAACCAACCCTCAAGTGAGGGTTATTACAAGGTATTTATAGGAAGGGGAGCTAGGGCAACACTCCTACTCCCTTCCTTTCCTTAGTAGACATGGGCCTAAGCTCATGGGCCTTCTACATAAGCTTAAGCTAATAACAAACATAAAGGCCATAATTAAGCTAACTATTACATATGAATCACTAACACTTGATTTAGGTTTAGGAGTGATTCCAACAGCACTTTTGTCGGACATTGTCTCACCTCATGGTTTGCAAAGAAGCAAACGGCTTTAGCTATCTCAACTACTGAAGCCGAGTACGTCTCAGCCGGAAAAGCATGTCAACAAGCTCTTTGGATGAAGCAAGCTCTCGTGGATTACGGAATTCATCTCAACGATATCGTTATATTTTGCGACAACAAAGGAGCTATTGATCTCAGCAAAAATCCCGTCCAACATGCTCGTACAAAGCATATTGAAATCCGTCATCACTTTCTTCGCGACAATGTTCAAAAAGGAAACATCTCAATTGAGAAAGTATCCTCCGAAGACAACATTGCCGACATTCTAACCAAGCCTCTCAAACGAGAACCATTTAATCTTCTCAGACTTGGTTTGGGGTTAAAGGAACCAAACATGTAAGTAAAACATAGTCTAAACCTTAGAACAAACAAAACAAAACAAATTTGTTTGAAACTGCTACTGTTCCCACGCCACCAAACGACAACAAAGGCGGAACCATTTTTTTGGTGCCGTCTGGTCCGTGGTGACTACAGTTGCAAAAATGCTACCTACAAAACATCTTCTTCCTCACAACCTACTTTACCAAAACGTGTAAACATTAGACCTAACTCATTATTGACATTTTCTCATCCACTAATCATTGAAGATAACATCATTGTAAGTATCCAAACTACATTTTATCTCTTAATTCTGAGGCTAGGATTCTAATTTGTGCACAAAATCATTACATGGGGAATATGTATATTCTTGTACAAAACATGTATTCAATTGGCAAATTGCATAACTAGTCATTGAAATTAGGTACTACATTCTCACATTGCATAAACAAATCATATTTCCCACTAATCAAAAGATAATGACTATAAGGTTTTATTCAAATAACCAAACACCCCATGTCAAAAAATTTTGAAAAGCTTCTCACTTGTAGGAAAACAATTTTTCATTGTTAATACAAATAGAAACGTTAAACTTTTCATCACTTGCATGCTCTTGAATACTAAAGGTATTGCATAACTAATATGCATTCCCGAGTATATTAAAATGAAGCCACATTAAATTAGGAGCGTTTGGGTTATCTCATGCCGTTTGCTAAACACCCCCACTAAAAGCCATTTAATGCATAAAATGAGTCGAGATAACCGCAACTCCAAATCGTTTTCATATAGGCGCACACTAGAACCAAAACGTTAAATTTGTTCTCGTTTTTAACATGTAAATTCTTGCTCATAGGAGTAACCATGGTAGCCGCAAGATTCTATGACCACATGGATACTCTCAACTACATTCCCAAACATCACAAAACCAAGGGCCTCTCCAAAGAACAAGTCGAAATCTTTAAGAGTCTAGAAACAAGGTACTTCCATGAGGGTAGAACCATTCACTCCTCCTTTGTTGACGGAACCAATCTCCGTCAAGAACTAGCCGCTATTCACTTCGATTGTCTCCTTGACATCGATGAACCTATTTGTCCTAGGTTTGTGTTAGAGTTCTATGCTAGTGTCACCGGTTTCATTGATGAGGAAGATGATTTTAGCCTTAGGTTTAGGATCAATCAAAATGACTACACCATCTCCTTAACCCAATTTGATCAAGTGCTAGGAATTCCCAACCGAGGGACATGTGTCTACTCGGATAAGTGGTCACTCACTATCCTTGATGCAATCAATGACCGCTCTCTTCCCTACCAAACTCCTTTAGCGGATAAGGATGTCATCCGTGAGCGCCTCTTTAACCCAAGAGCCGATCTAACCCATGTCACCCGAAAGGGAAAGGAGGTGAACCGAGATCCATATGGAATGGAGCTCAATGAACTTAAGCCCGAATTTAAGAGATGGGAGGAACTACTTAAATCCAACGTCGTTAGCACCATAGGGAATAAGGACTATATCAATGCTTGCCTTTGTCACATGCTCTACAAGTTGTCCACCCGTCAACCATTCAATTTAGCCTACTACATTCCTAGGAGAATGATTGACATTCCAACTCAAGGATCAGTTGCTCTTCCTTACGGGATGCTTCTCACCCGTCTCTATAGAGCCTTTACACCAATTCCACCAAGCCCAAAAGGGTTGCAGCTTGACTATGAGCTCATCCCTTACATCTTTGTGCCCTTGAGTGACGAGCGAGTGGCTAAGACTAAAGGCAAAAGAGCAAAACCTCCAACTCCATCATCATCATCATCGAATAGCTCCGAGGATGGTCTTCCAAATTCTCGCCTTCCACCTCATGAATACTATGCGTCTCTCCCCGAGATTGAGAATGAATCGGCGGAGTTCAAGTAAACCAAGGGGATGTTCAAGTGCCTTGGTAGGATGATGAATAAAATCTACAAGAAGTTGGATAAGTGAGGTTCATTTTAAGGAGTGTTTGGAACAAGACATTAACTTTGATGTATGATACAATTTGGTTGCTTTTAATTTGTAGGATGATAATATAACTTAAAACAATGATGTATGCTAACAAACTCATGCAGGGGGATAACACAAGTGTGTTACCAAATTTTACCCATTTTCACTTTAATGTGAAAATCGTTAGCCCTTGGTCAAAGTCTATGCTCCAATATGTTTGTGTATGTGTTATTTACTTTTCCTAACTATAAATAATTAATGTCACATGTTTTGAGAAAAATTTCAGGCTTCGAAAAAGTCCCTGACACCTAAAAACCTGTTCTGTGGTGATTTCTGGTGTCCACGGAACAGACGGCACCAAAAACTTGGTACCGTCTGTTATAGAAATTGGTACCGTTGTACCTGTACAGGCGGACCAGGCGGCACCCTTTTTGGGTTCCGCCTGTGTATTTTTTTTGGTGTCGTGGATCCTACAGGTAATTTTCTGGATTTCGGTTATTTCGACATTCCAAATTACCATACATTGCTTCTAAGTTAATCTTAACTAGTTATTACCCATATTAGAACTAGTATAATACACTTAGGCACATAGGATATCCATTTCCCACCAAAATTCAAAAATTTCAAAAATCCACCCAAGGAGCCCTTTTTCGTAAAGGAAGGAACCAAAAATTT
Organism: Chrysanthemum seticuspe; assembly: GCA_019973895.1. Classification (NCBI taxonomy): domain Eukaryota; kingdom Viridiplantae; phylum Streptophyta; class Magnoliopsida; order Asterales; family Asteraceae; genus Chrysanthemum; species Chrysanthemum seticuspe. Next base: position 39,313,412 of record BPTQ01000008.1, read on the forward strand.
GGTTCCCCTCAATCCGTGGGTATTCTGATTGTTAGGATCTCATAATCATTAGAACACATTTATTTCAAATCTTTGTCTCTTCACTCCATCCTTCTTGTATGGATTGACTTGGGTGATATGACTAGCATTAAACCCACTTCTAAATCATTAGGAACCTCATCTCTTCTATGGTTTAACATCAAATCAAACACATTTCTCCATAATTCTCCATCCCTATAAATTAAGAGCTTTTACCATGATCATCTTCACACCTTCTCAATTCTCACCATCTACTAGCAAAAGCTTAAGTCAAAATGACCAAATCTTCACCATCAACCAAGCCTTGCAAGAAAACCGCTAGAATAAGCGTAAGACCTTGTTGCTTTGTCAACATAAGCTCTTCTAACGAGTCATCTCCACTAACCATCTCATCTCCCATAAGAGATGACACAACCCTCACTTTGGCTACTCCTACACCACCTCCACAATCACCTATCACTATCACTACTCCACCACCAACAAAGACTCCTAGCTCACCACCACCGGCTCCTATCCAAACGTCAAAATCACCATCACCTCCAAAATCTCCAACACTCATCCCATTGGAGTTATTCTCTACACCACCTACTTCTCCAAATCCATTTTTGGAAGACTTGGAGGACTTGCCTCTTAGGCCCAATCATCCACCACCACTACCATCCTTTGGTACAATTGAGCGAATAGCTCATGAGTCTCCACGACCATCATTTGACCCAAACGCCCCGTTAGGGCCAAGACCTCTTCTCTTCCATCCCGTCCACAAAGAAATCCATGGTCCTTTGTATGGGGATCAACCACTTCCTACATCAATGTCTCCTCACATAGAGGACATTGAGGAATCCATGTGGGAAGATCACCCCACCAAAGAAGAGATTCAAGCCGAACTCCATCATCTCCACCAATTTTTAAATATGGTGGATTCTCATCTAAGTAATGCTATGCAAATGCAAAGTGCTTTGCTAGCCTCCAAAATCACCACTCCAAACACCAACACCAACACCCACACCTCCACCATTCCACCACAACAAAACCATGAACCATACTACCCTCCTAGGCATGGTTCCAATTGTGAGCAAACTGCCCAAATAACCGAAAGGACCCGGGTGATGGTCCATGAGCTTCAAGAGGAAATGAGGTTCATCCTCAACCACATCCTAGAGCGCCTTAATGCTCTTGCTCATCCACCACCTCAATAAGAGGGTCCTAGCTTACTTTCCTTAAGCATTTTTTATTTTTCTAGGATTTTTCTTGTATTTTTTTTATTTTCTAGGATAATTTCTTTTTTTTAGGATTTTATCATTGTACTAAACACTTCATTGTGTTCACTTTTCATGATTCTTAAATCATGAATAATTTTAACAAATGAATGGTGTTTCTTATATATTGTTGTTGCTTGTTACATGTTGTTTGGAAATGCTTGTGATGATACTTATAACTAACAACTCTTTTTCTAGCTTTTTCACAATCCATGTATCTTTCTCTTGGCACCCAATTTAGGGGGAGGATTGGTCAAGGGGAAGATAATGGCTCGGGCTCATTACACATTCCGCCTCGCATCTTCTTTTTGTTGAGACAAAAAGGGGGAGAAATATTTAGAACTTGGTTATATTTGACTTTCTGAAAAAGTCAACTGCATACATTGACTATCTGAAAAAGTCAATATCATACTTCATTGGTTATATTTGACTTTCTAAAAAAGTCAACTGCACACTTTGACTTTCTAAAAAAGTCAACATCATGCTTCAACTAATGAAGACTTTAACTTTCTGAAAAGTCAACATCATGTCTAAATTGGACATACTTGCATTATCATTTTTATCTTTCAAGTTCTAAAACTAATATTTTTATAACTCTTGTACAATCTTTACATCTTTTATAAAAATAAAATTTATATTTTGTCGTCAACAAAAAGGGGTAGATTGTTAATACAAATATCGTCATTAAACGTTATTTATATTTTTGATCTTTACCTAAGTTTTTTTAACGACAAAAGTAAATTTAGTTTTTATAAAGCTTAAAGCTTGTCAAGTTTAATAGATATTAAAACAAGCTTTTCCAAAATAATATCTGCATCACTCAAGCATTTACATTATGATTAATCATATCTTGATATGAATCTAAACCATAATGTATGATAGTAGTTTTTAGTTCAAGAATGTTTTGGTTTCTTAAAAACTAAACATTACATATGTATTTACATATTTCTAAAAATAGAAAAACAAAGACATGACATCATGTAGTGCGTCAATGAAATCCTTAGAAGATTTCACTAGATTCTATATGTAGATTTAGACTCTACATATCTTACACAATCTTGGATAGATATGGTTGACTTTGGTAAGATTTTGAGATATTGTTGTCAGACCTCGGCGGCACCAAATATTAACACGGGCGGAACCCTTTTAAGGGTCCCGTGGTCCGTGGTGCTTGCTGATGTTTTTGGCTATAAATAGCAAAGCCAAACCAAGTTGTTTTTCATCCCTTTCTATTATATTCTCATACATTCCTTCTCTCTAACATTTCTAACTCAGTTTCATATCATATTAGTAATCTCTTTTGTAGCAAAGAAGATCAAGATACATTCAAGCTTCAACAAGAAGTTGGAAGTCTTGTTTGTTTGTTGTTGTATAATCTTGTGTTGGTTCATACATCATTGTTGTACCAAACCATCATAATGTTGTGAGTGTGAGTGGTTAGTATTTTAGTCCTTAAAATACATTGTGTGTGGGAGTGGTTATACCCTTGAAAAGAACTCGACATCTAGCTTAGTGTCGGAAATAGTGTGTAAGCGAAGTGTAAAGGTTTCTCCACTGGTGAAAGGAGCTTGTTGACTAGTGAAGTTAAACTCTCGAGTGTGAGACTCGGGGAGTGGAGTAGGGCAAGGAAAAAGAGTCCTTGTAGACCGAACCACTATAAACAACTTGTTGTGGTTTGATTATTTCTTTCCTTATCTACTCTTTATATATTGTTTGCATATTTCACTAACATATCTAAGATCAATATCAATTGATCTTTCAATAAGTTTCAAAACAAAGTTTTTAATCGGTAAACTATTCAACCCCCCTTCTAGTTTTCCACAGAGACTAAGAAATGAAGAAGCCCAGAGAGACGGATGTAGCTACAAATCCTTTTTAAATTGCAAACCGACTGAATTTCATGGAGATAGCAACCCTGTGATTGTCACCAACTGGTTAAAGGAGATAGAGGACATCTTTGAAATTAGTGAATGCTCACGTAGACAAAGGGTGAAGTATGCATCCCATTTGCTTAAAGGAGAAGCGCGACATTGGTGGAATATGATCAAGATCGCTCGTGGTAATGAATCTGTGAGTGCTATGACATGGGAACAATTTGAAGAGTTGGTCATGGAAAATTATTGTCCCCACGGATTGATGGATAAGCTTGAGGAGGAATTCTTGAAGGTGCAGCAGAATGATATGACAATTTCGAAATACACGGCAAAGTTTAATGAAAAGGCAAGATTTGCAAAATATCAGGTAGATAGTGAGGAAAGAAGAATCAAACGATACATATGGGGTTTAAAAGCTGGTATTAGGGGTCCAGCTGAACAAGCACGACCTGCAAATTTTCAAGAAGCAGTAGAGCTTGCTTTAATGATAGAGAAGGAAAATAACCGATAGCTAGAGGAAGGAGGAGATATCAAAAGAAAGAGAGAGAGTCGGGATGAAGACGTGAAAAAGATCAAAATCAATGGTGGGAAAGTGGAGGATGTTGGGGAGTATAAACCATGTACCATATGCAAGAAAACCCATAAGGGGAAATGTTGGCATGAGGATTGTCGTAATTGTGGGAAACCAGGACATGAAATAAAGGACTGTAAAGCTGATTGGGTTTGTTTTAGATGTAAGAAACCGGGACACAAGATCGCTGATTGTCCTGAATGGAAGCCTCTCGATCCACAAGAGAAAGCAGGATATGGAGGTAATCGAGGGGAGTACAAGGATACTCAACCACGAAAGACGATGGGAAGAGTTTTTCAACTAACAACAGAGAAGACTTAAGACACTCCATATTAGAAAGAATATAAAAAGAAGCATGTGACGCCTAATAGTACCCTCCAATTCTTAAGGATTATGAATTTTGATGTTTTTGAATTATTAAGTTTTGTTTATTTTCGATGGGATTATGCTTCTAAGTTGGATTGCATACATTATTCGTTGTTTTTCAATTTTAGTTGCATAATAAAGTTTAGAGTATTGAACGAATATGATGTTATAACAAAGTGCCCATGACTGATTTTTGTTTTAAATTTCGAGGACGAAATTTTATTTTAAGAGGTGAAGAGTTGTAAAACCCTGAATTTTGAAGAACAAAATTTTGTGTCTAATTTGAAAAATTTTCTAAGTTATGTACTAAATATGAAAATACCCTAAACTATATGTTAAGCCTTATTAATATTACATTTGAATTATTGATTTAATATATATATATATATATATATATATATATATATATATATATATATGTCTACATACATAATTTGAGATTATAATACAAAATAGTTTCCTAATCCTAAATACATTACAAATATTCGGTTCCATTATCCCCTCCCCCTCCTAAACCGTATATTATGGGATTAAGCCCTAAAAAGGATAAGAACAAGTGATAATCCTTTTTCAAATTAAATGATACGCATATAATTCCTCTTAAAACCTGATACGACTTGCCAAATATATTAACACGGTTTCTCCTTAATAAAATCGTAAATCAATTCCTAATTTCTCTCCATATTATCGATCCAAAGAAAACAAGAAAACCTTACAAACCTCAAAACCTGCAAATCGATCAAGATTAATCAAAGTAGAAGAAGAGGTCTCGTGTGTGCAATTTTGGTGTGTCGTGTGGCGTTTTTCCTTGCTTGTAATCGACCCTAAAGGTAACACGAATTAACCCTTATCTTTTTTTTATGCTATACGATATATCATGCTTGTTAAAACTGATTTTGAAACATGATTAAGGCCTTGCATAATCTGTATGTATGTTTTAATATGTACGACCTAAAACAGGTTTAAGAATCAGATTGTTAACCATTGTCACGCCTCGTCATTAAGCATAGTGTAGAATCTGGTTTTGCTTCTTTAATGACGAATCTTGTTACTTCTTTTCTATCGCCCTAAAATCAGTTACAAACCCTAACTGAATTTGAGCACCTTTAATAATAACCATAATGCACATTAATATGGTACCAAATCTGGAAGTCGTGTTAAATTTGTGGTCGAATGGGTTAAAAAGGAATTGAGTTTTGGTCTTGGTTATGTCGAATTGATGCTGGTCCAGTTTTACCCCAACTTGTGAAATACAGAACTAAATCATATTGGCATGTTTTTAATTGATTCTTAGCCCTAGAATTAAGTTTAGGATGTGTACTACCTTCCTGTGAAATATGGTAAATTTTTGGAGGTCGGGAAAGCCTTCGTTTTAATTTTGTAAGATAGTGTGTCAAGCTGTCAAAACGAGTCTGGAAATTCAGTCATCTTGTAGGATTTTTAATAAAATAAGTATAAGGTCTGGGAAGCCCAATTTTTGGAAAGATGTTATTTTATGTCTTAACTAATTAATGGAATTTTTGGGGAATTTTATGAATAGTCTAAATACGTTAAATAAATTGTAACCTATTAGGTGTCTGAAACTGTGTAATTCTGGACCAGTTGTGTATCTCGAATTTTAATAAATACTTAGACCTGGAAATAAAATCTACAAACATAAATACTAGAGACCTGTAGGTATGTCTGGTTGAAATTATAGAATTCCGGGAGTTGATTTACTAGCTAAATAATTCGTGTAAGATCGGTCCAAAATTGAAAATAGAAGTGTGTGTTGTATTATATGTGATTTTGGGGTATTTTCCTTTTAAAACAAAACAAGTGTATTAATTGTGATCTCGGGGTGAGTTGTGATCCGAGATGGGTCTGATCTCGGTGTGGTATTAATATGGCCGAGTGTGGTTTTTGTGATTTCCCGAGATTGTTTGAATTGTTTTTGGATGTGCGTTTTAAATTCAGAAATTTATAAAGTTGAATACACGTGTAAACCCTAAACCCAATCTACATTAAATGAAATACGAATTAACTTTGAATTGGATATTAATTGGGTAAGTTAATTAATTAGCATTAAATACGAGATTACTTGACCTAAGTTACTAAAAGTGACAGTAATATTAAAGCGGTAAACCTAAAATGTAATAAGTATTTGAAATCAATAACGAGTATCATAAATGATCTAATAATTATCATACGAACCTTAATCTATGTAGATTCATTGAAGAAAGGGTGACGTATTTTTGGCCTAAAGTGAACTGTAATTCTGAGCATTCAGGTGAGTTTTCATGTGCTTTTAAATTGGATTGCACTTTTTGTTGAAAAGATGTTATCATGCAAACTTGTTTAAATGATCATTATTTGCTACGTGTTTTGATTATTTGATAATATGTGAAAGTTGTGAATTTTCCATATTTATATGATGAGATATATAAATTGTGAATCGTGAATTGTGAACCGAGCGGGTATATGTTGAATCGTTGGAACCGTTGAACCGAACGGCAAAATGAATCGTTGAAACCGTTGAACCGAACGTAAATAAAGAAAGTTGGAACCGTTGAACCGAACGGAAATAAAGAAAGTTGAAACCGTTGAACCTAACGGAAAATAATGAATAGTTGGTATATATGGTTTTGGTGATATGTGTTGAATCGTTGATTTTGTTGACTGTTGATATGTATTGAGAATATGTGATCATTGAATAGTATTTAAATGCTATTTGAGCAAATTGCATGATTGTTTTACAAGTTTGATGTTATTAGAAAAGTGTTTGATATTATAAGAATTGTTTTATACGTGAAAACCATGAATTCTCAGTAGGCCTTTGGCTGACCCAAAACTCTTTTAAAATTTGTGCAACCCAGATGAGCTGCTTAGGAATCAGGAGATTATTTGAGATTGACTATGAGTAGAAGCTTCCGCTGATATAAGGTAAATTTGAGGTTTTTAATGCTCCGAAAAGGCGGGGTGTTACAACAATGACTACAAAATGGTACACACATTATACCACGCGATACTGCATAGCCAATAGACTAAGTTAAACTATCAGCAGATACACTTTGAAGCAAGGGTACAAAAATACATATGAAACAATTCTTAGGTGGTGTTTGTTTTTCATAAAGAGGCTCTTAACAGCCTCTTAATCTGAATGGTCTAGACTTGAGAGGGCTGTCTGAATGCTTCTTGTTGCCTCTTGCTGGCACAAAAAAAAAACCAAAAAAAATTAGTATGAGCAAGCAAATGTGCGGTTCAAACATAAGTTTTTTTTTCGTGTTCAGATGCGGTCAGATTCAGACATTTACGCCTCAGATTCAAATTCATATGTGCGGTTCAGATTCAGATTCAGTAGACTACATTATATGTCAATTATGTCCGACGTTCGTCATTACGCTAATTATGAGTGACACACCAGCTGGCCTAACAAACGATTCATGGACAAATTAATTAGCTATTCCATTGAGAAAACAACTACTTTCAAACAACAAAATCAGTATCATACAAAAGTGTAACTTTCCAACTATAACAGCGAATAATATCAACATATAGACCACCATAAGACAACAACAACAAAATAAAAAAAATTGTATATACTAAAAGCTGTCCACATATAATATGAAACAAAGGTAAACACAACCAAACAAACCAGCAACGTAACCATCATTAATCTGAACACGACTTTTAATAATACAACTCAGATCTAATAAAAACACACCATACATGAGCAATAGATTAACATCTTTATACCATCTACTAATACAGCGCAGATTTACTATATACGTATCTCGTACCAACCAGGTCTCGAATAGAAACACAAAACACCAATATACTACAACCAAATGAAGCAAAAGTATAAGTACTAATATCAACACAAATTATAATGGTATAGATCTAGAAAGCACATATCATAAAACAAACCAATGTAGAATATAAATACGAAACAACTGCCAAGTAACTTTGTTACAAATACATCATTCCCCATATAAAGGCTCTCTTTTAAAGTTTTAAAACTTTAGATCTAGAAGAAAATCCCTTTTTCCAATAGTTTTAAAAAAATTAGATCAATTTGTGCGTGTGGATGTATGTTTTGGAAGGAAAGTATGTGCGTGTAGGTGTGTAACGTGTTTTTTTAGTATGAGGCGTGCTGGTGTGCTCAAGAAGTTTTAGGTTGTTTTGGAAGGAAAGTATGTGCGTGTAGGTGTGTAACGTGTTTTTTTAGTATGAGGCGTGCTGGTGTGCTCAAGAAGTTTTAGGTAATCAAAACGACGATGTTTGCAAAAAAACTAAAACAGGAGTCAAAACGACAACCTTTAGGCGTTGGTCGAGAACAAATTTGGGCCAAAACGACAACTTCCCCCAAAACGGGGTCGTTTTTTGCCCCATCAAAACGATGTAGTTTGGAATGGGTAATGATATATTGTATAATTTTTTTTCGCTATACACAGGTATTCGTGCAGTATATCTATACTAATTATAATGGAGGAAGACGCTTTCCTCCTATTTATTATTTTAAAACCACCATAAATAGAATTTTAAGCAAAGACTACTTTATAAGCATTATTTACAAGTATCTAAAACACACATAAAACTAAAAAGACACTACTTATATAATACAATTAATATATTATTAAAAACATTCATTTATCTAAAAATACAACTTTTTAACCACAAAATACAATATAATTAAGCTTTCACACATGAATAAACTAAAAATGGATTTTTAAGCAAATACAAGTAAATAAGCATAATTTACAAGTATTTAAGGCACAAATAAAACTAAAAAAAATACTATTCAACAAATACAATAATACATTATTAAAAACACTCATTCATCAAAATATACAATTATTTAACCAAAATGTACAATCTAATTAAGCTTTCAAAACATAAAATCTAAAATCCAGCAGTCGAAAATGAAACAACATTTGTTCGCTGAAAAATTTAGTCACAAAGTACCCGCCGTCGTATCGCGCAAGGTACGGGTACCCTGCTAGTATTTAATAATGGATGCTAACCATACGCAGGGTTTCTATTTTAGTTTAAACTTATTCTTTATTTAAAAAATATAATACTTAATTGCTCACGAAAGCTTAAGGAAGAGGATGGTAATGGTATCCTCTTCTTCTGTCAGCCACGAGTGTTTCAGGGAAAACGTATATAATATATACTTTGAACAGAAGACCCCATATATCTTCGTAATAAATAGATAACCAATATGCAATAGGTGCTTCCATATATGGTTTAAGTGAGGCTCAGAATGATCCAAGTATAGGAGGCTACTCGCACTATTATACACTTTTTTATATTTTTTGATAAGATCCAACGAACGACAGTAATTTTTGATTTCTTTGCATCTAATGTAATGGATCGGATTGTAAGATATTTGTAGATCTATCAACGATTAAATATCAAGAACTAAAAGAGATCAAAATATATTAAATTGCAATAAGTAACATAAAGGTACATTCCAATGCTTAATCTTAACAGAAGATAAAAATAACGTTTCGGATACATATATGAAGTTTATAATTGCTTGTGTTATTTCATGCAATAGTTTTCCGATTTAACAAGCAACAAATGTGTCATATGGATATGGTTCGTATAGCTCACGATCAATCGGGCCAACTTGAATGACTTGCAACCTAACCTAACATGCCACAACGTGCAATAATGGTGCATTTTATCCATTAATGTTAGTCCCTCCTTTAATATCAAACTAAAATAAAGCAAATATGCGTGCAAATAAACATAACAAAACTATTAAAAAGAAAAGCGAAGCCAAAGAGGTTAATTCATTCATGACACTTCACTTTCCAACCCACATGATCTTTCATTAAGATATTCAAAAAGACCCCATTCATAGACTCTTGTCAAAAGTTGATCTCCCCATTCCTCTAATTCAATTTTGCCACATTTCATCACTTTTGTTCACCCAACTATTGGCCCTCCTCCTATCAAGGACCCTACACTAAATGCCCTCTTCACACCCACTTCCACTTAACCCATTGATCATAGTCCAACTAAGTGTTACCAGTTGTCACCTTATCATTCATCCACGTATCATAAACTAACCCATTCATAAAAAGGCCCCATTTTGAGCCTACATGAAAATTTTCAATCATATACTAGCATGAGACACCCATGAGACTCCAACACTTTCCACTCTATACCCAAAAACCTAAAATTATTGAACCTAATGGTGACAGGAGCAAAGATAGTCCTCAATGATGGTTCCAAAAGCTAAAGTACAGAATGAGGTGCAATTATTTATCCCACATATATCACTCCAAACAACACTTACAAAGAAAACAAGGAAGAAAATATGAAATGATTTGGTAATGAAAAAAAGAAAATAAGCCTATTTTGACTTCCTTTTTTTAATCTTTGCATTGGTTAGTTGGCAATTGAGCCGAAAGTATTTGGTTTGTTGACAAAACAAATATTTGTATCAAATTTGCAGCAAGAAAATACATTGCCCTAATTGATTGTATCCTGGTTCTTGGACTCTTGGTGCTAATTTATATATTTACTTACTGATGAAATATAAAAAAAATTGTTGATGATGAATCTTAAAGCCATATGTATTTGTTGATGGTGTAACACAAAGATCTAGTATCAAATTTGCCAAACGAAAGCACACTCGCTCTGTTGAAATCAAGAATCAAACCGCGTGCACATTCTATCTATACTTTTGGAACCTATGAATTTGGTATTATCAACGTTGAAAATAATTCTCGAAAGAATTTTATTATTGAGAGATGGCAAAAGAAGATAATTTAGAAGGTCCACTTCAAAAGCTAGCACTATATAATATTATCATCATAAATTCGGCAACAAAAACAATCATATTTACATTCCTATTTCCCTCACCAAAATAGTCTTCTCTTACTCCTTTCCAATCTTTCTCTTTTTCGCTCTATGGTAGAACTAAAGTGAAAAAAAAAAGCGAGAGATGAAAGACACCATAAGATGTTGTATCTCATGCATTCTTCCATGTGGTGTGCTTGATGTAATTCGTATCATACACTCGAATGGATATGTGGAAGAAATAAGTGGCACAATTCGAGCAGCCGAGATCATGAAACTACACCCTAAACATGTTCTAAAGAAACCCTCTTCTCCATCCTATACAGATGAAGGGACAGTTACTTGTCCCAAAATCATAATCATGCCACCAGAGGCCGAACTCAAGCGTGGCAAGATATACTTCCTCATGCCGGTTCCTCCTTCTTCCTTGCCTGAGAAGACTCGTACTAAGTCATCTTCAACTACAAGGAAGAAAAAGAATGTTGTTCGCAATAATAATACTATTGCAAACAACAATGAAACAAATAACATATTAACAAATCTTCTTGGAAATGATCGCTACTTGACCGAGATTATGTCAGAAAAGGTCAAGGATAAGAGGAGAGGGCGTGCTGGCGTGTGGAGACCTCACTTAGAGAGCATTTCTGAGGCTACAAGTGATGTGTGAACTAATATCGGTTTTTCTTCTTCTACTTCAGCCATTTAATTTTTAAAATCGAATTCATTTTCAAATTCGTATTCGTATGCAACTTAATTCCTGTTATTCTTGTTCTTTTCTTTTTATCTAAAACTATTGTATATACAAGAAGAAGAAAACAAGAAATAACATGTGATCAAATGATATCTTTTCTTATGCGATGATCCGCAATCCTTTTACTGTTTACATTAAGTGATTAACTTACTTATTGGTTCTCATATTTATTGTGCACCTTTCTATATTAGGTTATCTCAAAATTATTCTTCATGTTTCGATAAATAAGAGAGAGTATTATTTTATGATTTATTATATGTGTAAAATGTAAAACGATGCGTGTCGGCGTTCTACATATTTACTTCCTTAATACGTTGTTTAAGTTATCAACTTATCATATTTGGTGTAGTTAATACTTTCGGTTATTGTAATATCCCAAAGTCTTAACTAGATATGTAAGAATCATATATGCAATTTGCAAACTCGTTAATGTTTTGAAGAAGCGCATTGTTATATAAACCTACTACCTCATACAAAATAAGAGTAAAGGGCAATGTAAACTCGTTAGTGGTTTAGTTGATTCTCAATTCAAACTTGTTAGTGGTTTAGTTGATTCTCCGGTAATGAGATTTAATCAAATCAAGATCTGTAATGATGGAAAAAATATTTCAATTCAAACCACTAAAACAAATTTACTTAAACAACTAGTTGGTTTGTTACTCATTTTGTTAATTAGTATTTGTGGCCAATTTTGAGCAACTTAATAAAAAAGTTATGTGTTAGTAAGTATCATCACATAAACATATATAATAAATTCACATGCATGATTTAAAACAAGAAATGGTAGCATCAAAAGATTATTTTCATAAATTTATCTATCTATGAAACAACAATAGGAACTACTGACCAACTAGAACATTCAATTCATTACTCACTATCTATGATTAAATACATGAACTTTTTAAAAAATTTATCATATACATGCCTTGGAATCGGATAATTTCAAGTTACTTTAAGATGATGGAATGATAGTCCCCACCAAGCTTTTGGGCATTTTCACTAACAAGTGGGCATGTCTAACGCAAAAGAGTTGGTTCTCCATCGACATTGAAATGATTATTGATTGATTGATGAATTATTTTGTATATATTTATAGCAATGGCATCCTAAATTTGGGTTACTTTTCCTTTTTTCCATATTGTATCCACTGGCCTTGTCGATTAATCATTCCCATACACTTCAACTTTTTGCTATATATATTTTTTTCCAAATAAAAATATCTGATTGCCTTTTTTTTTAGTTGTAGGATTCGATGTAAAGATTGAAAATTGACTTTCTGCTCATTTTATTTAAGTTTCAAAGTTCAATCAAAGATGATTAAGAAATGGTTGAATCTCGATTAATATTTTTCATAAAACTAATATAGTACACGCGCAATGTTGCACCTATAAGATGTAAAGATGGCGAGTAGTTGCAGTAGCGAGGATGTGTCAATTAATACCATACACTTCAACTCTTTGTCTCAAATTTTGTTGTCTATAAACTGACAAGCATACATAATGCTTCTCCGTTTCATGAACAATGTTGATGCGCGCTTTGTGTTAGCTCCACGGAAAATCCGTGACTCTTTAAACTGTTTGTAGTAGCTCACAAAACATTTTGCAACATCCTCTCCTACATAACATACCATGTCCTGATTTTTCTTGATACTATGGATCATGCTATGGTAATTTTGGCCACTTACAACACGATGAAAAAACATTATCGAATTACCATCACCCACAAGAAGCCAAACCATTAAAATTTCTTTGGTTACAAAAGAATCAAATATTTGATGTTATAATATTGTGTTTAGAAAAACTAATTTAATGGAACTGAAAGTTTAAATTTCTGTTTTATTAAAAAAACTAAGTATAAGTAAACCTGCGCACATTTAAAGGATTCAAGTTTTTGAGGTATTTTAACAGTATTTATTAATTTAACAAATTCGACCTCTCCAAAAACTTAATCCTTTAATGTACATCAAAAGTATTTGATATTATAACAGTGATAACACATTTTTGCCGTATGCTCAACACATGTGACCCACCCATATAATCTTCAGTAAACATATACACACAATTGATATCTTGTACGCCAGTCAAAAATAAAAAAATAAAAATCTTGTACTGGGGTTCAACAACTACTTGCGTTTCTAATATAAACTTCAGAATGTAATATCTCTTAAATCTGAATGACGTACAAAGCGTGATAGTTATAAAGCATAGTTGGAGAAATGTTGAACATAGATGTTCGAAGAGAGGTTGACCTATAAGTAAATTAATTAGAGGTATTGAGCTAGATTGGATGTTATCTTTGTGATTGACTAATATCTTCTTATGATACATCAAGTGATTTATAATTAAGACTATCATTTAGAGCATCATCTCTTATATAATATGTTGTTACGTTTAACTATTGCATGTGTTACTTTGCATCTTTGTATTCTTGAGTTGAGTGTTAACAACAAACTCATCTCTTAGGCACTATCTGGTTTATTCTAATGTAATGTACCCCTTTTGCTTTTGATACATTTGGGTTCCTAGCTTCGGCAGCTGTGGAGTTTTTGACTAGGGTTCAACGGGTTGTGCAAAGTAATTTTGCGACCCCTAAGTCACAAAATTTCATTTTTAGTAGAATTGGTTTTGCTATTCAAAAGGGGGTTGCGGCACAGCTTGTTGCCCGTTTGCCTGCCATCTTATTGTAATCCGTTATTACAAGTAATAATATCAATTAAGCAAAAAAAAATGTATTGTAATCTTGCGTAATTGTAATTTGAATTCTATCGTAATCATGTTTGGTTTACTGAAAGGATGAAATTGTAGTTAAGATTACATTACATAGGTTATTTGATTGCAACATAACTCTATTGGAATTCATTTCTAGTACATTCAATGAGTGAATTCAGATTTCATAACAAATTGGATGGAAAGTTTTGAATAACGTTGTAATTCAAGATTTTACATTCCTAATTATCAGTATTTATAAATTGTTGTTGTTGTTGTTGTTGTTGTTGTAAATATGTTTAGAAATGAGATGAAAATGGTTTTATTGTTTGGTTTCTCGTGTTGAACGGTAAGACCTGATGTGATTGATAAAAATCAAGAAGCTCGGGTCACTTAAACAAAGACCAAACTTGAGTCAGTATTTGCCCAAGTGTGTAAAACTTGTGAAGTTGTGTGTGTTGCCTTCTATTTATAGAGAGGCAGATAGGGTTTAGAGATAAACCTTTGAGGGATGATAGACAGCCGTGGGGAGGCAAGGTGTTGATCATCTAGAGAGCAGACATGGAGGATATGTGGTTAGCGTCCTTCGGCTCGTACAAAATGATGATTGTCGTGCGTCCCATTGTAGAGTGTCAGATGGTACATCTTAACCACTAGTGACAGTTGAGGAGCAGTAGTACTGCATGCTCAGTGTGGCTTGATAGGTTTTAGCAGGCCCTGTGTGGCTTGGGATTTAACTCGGGCAGCTCTCAAGTGTTTATTAATAGGCTTTGATAATGAGATTGATTCGATCGTGCAATCAGTGAGCTCAGCCACTAATATTAATACGTTATCAATTATTATTATTGTTTTTTTATAAATATTTTAATTATTATTTTATTCAAATATATTCAAGAAACACTATATTTTAAAAAGTATTCTATTACTATCATTAGATTAATATATTAAATTACATAAATAATTTATTTAAAGTTTTACTATTATTAATAAATATAAATTATTTTTATTACACTTTATTCTAATACTAAATATTAATATTTATTATTATATTATTATTTATGATAAAAAATAAATATTTTTATTATTATATTAATGATTTTTATTAATATAAAATTATTATATTAATGATTTTTATTATCGTTTTTATTATTATTAAGTTATTAGTATTATTATTATCCGGTGATAATTTTAATTAAATTATTCCTATTTTAGTAATATTATATTGAATTTTTAATTCCATAATATTTTAATCATTTTTAATTTTTTTATTTTTAATTACGTAACGTAGGCAGATTTTGTCAATTGTAATTTAACGAAATACAATGTCAACACATTCCAATGCTTTAAATTACAATTCATTTGATAAATTACAACTTCCTAAAATGTATACGAACCAAACTCCCCCTAATAGTTCAAAAATCAAATTGAACGCTTAGAAGAATAAGTTGTACTAAGGATTTACCATAATATGGTTATATATGTGCCAATCCTTATTAGAAGTCGCGACTATTTACAAAGTTGTGAATTATAGACACAAACCATCACAATCACACTTGTTGACTGAGCCATAATCCTATGTTTGTGATAGTGTATCAATATTAGTGGCCTAACCCATTAATAACACGTTCGAATCAAGCCCAAACAACAACAGTTCACAAGTCAATCTTGACAAGAACTACATAAACATAGGCCGAGCAAGGCATGGTACTAATTAACAGGCAGCATAGTACATGCTCAAAGAGACAATTGTTCCAACTGTCGCTAACGGTTAAGACGTACGAGTCTGACATAGCACATTGGGGAACACACGAGCAACAAAATAAAGGAGAAACACACACAACTTCACAAGTTTTCACATGCTTGGACAAATATTGCCTCATAACAGTAAAGTATGGTCTTTGTAACAAAGTGTTACCCGAGCTTCGTACCGTTCAACATGGGAAACCAAACAACAAAGTCATTCTCATCCCATCTCTAAATTGATTTACATAACATCATAAAATGGCGCCATCCGTGGGACATGATACAAAATAGCCGCACATTTCCTGAAAATTTTCACTTATTTTTATTCATTTCTCACTCAAAAATCCAGAATTTTTTTCCTTTTTGCACAAACCTCTTAAGCAAACATGTCTAGTGAACAACCCCATCAAATTTTGAATATAACCAATGACCACCCCGGGCCCACCCAGGTGGATGACCTCACTCACACAGAGAATGGTCGACAAACACTCGAAAATGAGGAACACCGGTCAGTGAGGATTGTTAGCAGAATTTTGCAAAACCTCAAGTTTTACAATCCTCCTAGGCAGTGTACCTAACCGTTGTAGTGTAGTATAGGCAAGACACGGGGGATTGATCGTTCTCTAGGGGAATAGTGTTGTGAAGGTTGAAGTGTATGCCAAGATAGGTCTAAAGGTTAGGGATGAGTCTTTTTGTATTTTTTTAGACTAAAATACACTGTTCGTCCCTAATCTTGTACACACGCATCACGATTGGACAAAAGTTGGCCTTTTCATCGTGAGAGGTCCAAAATATGGGTTTTTAATGCCAAACAAGTCCCTTGACCACTAATGCCAAATTCATTGTCTGATTTTTGTTATGTAGTCGAGGGTATTTTAGTCCATACACATTTATACTTGAATCTCATTCATTTAAAGACAAAGTCAATCAATGATTCTTTCATTTGCTTGGTTTGTTATGTGCAACTGCTTTAGCATATAACATCTGCATGTGCAATGGAGGAATCATCATATCTCGTTGTCCAGAAAGGAATAGAATTGGCTGTTTAACCTGTATACAAAATGCTACAATCAATTATTTGATAATAAACAACATTCTATATATAATAGACCATCAAACAATAACAGGGCATAAATATTCTCCTATATGTGTGAAACATCAACAAACTATGTGGTTTCAGAAATTTCTACCAGGAGTTCGTTACCTGGCCAACAATATCGAGGGTATTCCATGGAGAACGAACAACAAAATTAAGAATTTTTGGGCCTCTAGAGAGGCTTCCTCCAATAAAATACTTCAAAAAGGGTAGTAAAACTCCAGCCATGTCTAGGATGGATGTAAAAGTGTTCTCTAGTATTAATGCGACAACCTGCAATTTGTGAAACAAATGTGACGGCATGTTATTACTCAATCTATCCCAGATTCCCAGGATGGTCAAATAGTACAAATAATAGAAAAAAAATACACAATGAAAATATTAGGCAATCAGCAGTGTAGAACTAAGAGGCTTTACCATGATAAGGCAAGAAATGGCATATGAAGATATAATCATGAACAATAAGTGTTATAAGATAAACGAAGTAGTGAGTTATACTTTGTCATTACTCAATTTGTGAGTTTGCTTGAAATTTTGATGTTTCACATGGCAAAAAATATTGATCATGACTGATCTATGTGTTCAATTATTGGTGTTTTAGTAGATATAATGAGCCACAAGAATCAGAAACTCTCATACATATAGGAGAATATTTGCTTAGGGGCATGCTCATAAAAGTTTTGAGCAAATAAACATCTACATCCTTTCTACAATAGCGCATTCCTAATTCTTAGGAGGTGTCTACCTCTTTCTTACCCATATATTTATAGCAATTTACTTCTTCAGAAAAGTTGCTTGTCACACAGATCTTATATTTGCTTTTCCATACACAAATAACATTCATGATTTTCATGAAGTTTCTGATCTGCCTTACTGTGGGTCTAAAGTTAACATCTGTACAAAGATAATTTAGAAGGCCATTTGATAGCTGTTTGGTGATCCGTTGCCTCCTACCCTCCTTAATGCCATTCCTACTTCTTATTTTCCTAAATTTCTAGAAAGAAAAAAAAATTGTTTCCATCTGTTGAACAACTTTCTGGCATCTCCAATTTGTAGACCCGTTTCCATTTCTTCTTATATCAAGGGAATGAGACCCATAATCAAATATTTACTTTGTCTTTCAGTTTTGATTCTTTTCATTGAAATCCAATTTTGAGCCGTTGAGGTCACTGATGCTTTCTGAGCTACATTCCATGTCGCATGTACTTTGTCTTTAAATGAATGGGATTCAAGTCATGTTATTACAATCAATGAAATAGAATTGATGGCCAAGCAAATGAAAGAATCATTGATTGACTTTGTCTTTAAATGAATAGGATTCAAGTATAAATGTGTATGGACTAAAATACCCTCGACTACATAACAAAAATCAAACATTGACTTTGGCATTAGTGGTCAAATGACTTGTTTGGCATTAAAAACCCATATTTTGGACCTCTCACGATGAAAAGGCCAACTTTTGTCCAATCATGATGCGTGTGTACAAGATTAGGGACGAACGGTGTATTTTAGTCTTTTTTTTATACTTTTTAGAACGCAAATTAAAATCTCGAGATTTGAAGAGTGGGCGTTTTAACTACTAATTAATTAAAAAAAACTAAATAAACTAAAATTAAACTAGATATGTGGAAAACTAAATTGGTGGTAACTGTTGTGATAGAAAAATATGTTCACTTAGATTATCTTTACTCTCATTTATCTTTTATTGATTAGTCGAATTGTCACATCCTTGCTTTAACTGGAGCATTGTATTCCATATTATTGGTCATAGAGAGGTGCCATATGCCCTAACTCTATGAACGTATTAGTCTCCTCTAAGAAAGCTTAAAGTCTATTAAGTCTCCTAGGATCTACAAGCCGCAATCCACACAATAAATACAACGAGAAAAACCACTAGCGCACTCTAGGGTTGCATTTAATAAGATGGAAAAGCTAGTACATATAAGAATTGTTAGGAATTAGAAATTCCCGGTATTAAAGAGTCGGTCACCTCAAGTATATGTAATCGTTAGAAAGCTCGTAGTCGTAGTTCTTTTAAGTTAAGTAGTAATTTAGTTAAGTAACACCGTGGAGGACGGACGGGTCTTTACCCACTGTATGCCTGATCCACAGCCCAAAGTGTGGCGAGTTATGTAAGACTATAAATACTCTCTACCTTCCAAGGTAGAGAGTTGGAGCTCATAATAATATCTTTCACTTTCTCTCACTAAGTTCCCTAAACCTCTAACTTTCTCTCTCTAGAATTCCATCTATATGCTACTTTGTGTTATGGTTTGATGTGCATGTGAAAAGTAATATCCTAACAATTGGTATCAAGAGCCATGGTTAGATCATATCTTGCACATCTTTGGATTTATAGTGGTTTTTAGGTGGTTTTTTAGTTTGAAAAAGTTTAGTGGTTTTTGTATCATTTGGTTGATCTCTTGTGTTAAAGTTTGAATTTTGTTGGTACTTTTATGTTTAGAATCATCAAAAGTGTTTAGGTTTTCATTTGGTAAGCTTGAATCATCGTGGTTGGGTTGTTTTTGGATTGAAAAGTGAAGTTTATTTGGTTTTTCAAGCTAGCGACTTAGCTCTCGGAATAGTTTCTTGGTAGCGACTTGCTTCACAGTTTTGTAGCGACTTACAGTGTTAAAGCTAGCGAGTTAGATCTAGCAAGTTAAAGGACAAGTAGTGGAATCTCCACTACGGGTAGCGACTTGTGGTAGCGACTTAGTCAGTAGCGAGTTGCTCTTTAGCGACTTGTGTTTCTAGCGACTTGTGTAGCGAATTGCTGCCAAAATTTGGTTAGCGACTTGGTCTGTAGCGAGTTACTACTTAGCGACTTGCTTTTCTGTTAGCGACTTGGGTTTCTAGCGACTTGGCTTTCTAGCGAGTTAATTGGTAGCGACTTAGTGCATTTGTCTCTAGCGACTTAGTGCATTTGTCTCTAGCGACTTAGTGCATTACCATCTAGCGACTTGAGTGATTGTTTACGGTTTTCTCTTGATTTAGTAAAATCCCGTGAAAGAATCTATTTCCCGGTTTAATCATAGAGTTATAAAATCCCGTATAATCTGATAACATGTCTACCAACGTTCCTACTGTCATCTCCACTGTTGCCGAGGATGTACAAGCAGCTGGATCAGATACTCGTCCACCCATGCTTGACAGAACTGACTACGATTCTTGGGCTCAACGAATCAGATTGTATTGCCTTGGAAAGGAAAATGGTGTCAATATTCTCAAATCCATTGATGAAGGACCATATCGAGTTGAAACGACTAGAGACATACTTGATACTAATGAAGATGGTACTCCTATTTACGGAATGGACAGACCTAAGATGTATGATGAGCTTGATGATAAGGAGAAAAAGAGATTTGATGCAGATATCAGGGCTTCAAACATTGTTCTTCAAGGTCTTCCTAAAGACATCTACAAGCTGATCAATCATAACACTGAAGCAAAGGCAGTTTGGGACAATGTTAAGATGCTTCTCTCAGGTTCAGAACTAACTGTGGAAGACAGAGAATCCCAACTCTATGACGAATTTGAGCACTTCAAGATGAAACCAGATGAGAGTGTCTATGAGTACTATGTGAGATTTCATAAGTTAGTGAATGACATGAGGAACATCAGAATGACTATGCCTAACATTCAGCTCAACTCAAAGTTTGTGAACAACATGAATCCCGAATGGCACAAGTTTGTCACAGCTGTGAAGCTCACTAAAGGATTGAAGAATACAAACTATGAGTAACTCTATGCCTTCCTCCTTCAGAATGAGAGACATGCCATGTTTGAAAAATTGATTCTCAATCAGTTCAATACCAACCAGGGAGAGACAAGCTCGTCTAATGATTCAACAACCTTCTACTCAAACATCGGAATCACAACCAAAGCATCACAAGTCATACCCTTGGGGAATGGTAATCACAAACTCATTCCTGATCCCATGTTCAAACAAGCTGATGCTGATGCACACGTGGGTAACATCATCAATCAACTAGCTCTCCTCATTAGTCAAAACATGAACTCTCTCCCACAAACCAACAACAACCTCAGAACTGCATCTAACCCACATAATCAAGCCACTGTTAAAGATGGAAGGATCGTGGTGCAACCAGTTCAGGAAAGACAGTATGATCAGGGAAGAGGTGGAGCTGGGAGAGGTTATGTTGGAAACCAGAATCGAGGAAGAAATGGTAACCAAGGTCAACCTAAGCCAATCAAATGCTATAACTGTGGTGGTGAAGGACACATTGCAAGGAACTGCACATCTCCAAAACGTCCACAGAATGCTGATTATTTCAGAGATAAGATGTTGCTGGCACAAGCTCAGGACAATGGTGCTGCGTTGGATGAAGAGGAATTGCTGTTTCTTGCTGAGGGCAATGCCAAGACCTATGATGCAGATGTGGATGAGCAGCCTATTCAGGAGATAGGTCACAATCATCAGAACGCCTTTCAAGTCGCTGACTGTGATGCATACGACTCGGATGTAGATGATGGACCTACTGCACACACAATCTTTATGGCTAGCATCTCTCCAATGGTTTCTCCCAAGATTTCTTCTTCACCACAAACTGGCCCATCCAAGGACAAACTCATCTCTGAGGTATTAAAACTATACGATGATGCTGATGTGCAACAGATGCATGACAAAGTACAATCAACTGAAACTATTGAATCAAACGTTGAAAATATGGGTAATAACAATATTGTCCCATATGATCAATACGTGAAACAAAGTGAAAGTGAAGTTGTACCAAGTGATGCATCTTCTGCAGTCAACAATGACTATGTCTTTGATGAATACACTGCATGTGCTCCTGATGATTCCATAATTTCTGAACTAAATGCCTATAAAGAACGTGTTGCTATTTATGAACAACGCGCTAAATTTGAGTTGACCACTCGTGAGCA
This sequence comes from Chrysanthemum seticuspe, assembly GCA_019973895.1. Lineage (NCBI taxonomy): Eukaryota > Viridiplantae > Streptophyta > Magnoliopsida > Asterales > Asteraceae > Chrysanthemum > Chrysanthemum seticuspe. The sequence continues at coordinate 39,335,495 of BPTQ01000008.1, forward strand.
GGAAATGGATGACCAAGTGCGTACAGTAATTAGAAAAAGTAATTTTAGAGAAGAAGTATTGAAACAAGAATTAAATTCTTTGCAAGAAAAACTTTCTAAAACAGCTAAGCAAAAACAAGAACTTCAAGAAAATGTGAAAATGCTTAAGCAAGAATTTAATGCAAAAGAATCAAAGCTCTTGAGAGATTTTTCTAATCTGAAAACTTTGAAAAACAAACTTGAAAACAAGTTGTACATGCAAGGAAACACCATTCAGACTGCTCACATGATCACTAAGCATAGAGTTCTAAGCGATAAGCATAGTGTTCCCATAATAGATAAACCCAACCCTGAGTATGGAAAGATAGCAAAAGCAGCTCAAAGTGTTATCTATGATGGAAATGAGATTCTTAAACCTAGACAAAAACCTAGTTGCGTTGAGTGCACTGAGGATGACAAGAAATTAGATGAAGTAACTAGGGAGAAGATGAATAAGAAACTAAATGATCCTAAGTGCAAAGAGAAGAAAGTAATTATCACTCCCCATGACTACAAGAAGGAAAACTGGATTTCCTTGAACAAGTTCAAGACTCAGACATTGTTGACTCCCGAACAAGTCTTCTGGAAAATGGATTTAGATAAGCTGAAAGCTGAAAATATTGCAGTAACAAACCCTCCCCTTTGGAAAATGCCTAGAGCAACTGTGTATCCTCCTAACACACCAATGCATCTTGTTCCTAGAACAATTGCCACTAAAAGCAAGACCTTAATTAGCCAATACGTTATTTTTCAACTATTTGTTGATTTTGAGAAAACTTGCAAGAAAAGGATCACACCCACTGGCATAACTGAAGGAGAAAGGGGTTTTGAACAAATGAAAGAATGTTATTTAACTGAGGTCATGCCTTTCTTTAAACTTCTAAAAGATCACTTTGAGAGTCTTAAAAAGGGGATAGAAACAGACATTAAGGGAATGGAAAAGGAATTTGATGCAATAATAGTTGAAATTAGTGACTATGAGCGTGCACTAAAATATAATGAGATTGAGAGAAAGAACCTGCATACATTAAATGAGAATCTTATTACTGAATGTGTTGCTCAAGATGTCTTTTTCACTGCTTCAAATTGCTCTATTAATGCTTCCAAATTTCATGAACTATCTGTGGCCCTGAAAGTCTCCCATGATCGTGTCATTGAGCTTGAAAAAACTAAATGAGAAAATTGAACTGGATGATCATGACAATTTGGTTAAACATTTTTCTAAACTAGAAGTTGAGTATTTTAATCTACAACTAAAATATCAACATCTCAAAGAAAATGTCAAAACTTCAAATATCAAGACATCTTCAGATGCTCCAGAGTTTGATGCAGTTTTTCAAATTAACAAACGAGATGAACAGATTCAAGCTCAGTGTAACACGATCAGAAAGTTGAAAGCCCAAATCTCTCAATTAAAGGGTCAAACGAACAATATGACAGGCTCCCAAATGCCTCCTCATTTAGATTCTCAGAATTCTCAAACGTTTCATCTTCAAAACCTAGTAAATGCTTTACAAAAGGAAAACGAAAGTTTTCTAGAAGAAAATGAAAAGGTTAAACGTCATTTCAATGAGTTATTTGAATCAATTAAAGTCACTCGTAACAAAAACAACGAACAAATAGCTTCATTTCAAAAAGAAATTGAGAATCTGAAGAGTCAGGTAAAAGGGAAAATGCCAATGATCAATGGGGAGAATGTTGTATCTAAGGTTCACTCTAGTAATAAATATGCTTTATCTGTGACATATGTCCCCCCTCATCTAAGGAACGACAAACTTGCCATTCAAACATATTTCTCATCCCTTAAGGATTGCTTAGAATGCCTGCGTGAGATTGTTGAAGAGGATAAGCTAGAGAAACCTCATGATAATGCAATTGGACATGCATGCTTATATGCCAAACGATCTCAAGAAATCTTAGAATGTTTGATCACAATATGCCCAAAGACATTAGGTGAGAGAGTTAACCCTTTGATTCCATGCTCAATGCCTAAGGCCAAACATGATATGCAATCGATTCCCAAAGTTTTGAATGAGAGGAGTAGTGTACCATTGAGTAGTTCAGATTCTAGATCTGTCAATGCTAGGAAAGTGAACTCAAATGTGCCTTCTAGGAGTGCTAATCCCAGTACCTCTAGTGTTAAGAAAGTGAACCTTAGTGCACCTGCATGTAGCTCAGATCCCAGCACATCTAAACAGGTGGTGCAAAGAGTAGTAAAACAAACTAATGTTCCCATTCCCTCTACAGGAGTAATCAGTGACATTAAAGGGAGCAGTTCAAAGTCTCAAGACAATACAAGGAATGATAGGACCTCTCAAGCTAAGAATGTGCACTGGAAGAAAGTAGAAGAACAATCTAGGAACCTTAAGTTTGAATCGAATAAAACGAATCGTGTTGATTCTAGTATTAGCCATAGGCGTACTGTAATTAATTCGAATTCTGATACTATTTGCAAAACTTGTATTGATGATTGCTTGAATTCTGTTTCTAATCATGGATGTGATGTCAATGTTTTGCCTAATGAAGTTAATTGTCCAGTTAATATTGTTAATGCTAAAATTCATGCTAAAAAGGCTAAAAGGCAAAAGCGAAAGAAAGTTAGAAAACAATGGAAACCCACAGGAAGAACATTCAGCAGAATAGGTTTTTATTGGATACCTGTTGGTCATAAGACCAATCAGATAATGCCCACTAGAAAATGGATGCCTACTGGTAGAACTATTCCCTTAAGAAGTGGTCACACTGTAAACAGGGCTAATACAGACACTAGTATTGCATCTATTCACAATGATTCCATTGCCTCACTTTCTGATATGAATGCTTCTATTTCTGATGTGGGTGGTCCATCCATTGTAACTAACCAAATGGAACCCATTCTTGCATGGGGATCCCAATTATCCAGTTATCCATTCTTGTCTGTGTTCAACTGCAGATCGTTCAAATCGTTCTGTGGTACCTGGACTCAGGCTGTTCCAAGCATATGACTGGAGACCGGTCACGGCTCATGAACTTCGTGAGCAAATTCATCGGGACTGTTAGATTTGGTAATGATCATTTTGGTGCTATTATGGGCTATGGAGATTATGTTGTTGGTGATAGTGTCATCTCCAGAGTGTATTATGTGGAAGGTTTAGGTCATAATCTGTTCTCTGTTGGTCAATTCTGTGACTCTGATCTAGAAGTAGCCTTCAGAAAACATACCTGCTTTGGTAGAGATCTTAATGGTAAGGAACTGTTGAAAGGAACTCGTGGCTCAAACCTTTACACCATCTCTATCGATGACATGATGAGAGCTTCACCAATCTGCTTGTTATCTAAGGCTTCAAAAACAAAGTCATGGTTATGGCATCGTCGTCTCAATCACTTGAACTTCGGCACCATCAACGATCTTTCCAGAAAGGACTTAGTTGTAGGTTTACCTAGACTAAAGTATGAAAAGGATCATCTTTGTTCAGCATGTCAATTGGGAAAAAGCAAGATGTTTGCCCATAAATCCAAACCTACTAACTCTGTCACAGAAGTTCTTCATATGATTCATATGGATTTATGTGGACCAATGAGGGTGCAGAATATCTTTGGGAAGAAATATGTGTTAGTTGTGGTTGATGATTACTCTAGATTCACCTGGGTCAAGTTCTTAAGGACAAAGGATGAAACTCCTGATATCATCATCAAACTCATCAAACAGCTGCAGGTTAGACTTAACAAAATTGTCAGAATTATCAGAACAGACAATGGAACTGAGTTTGTCAACAAACAACTTAGTGAATTCTATGAAAGCATTGGAATCAGCCATCAAAGAAGTGTTCCACGAACCCCTCAACAGAACGGTGTAGTTGAAAGACGAAATCGTACTCTTGTTGAAGCTGCTAGAACAATGCTGATCTACTCAAAGGTTCCAATGTTTCTCTGGGCTGAAGCTATTGCCACTGCATGCTACACACAAAATCGTTCCCTGATTCACACTATTCATGGAAAAACTCCATATGAACTTGTCCACAACAGAAAACCTAATCTATCTTCCCTTCGTGTGTTCGGTGCATTGTGCTATCCAACTAATGAGGGTCAAGACTTAGGCAAACTTAGGGCCAAAGCTGACATTGGAGTATTTGTAGGATATGCATCAAACAAAAAGGGATACCGAATCTACAACAAAAGAACCCGAAATATCATGGAAACAATTCACGTTACGTTTGATGAGCTGACCGGTCAAATGGCTCCTGGACACTCCAGCTCAGGACCCGCACTTCAAAACAGCCCCATTGGGTCATCCCTTGTTCAAAACTCCTCTCAAGAAACTCCATATGTACCTCCATCTGAAGATGATGTAAAGAAATTGTTTGATCCCATGTTTGATGAACTGTATGAGTCTACTACTAATGAGGTGCTGATCCCTACAACAGAGGATGCTCATATTCCAGTGAATGAAGTCAATCCATCAGTCTCAATATCTGTAAGTCAAGAAGCACCTGCTGCTGATCCCTCAGTCTCATCAACAAATCATCATTCTTCAAATGTACATCATGGAAATGTTTCTGGCATCAATGATGAAGTTAATCCCTTTGCGACTCCTGAAGATGCTCCATTTGAAAACATATTTGCTACTCCTGAATCATCATCAGAACCATCTTCTTCAGGAGACATCGACTCAGCTACCTCAGTTCCTCAACAAATGCCACATGAACACCTCAGAAAATGGACTCACGATCATCCATTAGACAACATCATTGGAAATCCCTCTCGTCCTGTATCAACCCGGAAGCAACTCGCAACCGATGCCTTATGGTGCTTCTTCAACTCCGTACTATCTAAGATCGAACCAAAAGATGTTAAAACTGCTATGAATGAAGATAGCTGGTTCAATGCTATGCAAGATGAAATTCATGAGTTTGATCGTCTTGATGTATGGGAGTTAGTACCTGCTCCAGACTGTGCTATGATTATAGCTCTAAAATGGATCTTCAAAGTAAAACTTGATGAGCATGGTGATGTGTTGAAGAACAAGGCTCGATTAGTTGCTAAAGGATATCGTCAAGAGGAGGGTATAGACTTTGAAGAATCTTTTGCTCCAGTTGCTCGAATCGAGGCAATCAGAATCTTTCTGGCCAATGCTGCTAGTAAGAACATGGTAGTTTATCAGATGGATGTAAAGACGGCATTTCTAAACGGAGATCTTAAAGAAATCGTCTACGTCAGCCAACCTGAAGGATTTGTGAATCAAGAGCATCCTACTCACGTTTATCGTTTTAAGAAAGCTCTTTACGGTTTAAAGCAAGCTCCAAGGGCATGGTATGACACACTGTCAAAGTTTCTTCTATCAACCGGATTCATCAAAGGAGCAGTTGATCCTACATTGTTCACCAGGAAGTCAGGCAAACATTTGATTCATGTTCAAATTTATGTTGATGATATTATTTTTGCCTCGACTGACCCAATGGAATGTGATCGGTTTTCAAATGAAATGAGTTCAAAGTTTCAAATGTCAATGATGGGACAAATGTCATTTTTCTTGGGATTACAAATTTCTCAAAGTCCCGGAGGCATTTTCATTAATCAATCTAAATATGCAACAGAGATTTTAAAGAAATTTGGATTTGATTCAAGTGACCCTGTTGACACCCCCATGATTGACCGAACCAAACTAGATGAGGACCTCTCAGGGATCATGATTGACCAAACGAAATATCGAAGTATGATTGGATCCCTGATGTATCTCACTGCTAGTAGACCAGACATCTTGTTCGCTGTTTGCATGTGTGCTAGATACCAGGCTAAGCCTACTAAAAAGCACCTTGAAGCAGTTAAACGGGTCTTTCGGTATCTCCAAGGAACCATCAATATGGGACTATGGTACCCGAAGGACACCGGTATGTCACTAACGGCCTATGCAGATGCTGATCATGCAGGTTGTCAAGATACTCGTCGAAGTACGTCAGGAGGTGCTCAGTTTTTGGGTGATAAGCTTGTGAGCTGGTCCTCAAAGAAGCAAATGAGTACTTCTATTTCCTCTACAGAGGCTAAATACATAGCCATGTCATCTTGTTGTGCTCAAATCTTATGGATGAGATCTCAATTATCTGACTATGGCTTTGAATTCAACAAAATCCCTCTGTACTGTGATAATAAAAGTGCTATTGCTCTCTCATGCAACAACGTTCAACACTCAAGAGCAAAGCATATCGACATTCGACATCATTTCATCAGGGAACAAGTGGAAAAAGGTGTGGTGGAACTATATTTTGTGAGGTCTGAATATCAGTTAGCGGACATCTTCACCAAAGCTCTTCCAAGAGAACGTTTTGAGTTTATTCTTCCACGTCTTGGTTTGAAAAGCCTTCAACCAGAAACTCTCAAACGTCCTCAGGAGGAAGACGAGGAGTAAAGGTCTTTCTTCATCTATCTCTTGTATATATCTATTCAAAAAAAAAAAAAAAAAATCAAATAGAAAAATATAAAACTTTCAAAATCCATAAAAAAAATTTGAAAAATTCGAAAAATCTTCAAAAAATATTGTCATTTTTGTCATGTTTCTTCCGGTTCGATAATATCTACGGTCTTTGTGCTGTCATTCAAAGAATGACACGGGTCTTTAGATGTTGTTCGAATTCTTAAAAAAAAAAAAAAAAAAAAAAAAAAAAAAAAAAAAAAAAAATCAAAAAATATTTTTTGGGAGAAAGAGAAATGGTTTATTGTCATTTTCAGGCAATAACCCGGTTTTAAAAGAAAGAACAGAGCCATGTTTTACCATGTTTTCAAATTCCATGCTCTGATTCTATAAACATTTATCTGCTGAAAACCAAATGCTTTGAAAAATAACTCGATCTATATTTTTTTATAATCATCTGGACTTACTTGTCAAAATCTCTATCTCTCAATCAACAACCTATGTCATTGATTGAGGGGGAGAATGATTTCAATTAAATTAAAAAGTTATTTGGCATTAAATTGTTTTCAAAGGATATACATGCATGTTTTATAAATGGAGTTTAAAGTCTAAAAATCAGATCATATCAGTTCAAACGCGTTCATAATCAAGTCACAATTCTCCTTAAAAGCTTTCAAAATCAATTTAAATCTATAAGAGATCACAAATCTCAAATGATTTGATAATTGTGATCGGGGGAGAATGTGTGATTTAAATTGGATTTAAACTGATAAATAGGTAAATGGTTTTATAAGGATGTACATGCTATCCTGCCCACATGTGACAAACGATTTCAAATTTTCCATGCACATGTTGAGGGGGAGCATCTATCTTAAACCTTTGATATGAAACGTGATCATTCATCCTAATGTGCAGGTTCCCTCTAGTATGTGCAAAACTCTTTTCAAACCTCGAGGCACATATTGAGGGGGAGCAAATTCATGGAAACCTCATCCTTCCCGGAAATGCTATACCCACTTGATCTGTTGAGGGAAGTGATGTTGATATCTTTTAGAAAATGGTAATCGAAAGAAGTTAATTCTTTCTCTTGCCTCCGTGTGCAAAACATTTTCAAATACTTGATGCACATGTTGAGGGGGAGTTCTCGTTCAAAAATATCAAAAAACAATTCAGGTACAAAAAGCTTTGATAATATATCACAAGTATCTGAATTGATTTTCAAATGGTTTCTATTGGATCCAATGGCAGATGAACAATACCAAATTGACCGACCAACTTTACTTTATGTACGGTGATATAAGGATGATAAGGTTAGGTATTGGTTCCCATGATCCGCCAGAACCGGAGGGATCTACCCAGGGACAATCCACTAGTTAGTGTAGAAGTCCTTAGGTATAATGATAAAAGGAGAAAAATGAGATAAGGGAAGAGTGCGGACTAAGACTGAGCTAGTACTGGAATAAACCCAACAAGGTTCTAGCTATGAAGTCTCGGTAAGCACTGAAGGGGTTGAAGAATTAAAAAGAATTGAATGAGAATAGGGTGAAAACAAATAGCCCTCCATTAATTCAACCTTAGGGCAGAAACCGGGTTCACTTCATATGCTACTGATGGTAACATCGGTATTGAAGACAAGACGTCATGGACCCAGTGACGCACTGCACTTCAACTTTCCAAACCACTCAAGTTCCTCTTAAAAGGACTTGTTTCATTCTCACGGGGAACCGACATTATCTATCGACTTTCTCTTAGAGATGGTTGATATTGAAGAAGGAGACCCTCTCCCTAGTCTCCGGCACAGGATCCAAATATGCACAAATTGAGTCTAGAGCCACGAGATCATCAATAAATCTCATTAGGACACTTTCAATGAAGACTCTCTGTTTCACACAATGTGGAAAGAGAGATTATATCTTGAGTCCTACGCATTATCCTTGTGGTATTGCAAGAACATCTGAGTGATGTGTTTACATATTCACAATGAAGATGGAAAGCCTTCTGGAGCCAACATCAAACAAGCTCCTGGTAGGTGGCATGTGAGATCTATTATATAGGTCAACCATGTGACAACTGAACAGAAACAATGGGGCGATTCAATCTCTTGAATCAATCCTGGTTCAGGTTATGGATTGACGGATGCCTTTGAAAAACCGGTCGTTGTGCTTAATAAACTTTTTTCCTTAGCACATCGACTGTGTACTCATTTTTCAATCCAAAAGGTATTTTTATGATTGATAATTGATTTTCAATAAAACCTTCATTGTATTGCAAAAACAATTTCTATTGAGCAATACACGATTGTTTTTCAAATCTTTTTTCATCAATCAGTGGACTTAAAATTCGCTGGTTCACTCACTCCGTGTTATCTTCTTTGAGATGTTCCGGTTTGAGAACAGCTAGAACAGCTGCGAAACCCTGTCAAGGAAATTCTTCGGAATTATACCTGATCACAGGCAGTACATGTACTGATCAACGGGGAACCGTGGGCCGTGTACCTCAATTCAACGAAAGTGATCAAAGACACCTTCGTGCGATTTATTGCTAACTGTTGTTTGCAGGTACGCCCGACGTTTGCAGCTAATCAGAATGGAGCGGTCAATCCACAGCCGCATGCTCACTTAACACATTCATCTCAAAAGAAATCATGATTAGTGCATCAATGACTCTGATATTTTCACTCCATGCTTCTGCTACGCTGCTGCCAATATCATGAATCAACTAAAGTTTCCGCAACTCTGATGAGAAGATATCATGATCCAGAATGTGAGCATGTCGGTCCTAAAGTCACAACATCACATAATACCAACACCACAAAGGATGTGTCAGAGATTATTGATAGCTGATGATCTCAAAAGATGGCTCAAACTTATCATCACGTGGATCAGTAAAAGACCTCCACTTGAAGTAACCAAACATGCATTGTGAAGAATCAATGGCTACGAGCTTAGGAGCAAAGGACTACATCAAGAATGCAAGATCAATTGTTAAATGTTATATCTATTTGTATTCAATGTAATTTTGGTACATGATTGAGGTGACCTCCCTTAGGGGGAGATTGTTAGGAATTAGAAATTCCCGGTATTAAAGAGTCGGTCACCTCAAGTATATGTAATCGTTAGAAAGCTCGTAGTCGTAGTTCTTTTAAGTTAAGTAGTAATTTAGTTAAGTAACACCGTGGAGGACGGACGGGTCTTTACCCACTGTATGCCTGATCCACAGCCCAAAGTGTGGCGAGTTATGTAAGACTATAAATACTCTCTACCTTCCAAGGTAGAGAGTTGGAGCTCATAATAATATCTTTCACTTTCTCTCACTAAGTTCCCTAAACCTCTTACTTTCTCTCTCTAGAATTCCATCTATATGCTACTTTGTGTTATGGTTTGATGTGCATGTGAAAAGTAATATCCTAACAAGAATTAAGTCATTTCTCTTATCCTAATGCTAGGCAACCAATTAAAAAGGAGACGACAATCAATAATCAATAACTATGTTTCATTCAATCTAAGTAAACACTAATAGATCTAGCCGAGCATGTTAAAGTGAAGAAAGAAAAGCATAAAATCAAACAACACATAGGCATATTGAATGATTAAATATAAATTACTTATCTTCAATAGAACATGGATAAAGTGGCTGTAAAAATCCTTACAAAAGCTGAAAATTCGTCTAGGGTTTCACCTCTCCAAAGTGTTATATGAATAATGGAAAACATACGAAAATATATATAGTTTTATAATTGTGACGACGTCACTTTATAGTTGTGACGTCGTCAGCTCGCCGTCATTAGGTTTTCTTCAGTTACATCGCAACCGTTGTGACGGCGTCGTCTTGTGTCTCTGACACCGTCTCTCTTTAAAAAGTTTGAGCTGTCTCGTGTAATTTTTACTCTGAATCTTGGTCTTCAAATGCAAGTGACGCCGTCAAGTTAAAAGCTTACTCAATGTTATGAGTCGTCACATGTAAAATTTCCATCAAATCATCACGTCCAAATGCAAGTGATGGCGTCACATTGAGGTTGTGACGCTGTCTGGATCCCATTTTCATACTTTTTCGTGACTTGGTCGTTTTCTTCGTTTTCTTGTCCAAATTAGCCCAAAACGTGTCGGTTTCCAGCTTTTGTGTCCCAAGTACCTAAAATATGAAAAGGAATGATTTAAGGTATTAATTGATCACAAATGTACGAGTTTAGAGTTTAAATGACCCCCTAAAAACACACGTTTTAAATCCTTATCAAATATCCATACACTTGAGATTTGCTTGTCCTCAAGAAAATATGCTTTTATCCAATCAATTTACAAGTTAGGGGGCATTTAACATTGGTTTAAAGTAGTTTACAACATTACAAGCTCTACAACAGTCAAAAAAAGCACGGAAATTATACTAGCACCTCACATAATGTGTTTGGATTCTCTCATCTCTCAGGTATAAGTTGTACAACATGTATGAAAACGGAAAATTAAACACTCTCTACCTGTCATATATAGGCTTGTGAAACGATCAAACCTCCACCGCTTTAGCGTAAGCACCTAGGATAAGCTATCAAAGAGGGCTTTTAAAGGGTTATAACGTTAGGTGTAAGGGTATAGAAAACACGGTTTGGTGGATATAGGGAATTTTATCAGTGGCAAGTCAATTATCTAGCTAATCACATATAAAATGTGGCATTGCTAAGCCAAGACTCGACTCATTTACTTCTAACTCTTTTTGTATTTTCTTGACACTATATTGACTTCAACAAAAATAAAAAGACGGGATGGTAGTCCGTATGTTTTCCTTTCTTTCTTTTTCTTTTTTTCTCTTTTTTTTCATTATTTTCATTTTTTTTCTTTATTATTATTATTATTATTATATATATATATATATATATATATATATATATATATATATATATATATATATATATATATATATATATATATCTACATTATATATAATAGGAGGCATGACACGTAAATTAATCTACATATGTCCACCTCATTTCCATGTAATTGTTTTTAGTGTCATGTCATCATAAATTGTCCATCTAAGCAATTATTTTCGAAATTTAATTAGCTATGCATTAATTTTCGAAATTTTATTATAAAAAATAAGTTATTTTTTTAATTTTGTCACTTGCAAGGATTGAACCTAGGGTGTTTGTGTCATTAACAAGCATGATAACCACTAGACCAACATATTTTTTGATTATATCTTGCAAAACCAAAAATATAAACCTACACAACTAATATTGACCATTTTTATTAGTTTGAAAAGGAATGTATTTATCTAAATATGTTTCGTAATATACCTTTTCTCAAAAACCCTAATATCATTTTTTCCTCACAATCTGTAACCATGAAAGCTTGACATGCCTGCTTTATTATGTTATTGTGTTCATAATTGTTATATAACTTTTGTGTATATTATGTATGTTTGTAGGTACATAAACGTGTTGTTTTGGAGCAGCGTAAGTACGCCTCTTTTTCTCAAACCCTAATATATGTTCTCTTCTTGGACTCATAATATTTTGCAGGTTTGATTTTGTTTTGTTTCTTTTGTCTATGTTTTATGTTGACACTAACACACAGACAAATATGCATTCATGCACTGGTATCATGGTTTGTTTTATAGGCTAAATTACCAATGTGAGAGATATCAGCCATTATCAACGAATATGCTAGCCCATAATAATTATTAATACAATTTTGATGGGTTGTGGTTTTTTTGATGTAACCAGATGAAAATGCCCTCTTTGTGTAGGTGAGTGATGACGAGGTGGAATTCTTGACACAAAAGAAATCTGATGATGAAGAAGCAGTGAAGTCTTTGTGGCATGATGGTCTTAAGCTTTTGGGTTGTTACTGATGGTTAGAAGGGTTTTCGTTAATCTTACTTGAGCCGATACCTGCATTTTATATGATAGTGATTGGGTAAACCTTCATAAATAAATGTTATTACTGTGCTTTAGCCTTTTCTTTCTTAATAGTATTTTCTTATCATCTTTGTGACCCATCTGACTACGAGTGATTCTATTTTCTTTTAAGTTTTTAGTAAGCATGTAAACTTTATACTCTGTAGCTATTTTTTTTATAGCGTTTGTTAATGTTTCAGTACTTATAACTATTTTATTTTTTATAGACGGGTTTGTAGTTAGCATATAAACTTTATAATTGTTTTATTTTTTTGTTTTGAAGGATGGATCGATACTACAAGGTGGAGAAGCCAAGATCATAGCAACCCATTGATGAGAACGAGATCCGAGTTACTAGCCAAGGGAGGATGCGAAGTGTTGGGAATTGCCGATTTGAAGATTACAAAACCACGAGCAAGAATGAAGAAAGAAGAAACAATGAGGGCCTAATATGTAATAGTTAGCTTAGCTTTTCTAGTAAGCTAAGATTAGGGTTTTTGTAACCACCCTCTAGTATATAAAGAGGGTAGGCGTCTAGGTTATAAGCATCCCTTTCATTTTTATTTTCATAGTATTTATCTCTAATGAGAGTCTAGACACACGATTATAGCGTGTGTATATTATTAGTTACAGTAGTTTTTATTTTCAATAAAGAAAACCTTATTAGTGATGTTGATTGTGTTATCAGTATTCCGCTGTTTTCATTCAATCAATTGATATCACTCATACCCTAGTTGAGTCCGGACCTTGGATTCTACAATTGGTATCAGAACCTCGTAGCTCTCGATCTAGGGTTTATAAGGTTTTCCTATAATTAGGGTTTATGCCCTAATTCATCTTTTGAAGCAGACGTGAAGAAATGAGGCAGCAGGAAGAAGAGCAGATCTGGTTATATTTGTCGAACAGATGCAATGGTGAAAAGGAATTTTGAGGTAATCGATCATATTGCTTTTATCAATTATTCGAATGGTAATAATATTTTGATTGGTAGGCGTGTGATGATTATTACCATTCGAATTATTTTGATTGGTATATGTGGTACTGGTCTACGCATTTGATTCATCATATGACTTTGTATGTTGGTATGATATTATTTTAATACCTGTTATTATTAGATCATGCGCATTTGATTGGCCAAGGTTGTTATTTGATCAAATGGGTATACTTTTTGATTGGTCTATGATATCACAAAGGGCTATTGTACTGGCTGATCAGGCGAGGCTGTGGTCCCTACTGTTTCATACTGATCAAAATTGTGGACTGTAGTCAATTAATACCGGTGGTCGAAATGTTTTGTACTAAATCATTGATGTTGGTCACGCGTGGGCATCTACTTCATTCCTGCTGATAATAATATGTGAGATCGGATTTAGTGTGGATCGATGTATGGAGCATACGGTGGACTCGTCATGTGATTGGTTATAAAAACACATTTGACGAAGCCAAGGGTGAGTTGGTCCCCACTCATTGATATTGTTTTCACACGATTAATTCTTGGTCATTGATTCGTGGCATACAGTACAATTGTTAATTGATTGGTCTATTATTTTTCTTGGTCACGTGGTATGCTATATTGGAGGTCATGTGGGGCTTTCGTTTTTATTGGGGCACAAGACACTCAAATGGGGAGATTTGATCCAATTGGTTACTCATTTGTGGTGGTTTTATGATTGGTCGGATCATTTGCAAATAGACCAGTATTTAGTTTACATTGAACGGTGGGGGTTTATATTTCTACTGAATTGTTGCTACTGATTGGCTCATGTGGGTATATTGCTTGACTGGTAGAGTATTATTCATGATCACGTGATATGATTGGTGCATTGATTCATGAATTAATGTCTGCTGGTTCATTGACTGTTTCTACTGATATTGGTGTTGTTCGAATATTATTATACTAGCAGCGTGGGAACTTAATTCTGGTTGGATAACATTTATATTGTTCATGATCAGTTGTTGTATATGTTAATTTTGGTCTTGACAGTTTGTGCTGATCTTCTAATGTTTTACTAGTCTTGGAGAGTTGAAGTTTTATTCAATGATGAACCCTAGTAATTAACATGTTTTCGGCTTGATTTGATGTTCCTACTGGTTGCATATTTTTGTTTCGTGACGGTTCCTGCTGGTAGATTATTCGGTTTCTGCTGATCTGTTTCTGCTGGCGGTATTAGTTCCTGCTGATCGGTTTCTACTGCTACTGGTTGTTTTGGAGTTCCTATTGGTTGATCAGGTGCGTGTCTTATCATATCTCAAAGTGAGCAGGAGACACTTTTGGGGTAACTTGTTTGTACGTTAATAGTGTGACAAAGACTTGATGAATCTAGCGAAGGGGTGAGATCTAAAACTGAAAGTGCTTAATGCTCGCATTTTTTTATCACTTTAAGGAGTTACGTTGTAGTGCTCAGTGTTAGCGAAGGGGCAAGATCTACAGATTAAAGGTGCTTAATGCTCACATTTGCTAGTATCTCATCTGAGTTTGGAGTCACGGGAATAGTACAAGATATAAGACGCATGTTTTGGTGTTTCTACTGGTTCTCTATTCTTACTGGTACTATTGGATTATGCTGCTGATTTGATTTTCTGCTGTTGCACTTTATTTCTTTTGTTTAAAAAAAATGGTATTTCTGCTGATAGCATAGTTTCTGCTGATCGGTTGCTGCGGGTTGGTTTCTGCAGATATAGTATTTTAGGTCCGAAGACGCCCTTGGATTTTTGAACAATGATGATGTGTATGGTTTTTTTTGGAGATTCAGTGCATGATATAATTCTTGATTGGAACAGTTACACGCTCTTTACAAATATTTTGGGGGGCATATGATACCATACTGTTAGGATTTGGAAAATCCAGTAGTTAAAGTGTCGGTCACCTCAAGTATATGTAATCGTTAGAAAGCTCGTAGTCATAGTTATTTAATGTTAAGTAGTATTTAGTTTAGTAACACCGTGGAGGACGGACGGGTCTTTACCCACTGTATGCCTGATCCACAGCCCGGTAGGTGGCGTTTTATGTAAGTACTATAAATACTCTCTACCTTCCAAGGTAGAGAGTTCGAGCTTATAATAAGATTTTTCTTTCTCTCACTAAAGTTCCCAAACCTCTAACTTTCTCTCTCTAGAACTCATATTGTGTACGCCTTCTTTGGTTATGGTTTGATGTGTATGTGAAATCCAATATGTTACAAATGGTATCAAGAGCCATGGTTAGATCATCTCTTACATATCTTTGGATTTATAGTGGTTTTTAGGTGGTTTTTGAGTTTGAGAAAGTCTAGTGGTTTTTGCATCATTTGATTGATTTCTAGTGTTAAAGTTTGGATTTTGATTGTACTTTTGTGTTTAGGATCATCATAAGTGTTTAGGTTTTGATTTGGAAGGCTTGAATCATCGTGGTTGGGTTGTTTTTGGATTGAAAAGTGGTGTTTTTGTATTTTTTCATGCTAGCGACTTGAGTCACGGTGTTATTTTCTTGGTAGCGACTTGCTTTGTAAGTCTGTAGCGAGTTGTAGTGTATTGTGGTAGCGACTTGGTGCCTAGCGACTTGCCTTTAGAGACAAGCTGACAAAAAGTACTGTTTGTGGATTCTCCACTACGGGTAGCGATTTGGTAAGGTAGCGACTTGCTTTCAATTTTGATAGCGACTTGTTCTTAAATTTCTTAGCGACTTGGTGTCCGCGATTTGGACCAGTAGCGAGTTGCTATTTAGCGACTTGATCTCTTAGCGACTTGGTGCATAGCGACTTGCTGTCAAAATTCATAGCGATTTGGAGCTTAGCTACTTGTCTTAGCAACTTGGTTTTTAGCGACTTGATTCAAGGAATCTTAGCGACTTGGTTAACTTTTGTTTGTAATACGGTTTTCTCTTGATTTAGTAAAATCCCGTGAAAGAATCTATATCCCGGTTTAATCATAGAGTTATAAAATCCCGTGTAATCTTTAAACATGTCTACCAACGTACCTACAATCATCTCCACTGTTGCCGAGGATGTTCAAGCAGCTGGTTCAGATACTCGTCCACCCATGCTTGACAGAACTGACTACGACTCTTGGGCTCAAAGAATCAGATTGTACTGTCTTGGAAAGGAAAATGGGGTCAACATTCTCAAATCGATTGATGAAGGACCTTATCTAATTGAGACTACAAGAGACTTAATTGATACAGCTGCAGATGGAACAATGATCTATGGAATAGACAGACCAAAGACATATGATGAGCTCGATGATAAGGAGAAAAAGAGATTCGATGCTGATATCAGGGCTTCTAACATCGTACTTCAAGGTCTTCCAAAAGATATCTACAAGCTGATCAATCATAACACCGAAGCCAAGGCAGTGTGGGATAATGTCAAGATGCTTCTCTCAGGTTCTGAATTAACTATGGAAGACAGAGAATCACAACTCTATGATGAATTTGAACACTTCAAGATGAAACCAGATGAGAGTGTCTATGAGTATTATGTGAGATTCCACAAGCTTGTTAATGATATGAGGAACATCAGAATGACTATGCCAAACATTCAGCTGAACTCAAAGTTTGTGAACAACATGAATCCCGAATGGCATAAGTTTGTCACCTCTGTGAAGCTAACCAAAGGATTGAAGAATACAAACTATGAGAAACTCTATCCCTTCCTTCTTCAGAATGAGAGACATGCTATGTTTGAAAAAAGGATTCTAAATCAGTTCAAAACCAACCAGGGAGAGATAAGCTATCAAATGATTCAACTGCCTTCTACTCAAACATTGGAATTACCACCAAAGCATCTCAAGTTATACCCATGGGCAATGGTAATCACAAACTCATTCCCGATCCAATGTTCAAACAAGCTGATGCTGATGCACACATAGGAAACTTCATTAATCAACTGGCTCTCATGATCAGTCAAAACATGAACTCTCTCCCACACACCAACAACAACCTCAGAACAGCATCTAATCCACACAATCAGGCAACTGTCAGAGATGGAAAGGTTATGATGCAGCCAGTTCAAGAAAGGCAGTACGAACAAGGAAGAGGTGGAGCTGGTAGAGGTTATGCTGCAAATCAGAATAGGGGAAGGAATGGAAACCAGGGTCAAGCAAAGCCAATCAAATGTTACAACTGTGGAGGTGAGGGACACATTGCAAGGAACTGCACATCGCCAATGGTGCAGCTTTGGATGAAGAGTAGTTGTTGTTTTAGGCCATAATCATCAGAATGCCTTTCAAGTAGCTGATTGTGATGCATACGACTCTGATGTTGATGAAGAACCTACTGCACAAACCATTTTCATGGCTAGCATTTCTCCAATGGTCTCTCCTAAAGTCTCTTCATCACCACAAGCTGGTCCATCCAAAGACAAAATCATTTATGAGGTATTAAAATTATACGATGAAGTTGATGAGCAAAAGATACATAACGAAGTACAATCAACTGTAATTATTGAGTCAGATATTGAAAATATGGGTAATATCAATGTTGTCCCATATGATCAATATGTGAAACAAAGTGAAAGTGAGATTGTACCAAGTGATGTATCTTATGCAGTCAATGATGACTATACTTTTGACGAATACACTACACGTGCCCCTGATGATTATGTTATTTCTGAACTTAATGCTTATAAAGAACGTGTTACTATTTATGAACAACGAGCTAAGTTTGAATTAACCACCCGTGAGCAGGAAATGGATGACCAAATGCGTACAACTATTAGAAAAAGTAGGTTTAGAGAAGAAGTATTAAAAAAAGATTTAAACTCCTTACAAGAAAAGCTTTCTAAAACTGCTAAGCAAAAACAAGAACTTCAAGAAAATGTTAAAATGCTTAAGCAAGAATTCAGTGCTAAGGAATCAAAACTTTTGAATGATTTTTCTAATCTAAAAACCTTGAAAAACAAGCTTGAAAATAAGTTGTGCGTACAAGGAAATACCATTCAGACTGCTCACTTAATCACTAAGCACAGAGTTGTGAGTGATAAGCATAGTACTCCCCTTGTTGAGGAACCAAATCCAGAGGTTGTTAAAAAGGCTAGAGCTGCCCATAATGTAATCTATGATGCCAATGAGATTCTTAAACCTAGACAGAAACCTAGTTGCGTTGAGTGCACTGAGGAAGATAGAAAATTAGATGATGCATCTAGGGAGAAAATGAATAAGAAGCTAGAAGATCCTGAATGCAAAAAGAATAACATCACGATCAAACCCCATGATTACAAGAAGGAAAACTGGATCTCCTTAAACAAATTTAAGCCTCAAACGTTGTTAACTCCTGAACAAGTTTTCTGGAAAAGGGACTTAGATATGCAAAAACCTGAAAATCTTGTTGAAACAAACCCTCCCCTTAGGAAAATGCCTGCAGCGACTGTGTATCCTCCAAATACACCAATGCACTTAGTTCCTAGAACTATTTCCACTAAGAGCAAGACCTTAATCAGTCAATATGTTATTCTTCAACTATTTGTCGATTTTGAGAAAACTTGTAAGAAAAGGATCACACCCACTGGGATAACTGAAGGGGAAAGGGGTTTTGAACAAACAAAAGAATGCTATCTAACTGAGGTCATGCCTTTCTTTAAACAGCTAAAAGATCAATTTGAGAGTCTTAAAAAGGGGATAGATTCAGATATTAAAGGAATGGAAAAGGAATTTGATGCAATGATAGTTGAGGTAAGTGACTATGAAAGAGCATTAAAATATAATGAGATTGAGAGGAAAAACTTGCATACACTGAATGAGTCTCTTATTTCTGAATGTATTGCTCAAGATGTGTTTTACACTGCTACGAATTGTTCCATTAATGCTTCTCAATTTCATGAATTATCTGTTGCTCTGAAAGTCTCCCATGATCGTGTCATTGAGCTTGAAAAGATTAATTCGAAACTGCAAGATAAAGTTGAACAGGATGATCATGATAACCTGGTAAAACAGTTTTCTAAATTGGAAGTTGAGCATCTTGTTTTACAATTAAAATATCAACATCTGAAAGAAAATGTTAAAACCTCAAATATCAAGACATCTTTGGATGTTCCTGAATTTGATGCAGTTTTTGAAATTAGCAAACGTGATGAACAGATTCGAGCTCATTGTAACACGATCAAAAAGTTGAAAGCCCAAATCTCTCAATTAAAGGGTGAAAAAAACAATGTGTCTGACTCCCAAATGCCTCCTCCTTTGGATTCTCGAAATTCTCAAAATTTTCATCTTCACAACTTGGTCAATGCTTTACAAAAAGAAAATGAGAGTTTTCTAGAAGAAAATGAAAAGGTTAAACGTCATTTCAATGAGTTATTTGAGTCAATAAAAGTCACTCGTAACAAAAATAATGAAAAAATAACTTCGTTGCAAAAGGAAATTGAGAATCTGAAGAGTCAGGTAAAAGGGAAAATGCCAATGACCAATGGGGAGAATGGTACTTTAAAGGTGCATGTCTGTAATAAATATGCTTTGTCTGTGAAATATGTTCCTCCTCATCTTAGGAATAACAAACTTGCTATTCAAACATATTTCTCATACCTTAAGGATAGTCTAGAATGTCTTCGTGAGATTGTAGAAGAGGATAAGATAGAGAAACCACTTGATAATGCAATTGGCCATGCATGCTTATATGCCAAACGATCTCAAGAACTTCTAGAATGCTTAATTACAATATGCCCAAAATCTCTAAGTGAGCAAGTCAATCCCTTGATACCTTGTTCTATGCCTAATGCCAAGTATGCAAGTCATTCAATGCCCAATATTATGAATGTGAACATTAGTAGGCCCTCAAATAGTTCAGATCCCAGCACCTCCAGTGTTAAGAAAGTGAACCTCAGTGTCCCTTCAAATAGTTCACAACCCAGCACATCAAAACAGGAAAGGAAAAAAGTAGCAAAACCAACTAATGTTCTCGTTCCTTCTAAAGGAGTAATCAGTGACATTAAAGCGAGCAGGTCAAAGTCTCAAGGAAATACAAGGAATGATAGGACCTCGCAAGCTAAGAATGTGCATTGGAAGAAAGTAGAAGATCACCGTAGGGAGAATTTGAATAAAACGAATCGTGTTGATTCTAGTGTTAGCTTTAAGCGTACTGTAATTAATGCGAATTCTACTACTTTTGTCAAAACATGTAATGATGATTGAGTGTGGTTTCTGTTACTAATCTTGAATGTGGTATGAATGATTTTTCTAATGCTGTCGAATGCCCAATTGAAACTATTAATGCAAAAAATCATGCTAAGAAGGCTAGAAGGCAAAAACGAAAGAAAGTTAGAAAACAGTGGAAACCCACAGGAAGAACATTTAGTAAGATAGGTTATCAATGGATACCTGTTGGCCATAAGGTTAATCAGACAATGCTCACTAGAAAATGGATGCCCACTGGTAGAACTATTCCCTTAAGAAGTGAACATACTTTGAATAGGTCAAATACGGACACTAGTACTGCATCTATTCATAATGATTCCATTGCTTCTATTTCAGATATGGATGTTTCTATTTCTGATGTGGGTGTTCCAATCACTGTTACTAACCAAGTGGAACCCATTCTTGCATGGGGATCCCAATTATCCAGTTATCCATTCTTGTCTATGTTCAACTGCAGATCGTTCAAATTGTTCTGTGGTACTTGGACTCAGGCTGTTCCAAGCATATGACTGGAGACCGGTCGCGGCTCATGAACTTCGTGAGTAAATTCATCGGGACTGTTAGATTCGGGAACGACCATTTTGGAGCAATTATGGGTTATGGTGATTATGTAGTTGGCAAAAGTGTAATCTCCAGGGTATATTATGTGGAAGGTCTTGGTCATAATTTGTTCTCTGTTGGTCAATTCTGTGATTCCGATCTAGAGGTGGCCTTTAGAAAACATACTTGTTTCGTTAGAGAACTTGATGGTGTGGAATTATTAAGAGGTACTCGTGGTTCTAACCTATACACCATCTCTATCGAAGACATGATGAAGTCTTCTCCAATCTGCTTGCTGTCAAAGGCTTCTAAAACAAAGTCATGGTTATGGCATCGTCGTCTCAATCACTTGAACTTCGGCACCATTAATAACCTTTCCAGAAAGGATCTTGTCAGAGGCTTACCCAGATTAAAATATGAAAAAGATCATCTTTGTTCAGCTTGCCAATTGGGTAAAAGCACGAAATATGCCCACAAACCAAAACCCACAAATTCAGTAATGGAAGTTCTTCATACCCTTCATATGGATCTGTGCGGACCAATGAGAGTGCAAACGATAAATGGGAAGAAATACATTCTAGTAGTTGTTGATGACTACTCTCGATTTACTTGGGTAAAGTTTTTGAGGACAAAGGATGAAACTCCAGATGTCATCATCAAACTAATCAAACAGCTTCAGGTTCGACTCAACAATATAGTCAGAATTGTTCGAACAGACAATGGCACAGAGTTTGTCAACAAAGACTTAATTCAGTTTTATGAAAGTGTTGGAATCAGTCATCAAAGAAGTGTTCCACGAACTCCTCAACAGAACGGTGTAGTTGAAAGACGAAATCGAACTCTTGTAGAAGCCGCAAGAACAATGCTTATTTATTCGAAGGTTCCAATGTTTCTATGGGCTGAAGCCATTGCCACTGCTTGCTACACCCAAAATCGTTCCCTTATACACACCTCTCATGGAAAAACTCCATAATCCAAGTGTCGTCCTGCATTGCAACTATAAATTAGTTTTAAAAAGCATATCAGGCACCAAAATGTTGGCTCAAACTTATCAGCATCACTTTCAATAGGCAAGTCAATTATTATATGCAATTACATTAATCACTTTATTGGGGCTACAAAACAAGCTTGTCATGTGCTTAGGTTATGGGTCAAAACAAGTACTTTTCGGGTCAAATTGATTTGTGTCCATTAGCTAAACATAAACACATGTGTAATTACATTATTATTAGAAAGGTACAAAGATTACATGTTTCCAATATCAGTAACACATGTGTACCTACGTCCATAAAGTGGTTCAACTGAACATGTTTTTAAAATTGGTTGATCTGGTTCCTCAATTTGACTTTGACGATATCCTGCAGGGACATTTAAGGTTCGAAAATCTGCTTTACGTCCATTACCTAAACATAAACACAACAACAAGGGCCATTTTCTTAATTTGCTTCTAAGATCGAATCGTTGGATTATGATGGAAGGTGTTGGCAGATTGTGAAATAAATAGACCAATACATTATTACTATTCAGATGCAACAAACATCTCTTCATTTTAATCGTCTTTAATTGTCGCTTGGACTGTAAAATTTATACAGATGCCTTATTATTTCAATCTAATATTTCGTACAGATGCCTTATTGTTTTAATACATATGTATTAAACAAACAAATTGATGCCCTAATACATTATTAAAACAAATGCATTAAACAAAAAAAAAACAAACTGATGCTCTATTCAGTTTTAAAACAGTCAAACAAACATATGACTTCAGTAATTTCAGTATGCTATTATCTAACAAACAAATGTTCTTTTTATGATACCTTGATGCACTAATCCAACATACAAAGGCTGATACATATTTCAGCATTCGACGAATTAATCATATTGCCTAAGTATACTCAATTCAATGTTGTAATGTATCACAGGATTCACTAATAAGAATTAATGATTCCCTTATGCAATATTAGTAATGCCCTGTGATGACCAACGATGCACTAAACATACAAATGGATACACTAAACATATATACATATGCCTTAATATGTCTGACAATGCACTAATCATTCTAATTGATGCCCTAATCATACTCATTGATGCTCTAATATGTTTCAATGATGCACAAAACATACAAACATATGCCCAAATATTAGCAAGAGCATATCAAATAATTCTCCTATTTAGATTGTAAAACTTAAGCTATGATCACAAATTGGTTTCTATTATGTTTGTTTCACTATTCTTTTTGTCAAAAATATACAATGGTCAACGAAGTGTTACTGGGTCAGCCCAAGCTAACTCACATCGGCCTGCATTAAAATGGCTTGTTTTGAACCATTACCCGACCCACCAAACACACCCTTGTTAGGTAGTAGAATAAAGTTTTATAGGCTTACCTTGGTAGATATTCAGTGACTAGACAAATTTAGTGGTTGAGTGACAACACTCATAAATAGAACAATATTCGAATGTTGTAAGCATCTCATTAACATGGTTAAAACTCACCTCCAGCGAGAACTCGTCAAATCTTCCAAGATAAAAATCTTGTTCCAAGGAAAGAGTCTTTACAGCAACATCCTGGAAGATTTGCACCTGTTAATTGGAACAATCTCTAATTAACAGCATGCATTTATAAGAAACAGAAACTACTTCAAGATCTTTCGTATTGTCGCATTAGCAATCTTAATAGCAACAACTTTTAGATGCACTAAACATACAAATAGATAACCTACTATGACCAATGATGCACTGAACATACAAACGGATGCCCTAAACATACACACTGATGCCCTGATGTGTTCATCGATGAACTAAACTTACAAAATATATGCTCAAGTAGTTCCAACAATGCACTAAACATACAAACGGGTGCCCTGCTATAACCAATGATGCATTAAACATACAAAACGATGCATTAGACATACTCACCGATGCCTTAATATGTCTGACAATGCACTACACTAGTCATACTCACTGATGCCCTAATTTGTTCATTGATGCACTAAACATATAAACAAATGCCCAAGTAGTTCTAACGATGCACTAAACATACAAATGGATGCCAATACTCAATTATTTTCCAATGATGCACTAAACCTACAAATGGATGCCCTACTATGACCAAAGATGCACTAAACATACTAACAGACACACTAAACTTACAGACTAATTTCTTAATATATGTCTAACGATGCACTAAACATACTCACTGATGCGCCAATCATATTCACTGATGCGCCAATCATATTCATTGATGCTCTAATATGTTTAAAGAAGCAAAACACAAACATTATGCAGCAATCACAATCACAGATGCACTAATACTATCACTAATATTATATGATGCCCTAACGTATAATCTATGCTCCAAATATATATATAGAGTCCGGTTCTAGAGAAAAGTGTAATTAGAGAGAAAAGTGAGAAAAAAAGTTTCAGGGTAGATTCTGTAAACATCTCAAACTTTGAGGTAAAATTTGAAACATTGCAAACAAATAGATAGTAACCCATTATCATTTTCATAACAAAAAATGAAAAAAAGAAAAAGAACACATAGATCAAAACAAGCCGATCTTTAAAGAACTTCACCAGCAACACCATTACAAGCACCATGAACCACCGCCGCCCATCGTCATTATCACCAAGAACCACCACCGCCGGCACCACCGCCGGCACCACCACCATCAAATGACCATCAACAGCCTTCAAATCAACATCATTATATCGCCATTTATCGTCGGGAACCACCATTACAACCACCGCGGGCACCACTACCATCAAAATGCCACCATTATTAACCATTGGAAGCCACCAACAATCGTCATATCACTGACATCAACACCTGCCAGAAATAAATACACCAGGTGAATATGAGTAAAATTAGTGCATTTTTTTAAAATCAATAATGTAATGATTTTTTAAGTTTTGTTAAAAGTTTATCATCATATAATCATGTTTTCTACCACATATGAAACAAATTTGAGAAAAAAATGCATCGAAAATATGTTTATTAAAATTGCTCACTAGGTGTTTGATAAAATGTCTGAATAAGATTTTATATAGGCGATGCACTAATTTGAAGCATATGTGTTTAAGATTGAATGATGTGACATCTTAAAGCATCTATGTATCTATTTGGAGCATAGATTATATATATATATATATATATATATATATATATATATATATATATATATATATAGATATATATATATTGTTAGGATTTAGAAAATCCATTAGTAAAAGAGTCGGTCACCTCAAGTATTTGTATTCGTTAGAAAGCTCGTAGTCATAGTCAAGTTATGTTGATAAGTAGTTAGTTAAGTAACACCGTGGAGGACGGACGGGTCTTTACCCACTGTATGCCTGATCCACAGCCCGTAGGTGGCGTGTCTTGTAAGAATACTATAAATACCCTCTACCTCCCAAGGTAGAGGGTTGGAGATTCAATACAATTTTTCTATTGTTTCACATAGTTCCCAACTCTCTTCCCTTTCTCTCTCTAGAACTTTCTCTCTATAAACTTAGTATACGCCCCATATGCTTATGGTTTGATGGGTTTGTGAAATCCTATATATTACAATTGGTATCAAGAGCCAAGGTTTGATCACTCATCTTTCATGCTCTTTGGTTTGGTGGATTTCATAAGGTTTTTGGGGTTATAAGTGTTTAGAAGAGTTTGAATCATCTGGTTAATTTCTAGTGTTAAAGTTTGAATTTTGATTGTACTTTTGTGTTTAGGATCATCATATGTGTTTAGGTTTTGAATTGGAAGGCTTGAATCATCGTGGTTGGGCTGTTTTTGATTGTTAAAGTGGTTGTTTTTGAAAATTGTACAAAGCGAGTTGAGCCACGGTAATACGTTTCTTGGAAGCTAGTTGCTTTGTTATTGGAAGCGAGTTGTCTCTGAAGCGAGTTGATACTTAAGCGAGTTGTCACCTAAGGTAGTTGCTTTGTAAGCGAGTTGTCTGTTTCTGCGAGTTGACACTTAAGCGAGTTGTCTTGGAAGCGAGTTGGTTTATGTGACTTGGCTATTAAGCGAGTTGACTCTTTAAACGACTTGTCTATTAAGCGAGTTGACTCTTTAAGCGACTTGGGTTTTAAAGCGACTTGTCTATTAAGCGAGTTGTCTCTTTATGCGACTTGGGTTTTAGGCGACTTGTCTATTAAGCGAGTTGGTATCAAAGCGAGTTGGTAAGGTTGCGACTTGTCAAGTTTGCTACTCGTCTATTGAGACTTGTAACTTCTTCGTGCTATGTTTTACGGTTGTTCTTTTGATTTTGTAAAATCCCGTGAAAGAATCAATTTTCCGGTTTAATCAAAGAATAATAAAATCTCGTAGAATCTGGAATCATGTCTAACAACGTACCTACTATCGTTTCTACTGTGGCTGAGGACGTTCAAGCAGCTGGATCAGATACTCGTCCACCTATGCTTGACAGAACTGATTATGACTCATGGGCTCAACGAATTAGGTTGTACTGTTTGGGAAAGGAAAATGGGGTTAACATTCTCAAATCAATTGATGAAGGACCTTATCAGATTGAGACTACAAGAGACACACTTGAAACTGTTGTCGATGGTACAGTGATCTTAGGATTAGACAGACCAAAGACGTATGATGAGCTTAGTGATAAGGAGAAAAAGAGATACGATGCAGATATTAGGGCCTCAAACATTGTACTTTAGGGTCTACCAAAGGACATCTACAAACTAATCAATCACAACACTGAAGCTAAAGCAGTTTGGGACAATGTCAAGATGCTTCTCTCTGGTTCTGAATTAACTAAAGAAGACAGAGAATCTCAACTGTATGATGACTTTGAGCACTTTAAGATGAAACCAGAGGAAAGTGTCACTGAATATTACGTGAGGTTCCACAAGCTTGTGAATGACATGAGGAATATTAAAATGACTATGCCAAATATTCAGCTAAATTCAAATTTTGTGAACAACATGAATCCCGAATGGCACAAATTTGTCACTTCTGTCAAGTTAACAAAAGGTTTGAAGAACACCAACTATGAGCAATTGTATGCGTACTTGCTTCAGAATGAGAGACATGCTATGTTTGAACGAATGATCTTGGAAAAATTCAATTCGAATTATGGTAATGCAAGTTCGTCAAATGATTCAACATCCTTCTACGCTAATGTAGGGATTACTCCAAAGCTTCACAAGTCATACCTACTGGAAATGGTAATCACAAACTCATTCCTGATCCAAGTTTTAAGCAACCTGATGCTGAAGCAACCATGGAATATTTCATCAATCAACTGGCTCTTATGGTTAAGCAAAATCTGAACCTCACTCCACACACTAACAATGATATTAGAACTGCATCCAATCTACACAATCATGCTATTTTCAGAGATGGTAAGATCATGGTGCAACCAGTACAAGGAAGACAGTATGAACAAGGAAAGGGTGGAGTAGGTGGAGGGTATGTGGCTAATCAGAACCGTGGAAGGAATGCAAATCAAGGAAAGCCAATCAAGTGCTACAACTGTGGGGGTGAAGGACATATTGCAAGGAACTGCACGTCTCCAAAACGCCCTCAAAATGCAGAGTATTTCAGGGACAAGATGTTGCTGGTGCAAGCTCAGGATAGTGGAGCGGTTTTGGATGAAGAACAGTTATTGTTTCTTGCTGAGGGAAATGCCAAAACCTATGATGCTGATGTGGATGAGCAGCCAATTCAGGAAATAGGTCACAATCATCAAAATGCCTTTCAAGTCGCTGAATGTGATGCATTTGACTCTGATGTCGATGATGAACCTACTGCCCAGACAATCTTCATGGCTAGCATTTCACCAATGGTCTCTCCAAAGGTCTCATCACGACAGCAGACTGGTCCATCCAAAGATTCAATCATCTCAGAGGTATTAAAACTATACGATGAAGTTGATGAGCAAGAGATGCATAACAAAGTACAATCACATGAAACTAATGAATCAGATATTGATAATGTGGGTAATAGTAATATTTTACCATATGATCAATATGTGATACAAAGTGAAAGTGAGATCATACCAAGTGATGCATCTTCTGTAGTCAATAATGACTATGTCTTTGATGAATACACTGCATGTGCCCCTGATGATTCTGTTATCTCTGAACTGAATGCCTATAAAGAACAAGTTGCCATTTATGAACAACGTGCTAAGTTTGAGTTAACTACCCGTGAGCAGGAAATGGATGACCAAATGCGTACAATTATTAGAAAAAGTAATTTTAGGGAAGAAATATTAATACAAGAGCTAGATTCCTTAAAAGACAAACTAAACAAACTGTTAAGCAAAAGCAAGAACTTCAAGAAAATGTTAAAGTGCTTAAACAGGAATTTAATGCTAAGGAATCAAAACTTTTAACTGATTTTTCCAACCTAAAAACTTTGAAAAACAAGCTTGAAAACAAGTTGTACGTACAAGGGAATACCATTCAGACTGCTCACATGATCACTAAGCACAGAGTCTTAAGCGATAAGCATATTGTTGCTCTAGTAGATGAACCAAATCCTAAGGCCTGCATTAAAGCTAAAGCAGCTCAAAATGTAATCTATGATGGCAATGAGATTCTTAAACCTAGACAGAAACCTAGTTGTGCTGAGTGCACGGTGGAAGATATTCAATTTGAAGATGCATCTAGGGAGAAAATGAATAAGAAGCTAGAAGATCCTGAGTGTAAAAAGCAGAACATAACGGTCAAACCCCATGATTACACTAAAGAAAATTGGATTTCCCTGAATAAGTTTAAGCCTCAAACCCTATTAACGCCTGAACAAGTGTTCTGGAAAAAGGATATGGATAAGCAAAAAGCAGATAATCTTGTTGAAACGAACACTCCCCTTAGGAAAGTGCTTCCAGCTACTGTGTATCCTCCGAACACACCAATGCATTTAGTTCCTAGAACTCTTCCCACTAAGAGCAAAACCTTAATCAGCCTGTATGTTGTTTATCAACTATTCGTTGATTTTGAGAAGACTTGCAAGAAGAGAATCACACCTACAGGGATAAATGAAGGGGAAAGGGGTTTTGAGCAAACTAAAGAATGCTACTTAACTGAGGTCATGCCTTTCTTTAAACAATTAAAAGGTCAATTTGAGAGTCTTATAAAGGGAATAGACACAGAGATTAAAGAAATGGAAAAGGAATTTCATGCAATGATAGTTGAAGTCAATAATTATGAACGTGAGCTTAAGAATAATGAAATTGAGATAAAGAATCTGTATATCTTAAATGAGAACTTGATTTCGAGTTGTGTGGCTCAAGATGTGTTTTATACTGTTACTAAGCATTCTATTACTGCTTCTCAATTTCATGAATTATCTATTGCTTTGAAAGTTTCCCATGATCGTGTCATTGAGCTTGAAAACAAAAACTTAAAACTAAATGAGAAAATTGACCAAGATGATCACGATAATTTGGTAAAACACTTTTCTAAGTTGGAAGTTGAACATTTTGATTTGCAACTAAAATATCAACATCTCAAAGAAAATGTTAAAACCTCAAACATCAAGATATCCTCGGATGTTCCAGAGTTTGATGTAGTTTTTGAAATAAAAAAACGTGACGAACAGATTCAAGCTCACTGTAACACGATCAGAAAGTTGAAAACCCAAATTTCACAATTAAAGGGTGAAAAGAACAATGTGACAGGCTCTCAAATGCCTCTTTCTTTAGAATCTCAATTTTCTCAAAACTTTCATCTTCAAAACATCATTAACGTATTACAACAAGAAAATGAGAGTTTTCTAGAAGAAAATGAAAAGGTCAAACGACACTTCAAAGAGTTATACGATTCAATGAAAGTCACTCGTGACAAGAACAATGAAAAAATAACTTTGTTACAAAAGGAAATTGAGAATCTGAAGAGTCAGGTAAAAGGGAAAATGCCACTTGTCTTTAATGAGATTGTTGCATCAAAGGCATCTGCAGATTCTAAATATACTGTGACTATTAAATACATTCCTCCTCATCTTCGAAACAATGAACTTGTGTTTCATGATTACTTTTATCATCTTAAGGATAGTCTAGAATGCCTTCGTGAGATTGTAGAAGAAGATCACATAAATAAACCACTTGATAGTGAAGTTAGGTATGCTTGCTTATGTGTCAAACGATCTCAGGAGCTTTTAGAATGTTTAAGAGCAACATGCCCTAAATCCTTATGTGCAAAAATAAAGTTGTGATACCTTGTTCTATGCCAAGTGCTAAGTATGCAACCCATGCTATGCCCAGTATTAAGAAAGTGAACTTTAATGTGCCTTCAAGTAGTTCAGATCCCAACACTTCTAAACCTGAAATGCAAAAAGTAGCAAAACCAACTAATGTTCCCATTCCCTCTACAGGAGTAAAAAGTGACACCATAGTGAGCAGGTCAAAGCCTCAAGGCAACACAAAGAATGATAGGACCTTGCAAGCTAGGAATGTTCAGTGGAAGAGAGTAGAAGATCACCTTAGGAAGAATGAAACTATGTTGAATAAAACGAATCGTGTTGATTCTAGTGTTAGCTCTAAGAGTGCTGTAATTAATGCAAATTCTGCTACTTTTGGCAAAACATGTAATGATGATTGCTTGGTTTCTGTTACTAATCATGTATGTGGTATGAATGACTTGATTAATGCTGTTAAAAACCCAGTTAAACTTGTTAATGCCAAAAATCAAGTTAAGAAGGCTAGAAAGCTATGGTGGAAGAAGGTTAGAAAACATTGGAAACCCACGGGAAGAGAATTTAGTAATGTAGGTTATCAGTGGATACCTACTGGCTGCAAATTTAATCTTAATGAGTTGTGCCCTAAATTATCTAAGTCAATGCCCGTTAGGAAATGGATGCCTACCGGTAGAACTATTCCTTTAAAAAGTGAACATACATTGAATAGGTCTAATGCGTTCACTAGCACTGCATCTATCACTAATGATTCCATTATTTCTGCTTCGGATGTGGGTGTTCCAATCACTGTTACTAACCAAATGGAACCCATTCTTGCATGGGGATCCCAATTATCCAGTTATCCATTCTTGTCTGTGTTCAACTGCAGGTCGTTCAAATCGTTTTGTGGTACTTGGACTCAGGCTGTTCCAAGCATATGACTGGAGACCAGTCACGGCTCATGAACTTCGTGAGCAAATTCATCGGGACTGTTAGATTCGAAAATGATCACTTTGGTGCTATTTTGGGTTATGGAGATTATGTTGTTGGAAGTAGTGTGTTCTCCAGGGTATACTATGTTGAAGGTCTTGGTCATAATTTGTTTTCTGTTGGTCAATTCTGTGATTCCGATCTAGAGGTGGCTTTTAGAAAACATACTTGCTTCATTAGAGAACTTGATGGTGTGGAACTGTTAAGAGGAACATGTGGCACAAACCTATACACCATCTCTATCAAAGACATGATGAAGTCTTCTCCAATCTGCTTGTTGTCAAAGGCTTCGAAAACAAAGTAATGGTTATGGCATCGTCGTCTCAATCACTTGAACTTCACCACCATTAATGATCTTTCCAGAAAAGACCTAGTAAGAGGCTTACCTAGATTAAAGTATGAAAAGGATCATCTTTGCTCAACATGCCAATTGGGAAAAAGCAGGAAATATGCCCACAAACCCAAAACCACAAACTCAGTTATGGAAGTTCTTCATACTATTCATATGGATTTGTGCGGACCTATGAGAGTGCAAAAAATTAACGGGGAAGAAATATGTGTTAGTCGTGGTTGATGACTACTCTCGATTCACTTGGGTTAAGTTCTTGAGGACAAAGGATGAAACTCCAGATGTCATCATTAAACTTATTAAACAGCTGCAGGTTCGACTTAACAAGACTGTTAGAATCATCCGAAGTGACAATGGAACTGAGTTTGTTAATAAAGAACTTAGTGAGTTTTATGAAAGTGTTGGAATCAATCATCAAAGAAGTGTTCCACGAACTCCTCAACAGAACGGTGTAGTTGAAAGACAAAATCGAACTCTTGTGGAAGCCGCAAGAACAATGCTGATTTATTCAAAGGTTCCAACATTTCTCTGGGCTGAAGCCATCGCCACTGCATGCTACACCCAAAATGAATCCCTAATTCACACTACTCATGCAAAAACTCCATATGAACTTGTCCACAATCGAAAGCCTGATCTATCATTCCTTCGTGTGTTTGGTGCTTTGTGTTATCCAACTAATGAGGGTCAAGATTTAGGTAAACTGAAAGCTAAAGCGGATATTGGAGTGTTTGTAGGATATGCACCAAACAGAAAAGGATACCGAATCTACAACAAAAGAACCCGAAATATCTTGGAAACAATTCACGTTACGTTCGATGAGCTGACCGGTCAAATGTCTCCAGGACAATCAAGTTCTGGACCCGCATCTCAATCTTCATTAAGTAGTCCCATTAGTTCTTCTCTTGTACAAAATCCCTCACCAGCAACTCCATATGTACCCCTTTCGGAAGATGATTTGAAGAAATTGTTTGATCCAATGTTTGATGAACACTATGAGCCTATTGCTAATGATCTGTCAAATCCATCAACAGAGGTTGCCCCTAACCCAGTCAACGTAGATAACCCATCACTATCTATGTCATTGAGTCAAGAAGCGCCTACTGCAGATCACTCATCCTCATCATCAAATCCTCAATCATCAAGTGTACATCATGGAAATGTTTCTGGCACCAATGATGGAGATAACCCCTTTGCTACTCTTGAAGATGCTCCATTTAAGAACATATTCACTCCTGAACCAACTTCAGAACCATCCTCATCAGGAGATCCAAACTCTGCTACTTCAGTTCCTCAACAACAACCACACGAACACCTTAGAAAATGGACACATGACCATCCATTGGACAACATCATTGGAAACCCTTCTCGTCCAGTATCCACTCGGAAACAACTTGCAACTGATGCCTTATGGTGCTTCTTCAAATCCGTACTATCTAAGGTCGAACCAAAAGACGTTAAAACTGCCATGAATGAAGACAGCTAGTTCAATGCCATGCAAGAAGAAATTCATGAGTTCAATCGACTAGATGTATGGGAATTAGTACCTGCTCCTGACTGTGCTCTGATCATTGCTCTAAAGTGGATCTTCAAAGTAAAACTTGATGAGCATGGTGATGTGTTAAAGAACAAGGCTCGATTGGTTGCAAAAGGATACCGTCAAGAGGAGGGTATTGACTTTGAAGAATCATTTGCTCCAGTTGCACGTATCGAGGCAATCAGAATCTTCCTGGCTAACGCTGCAAGTAAGAACATGGTAGTCTACCAGATGGATGTAAAGACGGCTTTTCTTAACGGAGATCTTAAAGAAGTCGTATACGTCAGCCAACCTGAAGGTTTTGTGAATCCAGAGCATCCTACTCATGTCTATCGCTTGAAGAAGGCCCTTTACGGTTTGAAGCAAGCTCCAAGGACGTGGTATGATACTCTGTCAAAGTTCCTCTTATCTACTGGATTCAGCAAGGGAGCAGTTGATCCAACATTGTTCACCAGAAAGTCAGGCAAACACTTAATTCACGTTCAAATCTATGTTGATGATATAATATTTGCCTCGACTGACCCCAATGAATGTGACCGTTTTTTCTAAGGAGATGGGCTCCAAATTTCAAATGTCAATGATGGGAAAAATGTCATTTCTCTTGGGATTACAAATTTCACAAAGTCCCGGAGGCATTTTTATCAATCAATCTAAATATGCTAATGAAATTTTACGTAAATTTGGATTTGATTCTTGTGACCATGTTGACACTCCCATGGTGGAGCGTACCAAATTGGATGAGGACCACTCAGGGATAATGGTTGATCAAATGAAATATCGTAGTATGATTGGATCCCTAATGTACCTCACAGCCAGTAGGCCTAATATTCTGTTCGTTGTATGCATGTGTGCTAGATACCAGGCTAAGCCTACCAAAAAGCACCTTGAAACGGTTAAACGGGTCTTTCGGTACCTCCAAGGAACCATTAACATGGGTCTTTGGTATCCGAAGGACACCGGTATGTCATTAACAGCCTATGCAGATGTTGACCATTGATAACGCTCAAATTGTGCATGTTTTTAGTAGCGTTATCCGTGATTTTATGTGTGTTATTTGGCTATAGTCATATGATTTTAATGCTTAATCGTACAAAAGTGCGTTTGCTAGTTCATTTGTAGCCAAGTACAGGAAAATGGAGAAAAAGACGGAAAAAGAAGTAAAATATGAAGATTCCTCCAAATACGAAGAGTTCCCATCAAATGAAAGACTTGCGGAGTATATTCGAGAAGATAAATTCATCAAGTTAGTGGTCCAAAGACTCAAGAATAAAGTTCAAGAAGGGAAACGAGAAAGAAATGAAGAAAAGAAGCTAAAACGAAGACATATTGGAAGACTCGTTGTTCCCGACACACCTTCACCATTTTGGCCATAACTTTTGCATACGGACTCCGTTTGACCCCCCGTTCGCGGCCACGGAAAGCTAAGAGAAAGATCTACAACTTTTCCGTTTATGATTTTTTTTAATTTTGCTCCAACCGATCGGTCGAGCCCCGTAACCGATTCGGTTGGAGAGCTGTCAAGAAGACCAACCGATTCGGTTGGAGCCCAACCGGATCCGGTTGGAGGTCCTGTTTCAGCCATTTCTGCACTACTAAGATCCCAAACTTGTTCCAAATGATTCTAGTCCCTTCCTACATGGTTTCTAGTCCCTTCCAAGCTCCTTGGCCTCCAAGAAATGCATTGAATACCCTAGGCCTTGGTAGTAGTATAAATATAACCCATTTGGCACCTCATTTCATCATCCCTTCTCCATCTTTCTCATCCCTTTCATCCACCACTCCATCTCTAGGTGTGAAATTCAAGCCTCCACTCTTAAGGACGAATTTCCACCTAAAACAACATCCCTCTCTCAACTTACCTTCCCCAAAGGTGTGAAATTCAAGCCTCCACCCTTAAGGACGAATTTCCACCTAGAGAGAACACAACCACTCTCAATATCTTCACCCCAAAGGTGTAAAACTCAAGCCTCCACCCTTAAGGACGAGTTTCCACCAACTATCCTATCCCAACTTGTGTGAAATTCAAGCCTCCACCCTTAAGGACGAATTTCCACCAATTACACCAACTTATCTTCCCCAAAAGACCACAAACCTCTGCCAAATTCGTGTAGTGTGCTCAAGGGTTGTTGAAGGCGTTTGGACATCATTTTCCGGCTTGGTAGAACTATTGTAGTTGATTGGAGGCTTGAAGGAGTGCTATAATCCTTCATCTTTGCCTATTGTAATTCATACTTTGGGTAAACCTTGTTACTTTTCTATTTAAAGATGTTTGTTATTGATATGATTATTGAGATTTTGTGTTTGATTGGAATAATGATGAATGTCTTGATACTTGCTTGTTCTTATATTGCTTTTCTTGTTGGTTTGATCCGTGACAATCATAACCATCAACTTGTTACTTGTTCTTATAATGCTTTTCTTGTTGGTTTGATCCGTGACAATCATAACCATCAACTTGTTACTTGTTACTTGCTTAAACAAACAAACGACACTTGTAGTGCAACCAAGTCTCTTGGGACGACCTTGATTTACCATATACTATACTACAACTTGACTAGGGTATACTTGCCCGAATGTGTTCCTAGTTAACCGGTAATTCTTGTTACAAATTTAAAACCCCGATGAAGCACATCAAGTTTTTGGCGCCGTTGCTGGGGATTTGGTTTTTGTTCTTAGGTGTTTGTTTGTTTGCTTGTTTGTTTGAATGCTAAATTGCTCTTGCTCATGAATGATTGTTTCTTTGCTCTTGTTTGATTGCTCTTGATGTTTGCTCATGAAGATTGCTTGAATGCTTGTCTTTTTCCAAAATCTCTAATTTCTCATAATTGCTCAAATGATCTTTGCATCAAAATCATGTTTTTGATGTTGGGATTTCGTTTCATGTGTTCTAAAATGCTCATTTCAATGATTGATTTCTAAGTGTGCTCGAAAATGTTTGCGAAAAAACCACCAAAACTGACCAGAATCATCTAACCGGATCGGTTGCCTCTGCAGCCGAACGGTTGGACCACCCAAACCACTCCAACCGTTCGGTCACTACCCGTAACCAGATCCGGTTATGAGTTCTGTATAAAAAAAAAGAAAAAAAAAATATTTCTTGTGTTTCTTGTTTCATGTGTTTTGTTTTTTTTTATGTTATATGATCTCTTGCATGTCTCTAGGTTATTTGTTTTTGTTATTTTTGTTTAGATTGGTTTCGTACCAATTTTGAATAAGATTTTCTTGTTTTAGATTATCTTGTTTGATTTGTGTTACGTGACTAATTATGTGTGCTTGCATCTATGTGATTGTCGTTCTTCTGTGATTGTGTTTTTATTTGTTTTAAGTGTCGTTTTGTGTTTTTGATGTTCTTCTAGTATAAATGTGTTTATGTGTTTTATTTAATTGTGTTCGTAACCTTTCGTGTTCTTATTTTACTTTATCAATAAAAAGTTTTGAAATAAAACTTGTGTTTAAAAAAATCTTAAAAAAAAAAAAAAATAAATAAATAGAAAAACTCCTCTAACCGATCGGTCACTCCCCGTAACCGTTTCGGTTGGAAGGATTGGTCACATTTGGTTCGTCCCAACCGATCGGTCACTCCCCGTAACCGGATCGGTTGGACTAATCTGCTAAAAAAAAAAAAAAAAAAAAAAAAAAAAAAAAAAAAAAAAAAAAAATCAGTTTTCAATTTTTTTGTTTTTGTGTGTTTGTGTTTAGATTAAATAAGTTTAAATGTCTTTTTGTTTTTGCAAGAGTATCATTTCTTTTATTTGGTTTTTTTCATTTTAAGTTTTGTTAATTTGGTACATTGTGAATAAATAAGTACATGTGTTTTTAAAA
Organism: Chrysanthemum seticuspe; assembly: GCA_019973895.1. Lineage (NCBI taxonomy): Eukaryota > Viridiplantae > Streptophyta > Magnoliopsida > Asterales > Asteraceae > Chrysanthemum > Chrysanthemum seticuspe. The sequence goes on from BPTQ01000008.1 coordinate 39,372,268, forward strand.
ATAAAAGTGTTTTGAACTTTGTGGGTATGTTCACTGGAAACCCTCACGAGACTATAACTCGTCCACTCGGGCCACCGAGGGGTTTAAAGGCTTGTTGCATACGCTAAATGCAACCGTGATGCCTACGAAAGTGAGTTTTAGAATTTTACGCGTTTTGTAGTTTAGTTTATTTTTGCAGATTGAATAAACTCTTGGAGGAAGGATTGGTTGGATCGTGAACCTTACACTCTTGATTGGACATGTTTGGTTGAAAGAGAAATCGATTGATCTCACACGCTTATGCTAGCCTTTGCTTAGCATCTTATCATTTGGAGTTCGATCGCGATTTCTTTGGCCCGGGAGGTTTCGTTTCTCTTGGATTTATTATTTCATTTTCCCTATCTTACATGCTTTGAAGTTATTTTTCTTTTGTGTGCTTAACTTAAGTGTGGGGGGAAAATATTATTGTGAAAAGCGAAACTAGTTTTTAGATTCCAAATGTTTGGGCTAATTTTAAAATTTTGTGAACTTGTTTGCCCTTGTGATCTAGTTGTTTTCACGTGTATAGGTTGATATATTAGAATAACTGGATCAACCCACTGGTGAAATCGGTAATTTTGAAAAACTTGAGATGTGTCCCGATTAATATTGCAATCCATTTTGGGATCGATGACATTTGCTAGCGCATTTTATAGCCCTTTCCACTAAATTGTGAGGACTTGAGCCTATTCCATATATAGCATACATCTTTTATGCTTGAATCTTTTGCTATGAGTGTGCCGGTGATTTTACTTATTCTAGAACTTGTACTTGTAAATCATTACCAGACCGTAGTGAGATCACATTCGTGTGATAAAAGTGTATTCGCGTGATAAAGAGGCACCTTAGGAATAAAACCAAATGGCCTTCCGTTTACATCTAATGATATATTAGCTAACCACATCGGTTAGTTAACCACCCATATGGACCCATTTGTTAGCGCTCATCTTTAGCGCTAGATACCCTTAGTACACCCTTCTGAGCCATCCCTTTCATTTTTGCTTCACCCAGAAAATAGAAAAATATTTTACACTTTAAACCTTAGCCTACCCTTGTCAATGTCTAAATGGTTGGTTGCTAGTTGCTTGGTATGTTGGATTGTTTTTGATGATTATGAGTTAGCCACACTTTGCCATTCGTGTGTGCCATTCCGACAAAGACGAAGATTGATCACCTTTATATTTTGTATTTTTGTGGTGTGTGCGTATACGAAGTGTGGGGGAGATGTGATATATGTGGTTGGAAAAATGAAAAAAAAAAAGTATGAAAAAAAAGGAAAAAGAATAAGTCATCAGAAAAAAAAATGTGTGATGACAATTATAGCCAATGTGCTATATTATTATGAAGATGAAGGAAGATGAAGTATGTTTGAGATATCGATTAGCCAATGTGCTACAACGTGATATATATATTTGGTGATCGATATGTGAAGAAGAGAAGATTGTAACTATAATCATTTTCGGGTTTGTGGTTTGTTCGGTGACTAGCAACATATGTGTTAGACTTGACTTTATTTTTCTTTTAACACCAATTTCATAAATATTCCCATGCCTTATTGATTGGTGCAAAACCGTCAAGTTTAATCACTCAAGCTAGCCACTTGTGAATGGCCAACCGTAATCAACTTAAAACAGCTCAGAAACCAAATGCAATTTAGATCAGAGGAATATAGGGGATTCCTGGGTCGTTAAGTCCCACGGAGGATGAATTGGTGTTAAACAACTTCAGATGTCGAATAATCACTAAGGATAGTGATTAATAAGGATTTTGATGGAAAATTATACATAAAAAAAAAAGATTTACAAATTACAGCGACTTAAATGCAAATTAAGAAAATTAAAAAAATAAAATATATTAAATAAACGCTATCACTATTTTTACAATGATGTTTTTGTGATTTTATAAAATAAAATAACTTAAATAAACTATTTTAACTAAAACTTAAACTTAAATTATCTAAAAACGTGATTAAAAATAAAAACGTAAGTTATTTATAAAAATTACGCGAGTGCGCAAGTAAAAACGTAAATTTTATGAAATAAAAGTCCTACAAGTGTAAAAACAATTTTTTTTACTTAATATATGACAAAAGAAAATTTTAGAAAAAAGATTTATATTTTTTTTACTTTTATATTTTTTATTATGAATTAAATACTATATAACACTAATTAAATGTTTAAAAATACTAAAACAAATGAGAAAAATCTGAAACTTTCACAGAAAATACTTTAAACATCACTGAATTTAATAAAAATAAAAACTGTGGAAGTTGTTTTGAAAAATAAGCTAAAAATAAGCTGAACTAACCAAATAAGCTAAACGGCCAAAGAGTGGTTAAGTATTTGATTGTGTAGGATATGACCAAGACAAGTCCCAAGGGCAATTGGTATCCAGGTACCCTTCTAACGCGCTCCTAAGGGGGAGGTCTCAAGTTCGAGCCTGCCTACCCCCTTTTTGCTAAACATTTTTTTTTCTCGATTTTTATTTTACAAACTCATTAAGCACAGTAAGATAAGCAATTTTGAAAACTGCAACTTTTTATGAAATTGACTAATAAGCTCTAAAATAGCTTATGATTCCAACAGTAGAGCAAAAATATGAATAAGCACAAGATTAAAGCCAAGTGGCTAAAAAGCTACTAAATAAACACAAGCTAACTAGAAAATAAGATAAGCAACTAATAAAAAGCTAAAATGACAATTGAGGAAGCATAATTACCAAGAAATAAGCACAAAATAAGCCAAAATAAGCAAAATCTTAAACTGTCAAACAGGAAACTGTTGTGATTACTAGGCACCTTTAAGCTAGAATTTAGGTACTGAAATAAGCTAGGAAGTGAAAATAAGCATTTGGACTAACAAGTTGACCTAATAAGCTTTCCAAAAAGCTAAGTTACTCACTGTAATGTTCACTGGTGAGCTTATAAGGAGCTTATGAAAAATAGCTAAACACTGATTAAACTATATACTAGTTAAAATGGCCAAAACAAAAAGCTTATTGCAGGCTTATCAAATAAGCTGCAAATTAGAAAATTAAGCTTGGACTCTCAAGCCAGCTAGGAAAGCTTTCCAAAGAACCAAGTTACATAGGATTTGACAATCTAAAAAGCTCTGTAGGAGCTTGTAAAAATGACTAGCTCAACTGGTGCACAGGACATTTTTTTTGACTTTTTAATTTACAAAACAGTTGACTTTTATGAACTTTTAACTGATTGTATGGACTTATTATGTGGTATTAAGCTATAATAAGACTATATTAAGCTATGTTAACAAGTTATCTAACACTGTGATGAAGTTTGTAATCCTAAATTCTTAACAGTAAACTGCAAATTGAGAATAAAAACTATTTTGACTTTTATGGTATTTAGGTGCAAACAAAGGACTGATATTAGTTAATTATAGCTAAACAAACCTAGACCAACTATTATTAACTAGTTAACTGACTTCCAACACAGAATAATAAGTAAATCCAAACAGTACCTTAGATAGAAAATTAGAACTTACAAATGATCAAGCTCATGTGCAGCTTATCACAGAACCAAAACAACCTATTCTAAACCCATATCCATCCATAAAACAGCTCTGCATCAACCTCTTGATCATTTCCCATGGTATTTTTATTTTTAACTAATTTCTAGGTAATTTTTGGAAATTTTTGAGTTTTGAATCTAAACTGAGTTTAATGATTCTAAAAGCTTTAGAAAAACTTTTTAAGAGCTTAGTGTGAGCTTATTAGCACAAAACAACAACTACAATCATCATTCAACTATATTGAGATTTCAAATGGGAAAATTGCATAATCTTTAAATGAACTTAAAACTGAAATTGATGTTTAACAAAGGCTTTATTACACACTAATGACATGGATTACAGAGCTTAAAAGCTTAGACATACATTTGAAAAACTTAAAAATTTAAAACGACATAATTAAAACTAAACTACACTACTTGCCTTTCTCCTCTGCTTCTTTTTCTTTCTTTATAGCCTCTTTAGGCTCCCCACATGCTTCTGAGCTTATCCCACCACCATTGGATCTCTGAAACAAATCCTAGCCATCAATTTTACTTTTGGCGCCAAAAAGTCTTTGGGTGGGTTTCTGCAATTAATGCAGTGTGGGCTGGTTTGCAAGGTGGAGGGGGTGATAGTGAGAGGTGGTAGAGAGCTGTAAAGGTGGGGTGAGGTGGAAAGTTGGTTAAAACCAGCTCTGGTATTGGATAAACAGCCATGGGGAAGGGGATGTACAGTGGCGCGGTTTTATTTCTTTTAAATTTTGGGCTTGGGTGTTGGGCTAGCCGGGTTATAGGATTGGATTTGGACTTGGGTAATAATAAGGGTCCGTTTGTTATGTTTAATACACAAGGACCAATCATGTAATTCTGCCAATCATGAGGACTGAATTTTCCAATCTTCCAAAGTTAACATAAGGATTAAACTTGCCATTCATTAGTAGTACAAGGACCATTAGTGATAAAATTTCATTTTTTATAAGTCCAGGGACTAAAAATGTCAAGTTTGAAACTTGAGGGGCCAAAATGTAATTTCTCCAAAAGTTTATCATAAGGACCATTCTTGTCATTTATTAATAGTACAAGGTTTATTTTTGATAAATTTCACTTTTTAAATTAACCAAGGACTATATTTGACATTTTCCAAACTTGAGGGACTAAAGTTGTCATTTTGTGATTTTTGAACTTTAAAGGGTTTGTTTTGACAACTTTTGAATCTTATGGACCTTAAATGACTTTTTACAAGTTTTTGAATTACCAGGGACTAATTTTGACAACTTTTGTAACTTGGGGGACTAAAACTGCCAATTATGCAAACTTAATACGTTTTTCACCAGATTTTGATGTTTTTGCATTTAAAACACATAAAACACTTGTTTGTGATATTTTTATCATTTTGATGCATTTCTGAGTGTTTTCAGATGTTTTGCAGTTCAGATTTGACTAAAAATGATGAGTATTTACACACTCATCACTTATCCATACCCTTTATTCGCCCTAAGCCTATCGTTATAACCCGAATAAAAGCCCTCTTTAGATGCTTACACTTGGTGCTTACGCCACGTCGGTGGAGTTTTGTTTCTTGTACAAGCCTATGGTAATATTTAGATCATGATTGAGCAATATGAGTGTACTATTCCTTAATACTATCCATCACTAAATAAATTGAGTGTTGAGTGAATTATACTTCATTCCTTTTTCGTGAGGTGCTTAGCCATGTTATCAAGCGAGAGAATTCATTGGGTATTGTCAAACATCTCGATTTTTCACCTTTTGAAGCTTAAAACGATGAATCATATCTTGTACTTGTACTTGGTAGATTTGCATCGCATTTTTCTAATCATATTTCATGCACCATGTGGGTTTTATTTTTCTTAATTTCTAGATTTGCTTGAGGGCAAGCAAAACCTTAAGTGTGGGGGAGTTTGCGCTCATTTTTCGCTTATTTTTTATGTTTGTTAAAAAAAAAAAAAAAAAAAAAAAAAAAAAAAAAAAAAAAAAACCTATAAAAACCTATAAAAACCAAAAATATTTTTTTATTTTTTTTCTTTTCGTTTTGTCATTTTCGGTTTGTAGTTTATTTTTCTTTTCTTAGATTTGCTTGAGGGCAAGCAAAGTTTAAGTGTGGGGGAATTTGATAACGCTCAAATTGTGCATGTTTTTAGTAGCGTTATCCGTGATTTTATGTGTGTTATTTGGCTATAATCATATGCTTTTAATGCTTAATCGTACAAAAGTGCGTTTGCTAGTTCATTTGTAGCCAAGTACAGGAAAATGGAGAAAAAGACAGAAAAAGAAGTAAAATATGAAGATTTCTCCAAATACGAAGAGTTCCCATCAAATGAAAGACTTGCGGAGTATATTCGAGAAGATAAAGTCATCAAGTTAGTGGTCCAAAGACTCAAGAATAAAGTTCAAGAAGGGAAACGAGAAAGAAATGAAAAAAAGAAGCTAAAACGAAGACATATTGGAAGACTCGTTGTTCCCGACACACCTTCACCATTTTGGCCATAACTTTTGCATACGGACTCCGTTTGACCCCCCGTTCGCGGCCACGGAAAGCTAAGAGAAAGATCTACAACTTTGCTGCTTATGATTTTTTATGATTTTGCTCCAACCGATCGGTCGAGCCCCGTAACCGATTCGGTTGGAGAGCTGTCAAGAAGACCAACCGATTCGGTTGGAGCCCAACCGGATCCGGTTGGAGGTCCTGTTTCAGCCATTTCTGCACTACTAAGATCCCAAACTTGTTCCAAATGATTTTAGTCCCTTCCTACATGGTTTCTAGTCCCTTCCAAGCTCCTTGGCCTCCAAGAAATGCATTGAATACCCTAGGCCTTGGTAGTAGTATAAATAGAACCCATTTGGCACCTCATTTCATCATCCATTCTCCATCTTTCTCATCCCTTTCATCCACCACTCCATCTCTAGGTGTGAAATTCAAGCCTCCACCCTTAAGGACGAATTTCCACCTAAAACAACATCCCTCTCTCAACTTACCTTCCCCAAAGGTGTGAAATTCAAGCCTCCACCCTTAAGGACGAATTTCCACCTAGAGAGAACACAACCACTCTCAATATCTTCACCCCAAAGGTGTGAAACTCAAGCCTCCACCCTTAAGGACGATTTTCCACCAACTATCCTATCCCAACTTGTGTGAAATTCAAGCCTCCACCCTTAAGGAAGAATTTCCACCAATTACACCAACTTATCTTCCCCAAAAGACCACAAACCTCTGCCAAATTCGTGTATTGTGCTCAAGGGTTGTTGAAGGCGTTTGGACATCATTTTCTGGCTTGGTAGAACTATTGTAGTTGATTGGAGGCTTGAAGGAGTGCTATAATCCTTCATCTTTGCCTATTGTAATTCATACTTTGGGTAAACCTTGTTACTTTTCTATTTAAAGATGTTTGTTATTGATATGATTATTGAGATTTTGTGTTTGATTGGAATAATGATGAATGTCTTGATACTTGCTTGTTCTTATATTGCTTTTCTTGTTGGTTTGATCCGTGACAATCATAACCATCAACTTGTTACTTGTTCTTATAATGCTTTTCTTGTTGGTTTGATCCGTGACAATCATAACCATCAACTTGTTACTTGTTACTTGCTTAAACAAACAAACGACACTTGTAGTGCAACCAAGTCTCTTGGGACGACCTTGATTTACCATATACTATACTACAACTTGACTAGGGTATACTTGCCCGAATGTGTTCCTAGTTAACCGGTAATTCTTGTTACAAATTTAAAACCCCGATGAAGCCCATCAACCATGCAGGGTGTCAAGATACACGTCGAAGCACATCAGGAGGAGCTCAATTTTTGGGTGATAAGCTTGTGAGCTGGTCTTCAAAGAAACAAATGAGCACTTCAATATCCTCTACAGAGGCTGAATACATAGCCATGTCATCTTGTTGTGCTCAAATCTTATGGATGAAATCACAATTATCTGACTATGGCTTTGAATTTAACAAAATCCCTCTGTACTGTGATAACAAAAGTGCAATTGCTCTTTCCTGCAACAATGTTCAACACTCTAGAGCAAAGCACATTGACATTCGACATCACTTCATCAGGGAACAAGTTGAAAGAGGTGTGGTTGAGTTATACTTCATAAGAACTGAATATCAGTTGGCAGACATCTTCACCAAAGCTCTTCCTAGAGAACGTTTTAAGTTTATTCTTCCATGACTTGGCTTGAAAAGCCTTCAACCAGAAACACTCAAACGTCTTCAGGAGGAAGACGAGGAGTAACGGTGCTTGTCTCTATCTGTTCCTTGTACATATCTTCTTAAAAACAAAATACAAAATTATAAAACCAACAAAAAGAAAATAGAAAAATATAAAACTTTCAAAAATCCATAAAAATTAGAAAATCTTAAAAAAATTCAAAAAAAATTTATTGTCATTTTGTCATATTTTTCCTGGTTCGATAACATCTACGGACTTTGAGTTGTCGCTCAAAGAATGGCACGGATCTCTAGATGAAGTTCGAATTAAAAAAAAACGAGATGGAGAAAAATGGTGGTTTATTATCATTTCAGGAAGTAACCCGTATTTCAAAAGAAAGAACAGAGTCATGCTTATTCTAATTTTTCAAATCTCATGCTCTGATTCTATTCACAAATATTTTTCCTTCTATGAATTCTTCTGAAAAATATTTGTTATCTAATGAAAGCTAAATAGCTTTGAAAAATGACTCGGGCTCAAATTTTTTTTGAAAATCATTTGGACTCGACATTTTGTCAAAATCTCTATCTCTCAATCAACAACTTATGTCATTGATTGAGGGGGAGGATGATTTCAATTAAATCAAAAGGTTATTTGTCAAACAATTGGTTCAGACCAAGGCTAATGTCATGTTTTCAAAAGATACTCAAGCATGTTTAATCGTTGGAGTTTAAAAGTCTCAGATTTGATCCTTATCGGTTAAATGTTTTCTTAAGCAAGTCACAATTCTCCTCAAAAGCTTTCAAAAAGACAATTTAAATCTATAAAGATCACAAATCTCAAATGACTTGAAAATTGTGATCGGGGGAGAATTTGTGATTTAAATTGGATTTAAACTGATAATTCGACAAATGGTGTGTAAGTGATTAGCAAGCTCTCCTCCCTACATGTGCCAAACGATTTCAGGAGCTTTTCAAATTTTCCATGCACATGTTAAGGGGGAGCATCTGTATCAAACCAAAAAGAATTGAAACGTGATTGATTTGTCTCTAAGTGCAGGTGATGAGTGTCTAAATACTCATCATTTTTGTACAATATAAACTGCAAAATCATCTGAAAACACTCAGAAACACATCAAAATGATCAAAATATCACAAATCAGTGTTTTATGTGTTTTAAATGCAAAAATATCAAAATCAGATGAAAAACGTATCAAATTGGCAAAAATTGCAGTTTTAGTCCCCCAAGTTTCAAAAGTTGTCAAAAATAGTCCCTGAGCCTAAATTTCAAAAGAAAAGTCACCAAAGGTCTTTTTAAAATCATAAATTGTCATATTTAGTCCTTTGGTGGAAAATCTAAAAGTTTTGAGAAAATTACAGTTTTGGTCCCTGGGCTTTTAAATTGGTCAAAATTAATCCTTGGAGTTTCAAAATTGTCAAAGTTAGCCCTTGGATTATTAGAGGTTGGCAAAACTAGTCCTTGTACTACATCTTCATAATTTTCAGGTTTGGTCCCTTGAATTTCAAATATTACTCAAATGGTCCTTGTGTTATTTCTATCACAAACCAAACGGATCCTAATTAACCCCAAGCCCAAAACTAACACCCCTGGCCCAAATCTGATTTCCCGGTCCAACCCTTGACCCGACCAACCCAAACCCAACATTTAAATAATCATACCCGCCCCCCTATAACCTGTCTTCCCCGACAGGATTGCCTGCAATCCCCACACCTTTGTCCTCCATCTCCCACACCTCCTACACCAGCCCCCCCCTACGACTCATTGTCCCCTCCAACATCTACACTCCATCTCTCCAACAGGTTAAAACAACTTTTTCCCGCCAAAACACAATAAACGGCTTAGATGATCCCAAGCTATCCAAGGGCTCAAATAAAAAGTGGGATTTTGTCAGAGAGAAGCAAAGAGAGAGAAGCAAAGAGAGAGAGCAAAGACAGAGAAAAAAAAAATGGATATAAAAGCTCGAAGTTATTAAGCTGGGAGGGCAGTTAGTTTTTTAGTTTAGTTTTTATGCTTTTATTCTCTTTTCAGTAGCTATTTACCATTTTGTAATCAGTTTCAGTTTTTTTTTAAGTTCACAAGTGTATTTCAAGTTTTTATCAATACAAAGCATTTTAATTTCTCAATTTGTTAACTAGTCGTTTATGTTCTAATATGTTTGTTACTATTGCTTAAGGCTTAATTCATAAGTCCAAACCGTTTTTAGCTTGTTCCTCTTTTAATTCAAAGATATAAAAAATTACAGATAAATACATTTGAAAAAAAAATAAAAAATCTGCTTACAGCTCTTATAAGCTCATTTTAACTTTGTGCTACTGTTTCATTAAACTCACATAAGCTCATTATAGCTTATTGTGAGTTCTTATTCTGTTTCCAAAGCCATTTATATCAAATCTCTAAATCGGTCAACAAAAGTCAACCTGGAAGGAGTTTTGGTCTAGCAACCATAGAAATGAGAATTGGTAGATTCAGAGCTGGTCTTGGATTGGAATTGGTTTAAAACAGGGAAGTGTTACTCTGGAATTAAGCTTCAATTGAGCTGGACAACTTGTGAGTTTTGTTTCCTCTATAGACAGAATTAGTGAACATCGGTTGCTTGAGTTTGTATCTGTGGTAGGGTTAGTTTTTATTTGTTAATTAAGCTGTTGTTAGGTCATATTAATTCAGTATAGATGTTGGCATAGGGTAGATAATTTGTTAGGAAGGATTTTTGCAAAACAGTAGGTTTGAGCTCATATCAATGAGTTTAAACTGTGTTTGGTTTAAGCTGACATTTGGGTTTACAGGGCTCAATAGTGGTTAGGTTCAGTTCACTAAGATTCCCTTAGGCATATTAGAAGCATTAGAGTCACTCATGTGCACATTACATTAGTCAAAGTCAAAATTGCAGTTCATACTGATTTAATCTTTACAACAGTTGGAATTCAGTAGTCAATAGCTTAATCTAGGCTTAGAATTTGTTATATCAGCTTATTTGAGTCTCACCCTAGCCTAATACATCAATCGCAGCTCATACATTGGGATTAAAACTCATAGAAGTCAACTTTTCATTTTATAATAAAAGTCAAAAGTGCCATTAAGCAGTCTGATCTCAGCTTTTTGCAGAGGGTCTCAAGGTTTCAATATAGGTGATCATGACCTGAATTTTTGTCTAGATGGTCTCTGGTTGGTGGACTAGAAGGTGCTAATTCTGTTTTTGACTACAGCTTATCAAATAAGCTAGTATAGTAGCTGCAAGTAGGGGGTAAAAGCTGTTTTAGCTTATGAGACAGAGCATAGTTTCACAGGATTTTCTTAGGAACTTGCAGACTTCCCCACAAGCTCATAAGAGCTTGTGAGGAGCTGATTTTTGGTCTACCAGTACCTTGCTAGGTCTTCTTGAGGTTGTGACATCTGTTTTTAGGATTTTGCCTATTTCAGTAGCTTATTTTTAAGCTACAAGTTGGACACATAAAACTGCTTTGGTTTCTTAAGTTTCATACAACCAAATCCTTGTGCCTGGCTTTCCAGAGGTTTAGAGTAGCTAAATTAGGTTGCTTCATAGTGGTTTTAGTATAATATAGGTCCTGTGATCATTTGGTTCAACTATACAGCTTCTAGCTTATTTTGAATTGCTTATTTATAAGCCATTTCATTACAGAACTAGATTCCTACACACAAGCCCTAGTTTTTATATTTTTCTCTGCTTTAGAATAATATTTTAGATTTTCCCTGAAATTTTCATAATTTTTAGACACTGTTTAGTATTTTTCTTATTTAAATTCAGTTTTTAATCATTTTTAAATAGCTTTTAATACAAAAAATTAAGAAAAGCTTCAAAAAAATAATTTTTCTATTTTCTTAAGTTAAGATAAATATAAAAAGAGAAAAAAATATTTTTCTAGATTTTTCTTAGTTAAATTTGTATTTTTAAATATTTTAATTAGTTTTTAATAGTTTAAAATTCATAAAAAATAGAAAAATAGTCATAAAAATACGAAAATAGTTTTGAAAAGTCTAGTTTGATATTTTAGACTTTTCCAAGTCTTAATCTTATTTTTCTAGCTTAATTTCCTATTTTCTTGTATTTTAGGTAATTAATTAATAGTTAAAAATAGTTTTTAATTAGATAATTAGTTTTAAAAATAATTTTCTTTTTCTAAAAATTTTCTTTTATCATTAGGATTGTAAAAATGTATTTTTCATATTTTTAGGACTTTTATTTCTCAGATTTCACGTTTTTATTTGTACGTTTACGTATTTTTAATTTAAACGTAAGTTTTTAGTTTTAAGTTTTAAACGTTCATCATTTTAAATATAGTGATAGCGTTTATTTAATAGGTTTAATCTTTTTAATTCCCTTTTATTTTCATTTTAGCCCTTGTAGTTTATGTCCTTTCTCCGTAGTTATAATAATTCCAAATTCTCTTTTCCGTCCAAATCTCCCGATCACTACACGTTTGATAATCCATTGCACAGCTCGCTGGGACATAACGACCCGGGGAGATCCTATACTCTCCTGATCTTCATTGATTTCGTGCTTAAGCTGTTTTAGGTTTTCTTACGCTTGCGTGAGAGAACTTGACGGTTTTGCGCGCATCAATATTTCATAACGAACCAATATATTCATTATATAATACTCCAAAAGGTGAAGATCGGTGGGATCACCCTGGTCCCATGCACCCTATAGATGCCAACCGGACCCTCTCCCAAGGATACGGCTTCAGGCAATGAGCACATGTCAGGAGGTGGGCTTTGAACCCTAGCCATTTTCTCCAATAGGCCCTTTGATGACCAGTTAATCTGAGTATTTGCGGTGAGGAGATGGTACCAAATGATCTTTAGTGTCATGGAAGAGGTTTGAACCCGGTTTATTCACCCAAAGCCCAAGAGCTCTTACTAATGAACTAAAGAATCATTGGTATATTCATTATATATACTAAACTAATCTTGTACACCAAGTCAAAAGCAATCCCTCATTCTTTGCATAATTCAGCCGACTATGGATTCCTAAAGGGATTCATATTTCGTTTGGGTTATAACATAATAAAAATTCCATTATTTATTATTTATTTAAGCCCGTTAGTTATTTAAGCGTCTAACGACTAAATTGACAACCGTTAAATCATTTCGTGAACACTACTTAATATAGTTAATACATCTAATATATTAATTACACTAAAGTAAACATTCTCTAAGTGTGTATGTGTGTGCTCCCAATAGGCTCACATATTCCCGGACATATACTTATTTTTTATATGGACATATCCCAACAATTACGAGTAATTAGATCAGCAATGGAGAAAGGGTTATGAGGTCCAAACTTCTAAGACATGAACTCACTCGTCCAGTCCTCGACTATCCTAAGTGATTGTTATCTCCATTTCCGGTGGTGATAATGATTTGTTTTGGCTTTTTTTTCTTCTTTTTTTTCATATAATCAATATCAGTTTTGAACTTCATTATGAACATATATAAGTTTTCCAGTATTGGTTGTCGAACAGATATGGGATGGATAGTGGTGTAGGTTTAAAAAAAATTGATATTGATGACCAAACTTGCAACATTATTGATTCCTTAGGTTTATTACTATAGGTAAGGTCAAACCTAGAATCGATTGATGGTATCGTCCCATCTACCCATGGTTTGTTGATTAGTAGCATGTGCATGAAGAATGTGTGGCTCTCCATGGAGCATCAGGTCATCTTATGGTGTAATCAAGTCGTTGTCCAAGTGAGTGTTACTTCTTTGTAACCTTCAAGTTTTTATGTTGTAGATGTGTCTGATCTACTAACTGAGTCCAAGGTTTCACATACTCTTCTTAGCTTGGTAGACCCTAAAACGGGTCATCCCATTTCTGGCACAAGGAAAAGACTAACAGTACTTGCAAGAATGCTTCGTAGTGGGATGCCATGAAGTTTATCCAGGCAATTTGATTTACATCGGCTGTCACCATATTTTTATTTGCAGAAAGAGAGATAATTTGTTGGTACATTGATCAACGTTTCCCTCTTTTCCTAAATAAAGAGAATCATACTAATAAGTTGGAAAAAGTTGCTGAGAAATCTCTTGTTTGGCCATCCAGGATATCATTTAAAAGGCATGACTGCATGTCCTAGTAAACTTAGTTGGGACTGATGAGGCACATGAAAAGTATCTTTACATAAAGGCGCCAATAGTTGCTAGATAGTCCAGCAGTACATAAAAAGAAGTTGTTTTAGCGAAAAATTAACAAAAGTATAAGGATACAGATAAGCACGTGTGCCACCCTATTAGCTAGATTGAACCTAATTGATTAGATACTAGATCTTCACTCGGATTTGTCTTCAGATTTGTCTTATTCGGCATCCGTATCACACTCAATTTCAACTTCTTTCTCATCAACTTCTCTCTCTTCATCAAGCTCTTTGTTATCAGTCACTATTTCCTTAACCTCATTACTGACAACATCAACGTTGATTTGTTGATTCTCATTGAACTTCACATTCACCGCAACCACTTGAAGTTTTGCGTAATGGGTAGCATGAGCCAATGCATACCCATTAGGCAATTGGTAGTTAAGCCCTTTGAACCTGAGTTCATCTTTTTTCATTTGCATTCCCGTAACATGAAGAACGCCGCCATTGTCAACCCATGAATGCGCGGTTCCCTCCACTACTCCCTCCATTATAAACACATAAAGAACGTTCTGAGGGGATACCACATATTTTGTTATACCTCTGTGCTTGTACTTTTGTAGGACCCATCTTCCAGCAACATAAGCTGGAACAAGCAATGGTGAACACGAGGCAAGAATTGCAATGTCCTCTAAGATTCTCCAGAAAAGAGCACCACCAGTTGCATTGCCTTCACTAAACAAACAAACTAATAATATTATGATGCTAAAACTTATATTAGAGAGAAAGGAGACCACTCTATTACTACTATTAAACAAGAGTTTTAGCTTATGCCACTTTGGAATATGTGCAATTCTTCTATTGGTTGTTTAAATCAAATATTGTTAGTGCTGACTTCACTATTATTTATTATTTACACAATATCTTATCTTGAAGCATTCCCTTGAAAGATGACACCATTAGTGATTATGTGATTGGTGGAAAGTGTGGTGGTGTAATTTCCCCCAAATTGTCTACAACCAAAGAAATGCATTTGAATTCTAGTTAAAGAATGATTCTCTTATCTTCATCTCAATTTTTTTCATTCTTTTCTCTACTAGTTATTTTTTTAAAATGAGAATTTTCATTCATGGCCTTCTTTAGTTTCATCAATCCACTTTATTTGTTATCATAGTTTTTTGTTTTTACAGGTAGTTTGATGTGGGTTTTTTGTTTCTATTGATTGTCATGTCTCTATTCATTTTCAAAGGGAATGCTTCAAAACAATCTAAAAACATTAAGATGGATCATCCATTCTCCTACTTGTTTTGTTCATATTTTACTTGACAAAGCTTTGGGCATTCGAGCTGGTATATATTGAGGCTGAAATAAGTGCTATGTTTTTTTGATGAACACGAACACCACGTGTTAGGTCTGTGTAAGAGCATCTTCAATGTAAGCACTATAGTTTTGCATTACCTTATACCAAATGAGAATATTTTTGAAATATGCTTGCATTATAAATAAATATGTTATTCCAATGTGTACACTAAATCTAGCATCAAAAATTGTTTTATATAATATACGGCAATAATATTAATATATTTATAGATGATAAGGATATAAATATAAATAAAAATATAATCTTAATAGCTTCATGTTTTTCTTGTCAAAGACTTTGTGTTCTACAAGTCATTCTTTAAGAAGTCTTTGTCAAGTGTTTAACCCAATGTTTCAAATGGCTCAAATAGTTAAAAGTCATGTGTAAAACTAACCCATTGCATATGCTCTAAGGTTGAAAGTGAAACTTTTGTACATTTTAGTGGTTACTATATACTATTTATTATACTAAAATGGTGCAAAGATATAATGCATACATTAGAGACAAAGAAGGGGGGGGGAGGGGGGGGGGTGTTTAACCAAAGGGTTTGTGTCCTAATAGTATCTCATGTTGTGTGAGAAGCTCAGTCTAGTCATATTTAAAACATGTGAGATAAATTTGTGGTATAAATGTTGTGAAATCGTTAAAATTATTGTTTTAAAAAAAGTTTCATATGTTGAAAAACACATCATGTGTGTTGTTTGATTTAGGGCATGTTTGGTATGGGTTATTAGAAAGGGTATGGATTTAATTTGACAGTAGTTAAATGTTTGGTTTGACCCTATGTGATTTGAAACAATTTTTGATACCTTTAAATGTGGGGCCTCATCATTTCTTATAAGCATGTATGTTTTCGGATGAAACCACTAACATCTTTTGTCATTTTTTCTTTCTTTTGTCATTTTGTTATTTTTAAAGTATTTAAATAGGTCTCTTACTATTTTAATAATCAAATAAACTATTATTATAAATAAAATTATATAAATTATATATTTTCTCCCTCTTATATTAAATCCAAATATAAATCTTAAATCAAATTTAAATATGAATCCGAATCCAAATCCTATACTAGTCAACAAACTAAACGGGCCCTTAAAGTATGTTTACATTTGTCGAAAATAGATAGTGTAGGGTCACGTTTGAGTTTTTGTCATTGTTTTAGCAATGTGCAAGAATTGTTGGAGCTTCGAGAATATTAGGCTGATCTTAATGCCACTAAATTGATATTCTCATTATAATGAGTTCGAATGGCAACTGAAATGAGATATTTCTGTTTTGATGGTTAATTAGTTGATTATTATGAATGTAAATATTTAAAGGATGTATAAAAGAAGTCTTTTGTATTGAAGTCTTTTGTAGCGTTAATACTTCAATTTTGACGGCATCTAGTTATAGACTGACATTTACACATATAATCTTTTACTAATCTTATAGACTGTTTCATGGATTGTATTTGTAATGCTTTAGATATAACATACGACAAACATTTATAAACTACAATTTGAGCTCTACTCTTTACTCAAAAGGACTAAACGGATCACCTTTTAGTTATGCTTTACGTTACAATAAAAGACATGACAAAAAATGTTCTTTCCTGACCAACATCACTCAAGCCATGTCGAACCACTTTTGCTTTTCCAAATCATATCGAGGCTTGTGGAAGATTTGTGCGCCGTTTGGACGCATCGTTGATTCCTACATCACGAAGAAACCTTCTAAGGTCGGTAAACGTTTTGGTTTTGTTAGATTCCTTGGAATTACGAATGAGGAACAGTTTGCCAAATCCTTCGCGAACATTTGGATTGGCAACCATCATGTGTTTGTCGCGGTAGCAAGATTTCAAAGAACTAAATTTGTTAACCATGGACCTAAATATAAACCTGTCTTGTCACCACGTAGCAATGGTAATCCATCACGTAATGAACCTACACCCAGTATCATTAGGAACAACCAAGGTGTCAATCCATCACGTTCGAATTCGTTTGCTTCCATTGTTAATGTTACTACCTCGTCAAAGGACAATTCTTACATACATCCTGTTGCTAAGAAAGTCATAGAGCTATGTGATTCGGAGTTGGTTACAGTAGAGAACACTTTGGAATCGGTTTTGGTTAAGGTTAGAGAAGTGGGCACCATGATCAATATGTATCGCATTTGTAGAAGTGAAGGATTCCCTAACGTTAAAATACATCATGTTGGGGGATTATGGACATGGATCGAGTTTGAGTGTGCGGATGCATGCATGGCTTTTAAGTCTAATGATTCGTTTAAGAGACGTTTTGTTTCTATTAAACCAATCCAAAAGAACTTCGTTATAGATGAAAGAATGATTTGGATTGATATCCAAGGTCTTCCATTGTGTGCCTGGGGCTCGGCTGCACTCAAGAAGGTTGCTTCATCGTTTGGCAAATTCATGTTTTTTGAACTTGATCACTCTCATAACATGAGCATTGGGCGCCTATGCATTGCTACTAAACAGAAACAAGCTATTGACGAAGAGGTTTCTATGGTGATCAATGGTGACAAGTTCGTTGTCCATGTTCGTGAATTATCAAACTGGAGTGTGAAGATTAAAGACGACCTCGAATCGGGAGATGGAATAGGTGACAACGAGCAAGTAGAACCTCATTCAGATTATGAGGATTCTACCAAACAAGAGATGAAGAACTCCAATGTTATAGATGAAACTGATGATGTAACGGATATCGAGAAGGAGAATAATGAAACGAAAGAAGAAGAAATACCCCAAAAAGCGGAGCATCCTGACTGTGATCTCACATCATCGGATGATAGTTGTCCACCTGGCTTCGAATTCTTAAAAGGACAATCAACTCTTAAGCCACAAGGTTCAGAATCACACAAGACAAGCAAGTGCTCTACTTTGTTCGCAAGGTATCGTGATAAAGACTTTAAAGGGACCTCTTTATTGTATGAAATTAACCGTGTGATCGAAGTTGGAGGTGCTTTGGGTTACGATGTAAGGGGATGCTGGAAAACGTTAAAAAATGTTAAACGAGCAAGGTGTATCAATATTTAATCGATGAATCTCTTATCCATCAATATTCGTGGTTCTAAGAAACGGAGGAAACGAGTATGGGTTTAGTGATCTCTGTTTCAAACATAATATTAATTTTCTCGGTGTGCAAGAGTCTAAAATGACAAGGTTAGAATTGTTTCGTTTAAGGTCTATGTGGGGTAATTATTCTTTCGATTATGCTTGTAGCATGGCAAGGGGTCTGTCGGGAGGCATTATTTCTATGTGGGATCCATCGGTGTTTACTAAAGAGAACATTTGGTGCAATGATAACTACGTCATAGTTGAAGGTAAATGGCTTAACATAACTCATTCGTACTTCATGGTTAACGTTTATGGTCCGCAAGATCCAGCTGCTAAAGCCAGAATGTGGGGTAGTTTGTTATCCTTTGTTCAACATCATCAGGGTAGGCATGTTTTGTTTGGGGATTTAAATGAAGTGAGGAACGAATGTGAACGTTTCGGAACGATCTTTTTTAGATCAGAAGCCCAAGTCTTCAATAATTTTGTTGCTGATTGAGGGCTGCAAGAAATGACGATGGGTGGGAAGTCCTTTACGTGGATGAATAAGCTTGGAACAAAGATGAGTAAGTTGGATCGATTTCTTATATCCGGAGAGGTTTTGGACGACAACCATGATCTAAAGGCTATTGTTTTAGACAGACTATGGTCTGACCACAGTCCCATCTTACTTCATACCCTCAAAACGGATTATGGCCCGATCCCGTTATAATTTCTCCACTCTTGGTTCCAAAGGAAAGATGTCGACGTGGTGGTCAATCAAACGTTTGTAGATGCTAACAGCTTCCAATGTAAATTTGCGTGACAAACTTAAATTCATCAAGTATAGGCTAAAAGTTTGGAATTCCAAGTCTTAGAAAAAGGAAGTGAATCGTAAACAGGAGACCGAAGCTTTATTGCAAGATATTGAACATAAACTTGACTCCTCTGTGGCATCCGATTCGGAGAGAAAGAGACAAGGTTACAACTTCTTCATGAAATTCATAATATTGATCATATGGAGTCTATGGAGTTATTTCAAAAAGCTCGCATCAAATGGGATATTGAAGGTGACGAGAACACAAAGTTCTTCCACACTTTAATTAATCAAAACAGGAAGAGACAAGTCATTCAAGGGATTATGGTTGATGGCACGTGGGTCTCCAATCCGGTGCAAGTGAAAGAGGCGTTTCTGGACTTTTACAAAGACAAGTTCCAAAGGCATGTTCCCCAAGTAAGTTGTACAAATCATTCTTCTTTTTCGAAGCTTTCCGAGGCCGAAAGCACCGATCTGGAAAGATGGGTAACTAGCGATGAAATAAAAAATGTCGTGTGGGATTGTGGGAGCGACAAAGCTACGGGCACGGATGGCTTTACATTCCAATTCTTGAAACGATACGGGACTTATTCAAGGACGATATAGAGTTGTTTGTTTCTGATTTTTTTGCTACTGCTCGTTTACCTCCAGGCACCAACTCTTCATTTAATACTCTTATCCCGAAGGTAAACAACCCTACGTTTATCAAAGATTATCGCCCTATCTCTCTCATTGGTTTGCAATACAAAATTATTGCAAAAATTTTGGCTAATCGGTTGGCTTCGGTTGTGAGTTCCTTGGTCAGTAAGGAACAATCAGCGTTTATTGCGGGTCGTCAAATCCTAGATGGTCCTTTGATGCTAAGCGAGATCATGGATTGGTACAAGCAACGTAAAAAGAAGAAGATGAATTTTAAAGTTGATTTCGAAAAGGTGTTTGACTCGGTGAATTGGAAGTACTTAGACTACGTTCTTAGCGAGTTCCGGTTTGGAGAAAAATATAGAAGTTGGATCAAAGAGTGTTTACGTTCTGCTCGCAGATCCATTCTTGTAAATGGAAGTCCTACCTCAGAATTCTCCATAAATAGGGGTTTATGCCAAGGTGATCCATTGTCTCCATTTATTTTTATTCTTATCATGGAGGGTCTTCACATAGCAATTAAAGATGCGACTCAATCAAACCTAATTAAAGGCGTTACGGTTGGGAATCCAGGTATGCGTTTGTCCCACTTCTTTTATGTTGATGATGTTGTGCTAGTTACAGAATGGAATCAAGTAGACATGGATAATATCATTCGATTATTCAACGTGTTTTATTTAGCTTCTGGTCTACGTATCAACATCCATAAATCAAACATTTATGGAATTGGAGTCTCAAACATCGATATAGAGGACATGGCTCGGTCTACTGGATGTACAGCGGGCTCTTTACCTTTCACATATCTTGGTCTTCCTATTGGTTCGAGTATGAAATGGTTAACCCATTGGCAAAGTTTGATTGATAAGTTCGATTCTAGATTATCAAGATGGAAGGCAAAACTTCTCTCCATAGGCGGTAGATCGACGTTGGTAAAGACGATATTGGGAAGTGTTGGTATTTACTATATGTTGATTTTCAAAGTTCCAGAAACCATCCTTTGTTCTCTTGAACGTCTTCGTTCCAAGTTCTTTTGGGGCGCCGAAATAGATAGCAACAAGTTTAACAAGCTGATATTGATTAAATGGGAGAATGCTTTGGCTTCATTCGAAAAAGGGGGGTTAGACGTTGGCAGTTTAAAAGCTTTTAACCTTGCTCTTTTTCAAAAATGGCGTTGGCATTTGGTATCCGATCCAAATATTTTATGGTTTCAATTCATCAAGGCCATTCATGGGGAGGATGTAGGCCTTTCTCATCTCGCCTGCAAATCTAAAGGGGTATGGGCTATAATATTATTGACTCTATCTACCATCTTCACTCAAAAAACATTATCCCATTAAATACTTTGAGTTACAAAGTTGGTTGTGGTTCTCAAGTGAGATTCTGGATTGATAACTGGATCGGTGACTCTCCTCTTTTTCATAGATATAACAGGCTTTATCGTTTAGAGGCGTACCCTAATTGTACCATTAGTGAGCGGTTCTCAAGTGGTGGTTGGACTTGGCATTGGAAACGTCCAATTACTTCTGGCAGATGTCTCGACATGCTAGAAGCCTTGAAAGCTGAGTTGCATTCGCTTTCACTTTCTACAGATAGAGATGTCATCAGATGGGGTCTCACGAATGATGGCTCTGTTAGTGCAAATATTACGATATTTAATCTATACAGTCTTGTTTGTTTTGATTGATGACAAACATGTAACTTGTAATACATAACGTAAAATGTACAAGTTACTTGTAATCACATTTTGTCTCAACATACATTCAACACCTCTCGATGTCTCAAGTCCTCATATGTTACAACACAGGTTCGTACATGTTTGTTATGTGGCATTATGATCAAACTCATTAACAAATCATTTAGAATGTTTAAAATACGTTTAAAGTCACTAAGTATTTTAATAGGTTAACCATTCTATTTCGAACCTCATTTTACATTTTGCATTCACAAGTATTTTATACAAATACATCTTTTGTAAAATGTCTAACAAATATATACTTTTATTTGTACAAGTAAACTAACTATAATATTCATACAAGTACTAAAAGTTTACTTACACTTGACAAAATACATTTATTTTGACAAGCACTCAACTAGATATTTTTACAAAAGGTAACTAGACATTTTATTAACTAGTTACATAATACATTTTACAAGTTTACTTTGATAAACTTTTTAATCTAAAATAGATATACATATTACATCATCATCTTTGAAATCCTTGGAAGATCTCTTGAATATTTTGGGTCGATTGTCACTCAATATATCAAATGTGATCTTAGTAAGATTTGGTAATATCTTGGAAAGATTGTTTAGATTTTCTGTCAGACACCCACGACACCAAAAGTTATAAAGGGCGGAGCCCTTTTTTTGGTTCCTTATTCCGTGGGCACTGCTGTTCTCTTTTGCCTATAAATAGAAGCCCATTGTTTTCTCATTTCTTCACCACTTCAAAACACATCTTCTCCACCTTCTTGCATACATTTAGATCAATCATTAACAATGTAGTAACATACATTAAACACCTTAATCACCATGATCATAATGTTTCTAACATTCATCTTTGTTGTAAGCATACTCTACATCTTGATCAACCAAGGAAAGCTTGGAGATCTAGCCATCCCCATTCACCACAAGCTGAAGATCTATCACAACAAGTTTAGGGAACTTGTGATCTTCATCATGAAGGCTTCCTATCAATGGAAGATCATTTAGAAGTAGTTATTCATATCCATTAGACATTTGTGTCATGGATCATTATTGTAAAACATCATTGCATCATCACAACACTTTCACCAAACTAGATTAGATGGTTTATGTGTTTATAAAACACAAGGTTTGTTATGTTGGGCCATAAAACATAATGGGAGTGGTTGTACCCTTGTAAAAGAACTCGACATCTAGCTTAGTGTCAGAAATATTGTATAGGCGACGTTAGGTTGGTTCTACCTCGAACTAGAACCCGGTATTTAGCTTTGTACCGGAAAAAGTGTAAGCGACGATTGTAAGGTTTTCTCCGCCGAGAAGGGAGCTTGTTGATTTAGTGAAGTAACTCTCGAGTTGGGTACTCGGGGGGTGGAGTAGGGCGGAGAGGAGATCCGTGACCGAACCACTATAAATCATCGTGTTCAGTTTGCACTTTCCTTTCTTTATCTCTTTACTTTTATAGTTGCACTATACTATTGCTTGTGATGTGGTTTGATGTTGATGCTTGTGTGACAACTTGGTTTACTATGATTTACATTAGTCACAAACAATAATTGGTACTTTCATATTATAACAAGTTTCATAAACGATTTGATACAAAAGATCTAACGATTTTAAACGGTAACGTATTCACTCCCCCTCCCCCTTCTACGTTTTCACAATTGGCATCAGAGCCTCGTAGCTCTTATTTTCAAAAAAAATGGTTTTTAAAATGGAGCACGATCCATGTATCAAATTACCATTGAAACGAAAAATAATATGAAAAATGTTTTGCTAATTATACTTAGAAATTTTGTTGTTAAATATAACTTTGTATACAAGCTTAAAGGTTTTCTTGAAAAATAAAATAAAAAGTTTCTTGAAAGAACTTGTAAGTATTTTATTGTGTGCTTATAGAAATTTACGAAGAAATATGAATTTTAAAGGAGTGTTGGGGATAACTATAAATTTAGTTGAAAAATCACCTCCGTAAATGTTTAAGATAAGTCACATAGGTAGAAATGTTGTCAAATATGTGTATTATATGTTTACTATCAAATATAGTAAGTCTCACACGTTTTATCTATGTCAAAATACTAGTTTAGGTGAATCTGTCTCAGAGGACCACGGAACCAAATCATATAAAGGGCGGAACCCTAAATTTGGTTCCTTGGAATTCGTCTGCACAATATGTAGTTTTTTTTACCAACTTCAAAAAATCATAACTAATTAACCGTAAGTTCGTACAAGTTGAGC
This sequence comes from Chrysanthemum seticuspe, assembly GCA_019973895.1. Taxonomy (NCBI): domain Eukaryota; kingdom Viridiplantae; phylum Streptophyta; class Magnoliopsida; order Asterales; family Asteraceae; genus Chrysanthemum; species Chrysanthemum seticuspe. The sequence goes on from BPTQ01000008.1 coordinate 39,395,869, forward strand.
CACCTATCATTTTAAAGGGAATTGAGTCTACTTTTATCAAAAATACTCTCATTGCCTGAGTCTAATTTTAAATAAGTGAAATAGACCAAATACTACAGTATATCTAAGATATTAAGTTTCGCTTTAACATAAAAACTCAAAATTTTGAATCAAGCAACTTAAGTTGGTATTCTTAGAACTTTGATACAATTTATTTTGAAACTAAATAATTTGGGAATATGTTTAAAGGAAATTAATCAAGCTTGGTATACATCGTCATATTTAAACGCAAAGTGACGAAAGTGTTTTTCTTGTTATGCTATGCGAAATGACCACTTGTTTATGTTGTTTGCATATATGTTGCTTGCTTATTTTCAAATTGTTGTTTACACTTGTTTGTTTGCATAATATAAGTGTCATTCTTGTCATGTTATTTATTCGCTTGTTTGACGATTTCTTGTTTATGCACAATAGGATATTTGCTAGATTTTGTGCACTAAGTTGTAAAATTGTTTTACCATCGCTTATAGAATTAGATCACTTTCTTTGCATAGGTTATACTAACATCTTACATAACTTATGAAATGTCATAACTCACTTAGCAATGGGTACTAAGTAAATTAGTCAAGTACTTTGAAAAAAGTGAGGTTTTAAAGGAGTGTTTGGAACAAGACAAAAACAATGGTGTATGATACTATTTGGTCTTTTTTACTTTGTAGGATGATAAAATAACTTGAAACAATGTTGTATGCTAACCGGTTCATGCAGGGGGATAGCACACGGGTGTTATCAAATTTTACCCATTTTCACTTATATGAAAATCGTTGGCCCTTGGTTAAAGTCTATGCTCCACTATGTTTGTATGTGTGTTATCGACTTTTCCTAACTAGAAATAATTAATGTCATATGTTTTAAGCAAAATTTCATGTTTCCGAAAAGTCCCCGATAGTTAAAATATGGGTCTGTGAAGATTTCTGGTCACCACGCACCAGACGACACCAAATATTTGGTTCCGTCTGTTATAGCTTTTGGTACCGCCATACCTGTACAGGCAGACCAGGCGGCACCAAATTAAGGGTTCCGCCTGTGTAAAAAATTGGTGTCGTGGATTCTACAGGTAAGTTGTTTAATTTTACTAAATCCCGCAATCTAATTTACCAAATTTCGTTTCTAGGATAGTTGTTAATACATATCTTTCATATCTCATTCAACACATCCTCAATGGATTAACTTAGGATGTTTGACATGATCTTAGACACTTCCATCTCATTAGAAACTACCATCTTTGTATGGATTAACCTCAAATAAGCCACTTAAGAAAACCACTAGGATTAGCATTCGATCTTGTTGCTTCATTAACTTGAACTCTTCATCCTCAGACTCGTTACCTCCCAACATCTCCTCACCCATTTGCGGATGACTTAGATGACTCACCGAGACTAACAAATCTGGACTCATTATTTGCAAAGATATCATACACAAGTCTAACACATGACTATAGATATTGTTTTGTATTTACATGTATTGCCTCACTTGGTTAACATAAAAATAATGTGTCATCCTTCAAGACGATAAGTATTTACATCGAGTCATAACGCACACGTATGTTAAAGACATATTATCAAGTATTGTTATCCTTAAGTTCAATCTAAGCTTTATAATCTCAACAAATTAGGATTGACAACTTAAGTATTTCATCCGAAATATTCAAGTATATGAGACTTACGATTGTAGTCATTAAAAGTCATATCCGAAAAATCAACATACAAGTATTTTAAAAACACATGTTGAAACACTTATCCAAAACAAACAACCTACTGTGCCACTTATCCCTCTTTGACACCTATTATCCCTCTTCCATCTTTTGGAACCATTAAGCGTGTTGTTCATGAACTTCCAAGAGCATCCTTTAAACTAAACGCGCCCTTTCAAGATGAACCTATACCTCAGCCCCTAAGCTTCATAGACATGACCAAAACTTCAAGCACTTCACCCACTAGTTGTACCAACCAATGAACCATAATAATTAGTATCCGTACTTTTTGTGTTCAACATCTATGAACAAATAATCAACCTAAGTACTCTCATAGCACAACAAACCCCTACATCACCACATCCTTATTTAGACACACTAGAAGACCTACCACCTAGATCAACCAATCAACCATCCTCACCATCATTTGAATTCGTTGAGTGTATTGCTCAAAAAGCCCTTGTGTCCAACACTTGTACTGAATCAAATGCACGTTTGAACAAATTCAACCATACTTTCCCACCTTTGAGGACTTAGATAATTCATTATGGCTAGAACCTCAACTATCAAATAAGCATGGTGCTCTTGGTAATTTTTGTCTATTTCCACTAGGTATAAGTAGTACTACCTTCACAAATTATCAAAGTATTGGTAATACTTTCTCGTTAAACTTCTGCATAAATTTCGTTAAACCTCAAATCAACATTTTAACAACATATGTTAAAATGCAATCTCAAAGCCAACATCATACACCCCGAGCAACAATGACTCTTGAGATAAGAAACTCGAGTGAATTCCTCTTGTCATCATCTAGTGAATATAATCTTGAGAACGTTCTTAATTTAACATATTCCATTCCCTAGTCTTAGATAAAATACTAAATTCTTATCACATTTGGTATGAATTTAATATTTCACATTCTTAGTTGAGTATCACAATTGATAACACATATATGATGAAGAGTGTAATACTCTTCATCTTTCTTACAGTGTTATATCACAAGAGATAAATAAGTGTCACTTAAAAATATCAAAATGAATAAAAAGGAAGCAAACTATGAAAATAGAGACTTGACATATTCTCAAAATCAAACAAGTGTTGCATTAAATTAGCATTTTTTTGAACAAAATAAGAATTCACCTAAAGAGACTTTAACCCTTTTATTTCTACTAAGAGTATAATATCACAAGTGATAGATAACATTGGTTGCATTAAAAAAATATGCGCTTGTCAATTGCGATGAAAGGCATAAAAACTATCTTGTAACTGAAAATTATAAAAATATTAGAAAACAAATAGGTGATAATATATAAAAATATACAGAGCAATGAAATATCTCAGGTGATAGTAAAGGTTAAAAAACATATTTGTTTGTTTATGAAATATCACAAGTGATATTAGACATTAACTTTTTTATAATAAAATATCACAATTGATATTAGACATGTAATATAATAAAGTTTAATAAGTAGCATGAAAACACAAGAAAATAGACGAAAACGTATAAAACTGCAAAAAACGGACGAAAACGGACAAAAACGTATAAAAACGAATGAAAAGCGTATAAAAGCGTATGAAAACAGAAAAAAGCGTCTGAAAACGGACGAAGATATAAAAGCGGATGAAAATAGACGAAAACGTATGAAAACGGACGAAATCGTCTGAAAATAGACGAAAGCGTCTAAAAATGGACGAAAACGTAAAAAAACGGAAGAAAGCGTATAAAAACCTATGAAAACGTAAGAAAACGGACAAAAACATAAGTAAACACACGAAAATGTATTAAAACGGACGAAAACGAACGAAAACATAGGAAAACGGACGAAAATGTAAGAAAACAGGCGAAAACGGACGAAAATGTATGAAAACAGACAAAAACGTAAGAAAACGGACGAAAACGTATGAAAACGGACGAAAATGGACAAAAACGAAAGAAAACAGAAGAAAAGGTAAGAAAACAGACGAAAACATAAGAAAACGAACGAAAACATAAGAAAGCAGACAAAAACGTATGAAAATGTAAGAAAACAGACGAAAACGTATGAAAACGGACGAAAACGTAAGAAAACGAACGAAAACATATGAAAACGTAAGAAAACGGACGAAAACGTATGTAAACGGACGAAAACGTAAGAAAACAGACGAAAACGTATGAAAACGTAAGAAAACGGACGAAAACGTATGAAAACGGACAAAAACGTAAAAAAAAAGGCGAAAACGTAAGAGAACGGACGAAAACGTATGAAAACGGACGAAAACGTATGAAAACAGACGAAAACGTGTAAAAGGCGGAAAAAACGGACAAAACGTATGAAAACTGACGAAAACGAACGAAAAAAAAAAAAAAAAAAAAAAAAAAAAAAAAAAAAAAAAACGTGTAATTAAAAAAAGTGATAAAAAATACAAATAATGAGAAAATAAATAAGAAGGATAAAAAGAAAAGAAAAAGACAAGAAAAAAACATGGACTTAGGTTTAGACATATAAATCTTAGGTTAATTACCACCATTAGATCAAACCAGATGAAAGGTGATGATTTATCTCTTAGTATGCAAGGATTTTTGAGTATGCAAAATAAAGTGCCTCTGTGTATTAATAGTTTAATACACATTATGGGTTGTGTATAAGCCTTCTATAAATATATAATTAACATTCAATGAACACTTAATGAACTCTAAACATTCCATAGTTAACATCACTTACCTTTTTTATAATTATTAAAAGAGTAAAATACACCGTTGGTCCCTAAACTTGTTCAAACGCATCGTGATGCGACAAACCTGGGCATTATCATAGTGGGGAATCCAAAACTTGGGTTTTTAATGTCAAACTAGTCCCTTGACCAAATTTCTGTTAGTCAACGTCTGTTAATTTTCCCATGTGCCTTGCACATGAGGGTAAAATGGTCATTTACCCTTCATCTTCATCTTCCTAATGTTTAAACCCAGATTCCGGCGACCTTAAACCCATAATTCGTCCGTAGATTTGTCTCATTTCGTAGATTTGTATCAGGTTCACTTTTATATTAATATGTTAATCATCTTTAAATTATGTATGCAGGCAATTCCGAATTTCCTATTTGATATCTGTAAATTCCAAAAACATCAATGTTTTGCTTGTGGAATGTTGGGCTCCTCTGATAAGTCTACTGCTGCTGAGGTTCTATAATAACTAACCTAAACAAATGAAATATTATATTTTTATAGTTTTAGGTTTGTTTGTATGTTTGCAAGTCCTATTATATGGTGCGAGATTGTTATTTTTTATGAAGCTGCCCACCTGAACATCAATAATCTGCAATCTGTTAATTGTGTATAAGACATTATAATTCAGTTCATCTTATTTGGTTACTTTGATGATCTTTGAGGAATATCTATTACTTGGAAAATATACTTACGGTTTTCAAGTACTACCAAATATAAAGAAGTGACTCCCTTGGCTCTGTTAATGATTTAACTGGGATACATTAGTGGTAGATGTTCAGCTTAAATTCCTTATAAAGCAAAGTACACTACCTGTCTCATCAACAGCATTGTTGGCTTTAGAAGCCAATACAACTTTCTAAAAACTTTCTTATCCATCTGGTTTCAACTTGGTCTACAGATTCTTGTCCAGTCTTGGCTCTGTCATCCATTCTTATGACTTTGTGATGTTAAAGATTTCATATATTTAATATATGCACGTGTGGATGTTGACTGAAATAGCGGTCTTGAATTCTCATCTTAGGTCTTCCCTTGTGTTTCTGCAACTTGTGGGCATTTTTATCATCCAGAATGTATTGCAAAGTTGCTCTATCCATCTGATGAAAACCTGGCCATGAAATTTAAAAGTCAAATAGCTGCAGGAGAATCATCCACTTGTACTGCTCATAAATGCCATTGTTGTGAACAAGGAGAAGATAAAGATGTTCGTGATATGCAATTTGCGGTCTGTAGGCGCTGCCCAAAGTCATATCACCGGAAATGCTTACCTAAGTAATCACCATTTCTTCTATAAATTTTATATCTATAATAAATAAACTTATATTAATCGGGCAACTTTATTCTTGGGGGGATTTATGATATATTGCAGGGAAATTGCTTTTGAGGATAGTGATGATGGAACTATCATCTAACGAGCATGGGATTTGCCAAAACACATCTTGATATATTGCTTGTAAGTATATCATTCTTGGTGTATTTTGATAAGTCATAATTTATTATGTACATATGCTTTGACTTGTTAATTGATACATTGCCACGAAGCACAAGATTATTCCAAGCATTGAAACACCACGAAGAGATCTATAAATTATCAGGTTCACTTTATGCGAAATGAGACAAATCTACGGACGGATTCTGGGTTTAAGGTCGCCGGAATCTGGGTTTAAACATTAAGAAGATGAAGATGAAGGGTAATTAACCACAACAATGAAATGACCATTTTACCCTCATGTGCAAGGCACATGAGGAAATTAACAAACGTTGACTAACAGAAATTTGGTCAAGGGACTAGTTTGGCATTACAAACCCAAGTTTTGGACTCCTCACGATGATAATGCCCAGGTTTGTCCCATCGCGATACGTTTGAACAAGTTTAGGGACCAACGGTGTATTTTAGTCTTATTAAAATTATATAACTATGGACTATTTGAGTTCATTAGTCGTCATTCTCATAAGTTTTAAATGTTGTGTTTAACAAAACCCTATTAAATATACTAAACTTAATATTAGCAAATGTTTGTGAGAGAATATACCCTTGCAAATATGAGTCATTTCTTACTGACTTGTTATTTATTTATTTTGGTGTGAATCAAATTGTGAGACTAATGTTTCTGGCTGAATATTTCGTTATGGCATATTGGCATCCACATTCTGAGTTTTGTATCAATTGGCTCCCTAAATGTTTTTTTTTTTTTTTTTTTCTTTTTTTTTTTTACTTGTATTGTTGGTTTTACTTAATTTTGGTTTGATTATTATCAAGGTTCTAAATGATCACACGTTTAGTGGAGTTGGAAAGATTCCCTTTTTTATTTGTTATAAATCGAAACTAGTTTCAAGAACTAGATCATCGTTTTGAAGCTAGAAATGTATGTAAAATTTTGATTCGATATGAAAACGCGCACTATGCTAATTTACTTGCGATGTTTAAAGCATTGGTTTGCTTATCCATGTTGTTCATGTGTAAAGGTAGCTAAAATAGAATTTAAGCCACATAATAAATGCGTGATCATAAATTGTAGAGCTAGTAGCGCAATGACTGGTGGTGGTAACGGCAGCAACCGTTGTGGACATAAAATGTAAAATTTAATATGTGATCATTAAATATCTAACAAAAATTCTCAAATTGGCAAAAGAAAACATAGTTGGCTGTTTTTCTGTGAAAAATAAAAAATAAAATAAGATAATACCTTAATTGTAAATGACCAATAACTTGAGTGTCTTTTCATTTGCCTTTTCTTTACCATTTTCCTTATTATCAAGAAGATCAATATAGATATCATATTTGTCATAAATTCAATAAATCAATTTTAACCATTTCTTTTTAATCAAAATTAATAAAAAGATCATTTTCACCCTTTTTTTAAAAAACAACATATCTTACAAATGGTAAATCTTCAAAATACAAAAAATACACCATCGCAACGAGAATTAAATTATCTTTCTATAGATATGCACTTCTCTATATTTTCGACAAATTTTTTTTTTTCAAAAATTACGCTCAGAAAAATATATGATTTGTAAAAATCGAATCACATATGATTTTCATAAATCATATATGATTTTTACAAATCACATATGATTTTCAAAAATCATATATGATTTGTAAAAATCGAATCATATATGATTTTCACAAATCATATATGATTTTTCTGCGCCGAAATTTTGAAAAAAAAATCGTTAAAAATATATAAAAGTGCATATCTATAGAAAGATAATTTAATTCTCGTCGGGATGGTATGATTTTTTTCGCGTAACGATTAATGGTTTGCGAGATATTTAATTTTTAAAAAAATGGTGAAAGTTTATTTAATTTTTTTTTAGAAAAATGAAAGACTATGATTGGTTTATTGGATCTATGGTAAATTTGAGATCTATATTAAACTTTTCTACAATTACTTTTTACGGAGTAGTTATTAGTTAAAAAATAATAATTAATACTATTTTTAATCCTTAACCAAATCTAAAAATCGAACAATTATCTTTACTACCTTATAATGCATTTAAGACATTTCTTAAATGGCAAGGCTTAAATTATTATGGAAATATATATGTCTTGCTAAATTAATACTTATACAACCTAGCTTAAAACTTTAGCCAATACTTGTAACAACTAGCAGTCATTGAATACACAATTCAAAGCTAGCATTCAAACAGCCAACTATAACAGCTAACATTCAGCCCATTGTAACAGATAGCTCCACGATTTGTAACAGTTCCATATATTTGTATGGCTAAAAATATGGAGTACATTTAAGAGTGATGTTTGTAACAATGAAAATCAAATAACTATCCCATATTCTTAACTAAATTACCATACGGTGTGTTCTCCAGTTTTTATTAAAAGAAAAGAAAAGAAAGGAGAAGAAGAAAGGAAAAGAAACGACTTCCTTCCCATTCCTCCCAGTTATGGGCGGAAGATTTAAGCTCTTATCTTCTTCACAGATCCTTTCTTTTCCTCCCACTTAAAAACTCAAGAACACAACATCATCTTTAGTTCTTTCCATTTCCATTCTTTTCTCCTCAATTTTAAACTCAAGAACACACCGTAAATCTCAACATATGATGTACTATAAAACCCATTCCAACTTCTGCATTTTGCTTCACCCTTGTCACATGAATAGATCTAAGTCACACTCACACCATTGTCACAACCAACTTGATTTGGTTGTTGGTCAAACAAAATCAATGACCCACATCATCAACTAACCAACAAAAAACCAGAAACAAGTTGCAACTCACGGATCTGGTAAAGTAATATTTTCCTCCATCAACACCGCCGATTCTATCTCGAAAAAGTTGGACGCCTATAGATCTAACACGACCATATATAAAGAGAAGCGGTAGTGGGTTCAAGCGTTAACGATTGAGAGTTCGATTATAACAAGAATCAAAGAGTTCGATAAGCAAAAGAAAAAAACCTAAACAAACAAACAAAAAGTTGTCTCTGAAGTTATCTTCTTGTTCGAACAAAAGAAAAAGATTTAAGTATCTTGTTTAGGCTCGATTTAAGAAGGTGTTTATGGTTCGATTATAACAAGAATCAAAGGGACCTTCTATATTTTTCGGTATGTGTGTAGGTGAAACTTGAAAGGAAAATACCTAGATCTATCTTGTGGTGACTACGTATTTTTCACATAAAGAGATTAGGTTTAAGTGTCAAAAATATTAGGGTGATGTGTTTTAAATTAGGACTAGCCGGGTACCCGCGCACAGCGGCGGCGATAAGTATAGTTATATGTATTTGCTTACCCGTTTAGTGAATTCGTTTCACAAAACTTCGAATGTATATGTGTTAGTTGTAAGTGTTTGTTTGGGTTACCCGTAGCTTTCCCGCGACATCATTATTCCCGCATATAGAAATACCCTCGCAATCTCTTAAGCGTCAAACACTACCCCAAAAGTATATGATTTTGACGAATCAAGATTATATTGATTGAAATAAATGAAATAAAGGTTAAAGTTGTAAAAATTTGAATTAAAATAAAATAAACCCATTAAAAATATAAAAACTAAAAACTCATAAAAATATATCAAAATGGATGTTGAATTAAAGAGCATAAAATTTTAGAAAATATGGTGAAATTAGATTATAAAAAAAATAAGTAGATAAAAAGATATTTTAATTTAAAAATAAAGATGAATTTTTAGTTGAGAAATGACACATGTCATTTTATAATTAGAGCTCTTTATCCTAATTTTTAGTGGTTTGGAGTTTGTTAGAAGTTAGGTTTGGAGTTTGTTAAGAAGTGACACATGTCATCTCATGATTGGAGCTCCTTATCTTAATTTTTGGTTAGAAAAACTATTTCCATAAGAAGCAATTAAAAAAGTATGAATTTTTAAGCCTTCTAATTTTAGAAGGCCTAAATACATTATAAAGTAGTATAGATAGTGTGTTTGGACCGGGTATATTGGTTGGATTGGACATCAATTGAACTGGACTGATAATCCAAAAAGTGTACAAAATTTCGAGTGATAAAATTTTGGGTAACTCAAATTTTTTTGACTTTTTGGTTTTTTATTTGATGTTTTATTCATAATGTTTTTAAATGTATTGTATAATGATTTTTTATTATTAATGAAATTTAATTTTGTTGTTAAAAGAATTAAAATTTGTCATGTTTTCGTAAAATTATTGTTAAAAAAAACGTATAAATAAACAACATTTGCTCGGTTACAAATTTTAGTCAAATAGTACCCGCCGCCGCATTGCGCGAGTACCCTGCTAGTTTTTCAATAATGCATTTTAGCTTTCATGCATTATATTCCAAACCTATAACAAAAATTCTTCTATCAATTGATATCATTGTTAAAAATTTTAAGAAGACACTAACTAATTAATTAAAAGTAAAAAAATGTGATTTTACAAAAGTAAAAAGATAAAACAATAATGATTATGTTTTTTTTAAAACTATTTGTTTTGAATATCAATTACTTTCCTACTTTTCCTTGTAGATTTTGTATGTCATTCAACATATTGTGCTATATATATACGTATAAATAAATATGTCACTAATCTGCAATCATGTTCTAATTGATGTTATGAGTTTGGCTTGAAAAGTTAAAAGTAAATTATTCTTTCTTTTCTTACTGGTATCAATATGTTATATTTTCCTTTCCGAGCAGAACATGTTATATTTTTTTAAAATACAAATTTTCAATGCAGTGGATTCGAACCACTGACACAAGGATTTTCAGTTGCGTGATATATTAGAGCAGACGGTATCCTTTTGGCACGCCAAATGCAACCCAAAATTACCAATGGCTAGCCAAATGTCATACCATCACTTGTGCCATTCGTGAACCAAAAGTATTTGAGTTAGTGAAATGGCTCACGCTATTTATTTATTTTTATTTTTATTTTTATTATTTTTTTGAGTGAGTGAATGGGTATTTTTAGTGAGGTATTTTGTGAGACCCAATAACATGTTAGTGTTATATTATGAGGGAGGGTGTTTTAGGGGACACTTGGTTCAAATCAAGGAATGCAATGCCATAACCCCCATTTTGTTGAGTAATAGTTGATTACCTTGGGTAATGCTCCATTCAATTATATTGAATGAAGCATAGTTAATGATTATGTTTCTTATTCCTCGGCCTTTAATGCCACTAACCAAGCATGCCCATAGTTATTAGTGTGTTATTGGGAGGTCACTACTACAAATAGTAACATACTCACACTTATTAAAGCATGTAGCCACATTTTAAAGTGTGAAGAATAAAAAAATTCGCACTAATATGTGTGTGAACAATTGGGTGTAACAAATATTTAACATTTTTATGTGTGAAACTTTATGAACATTTTTCACACTTTTAAGTGTGATGGTTTTAAAACAATTCTTAACAATTTTAAGTGTGATGATATTGATTTTGAGATAATTCTTCGCACTTTTAAGTGTGATGATTTTGATTTTGAAATAAGTTTTGGCATTTTTATATGTGAGATTGAAATTATTCATAATTTTTAAGTGTAATTTGAAATAATTATTCACACTCTTAAGTGTGAACATCTTTAAAAAAAAGTTTACAGTTTATAAAATATGAATAAAAAAGCGTGCAAAGATGACAAATTTGTTATAGTAGTGTATTATATGTCGTTGATGTGACATAAAAATAACGTGTTAAGAGTTACTCTCATATTTTGTGCTCTTAGGGAAGAGGGAGTGGGCAAGGGTAGTGCCATCGAGTAGGTGAACCCGTCCACTTCGGGTACTTTGATCGAGTAACAAATTCGGCTTGTGAGCCCGAGAGTGGGAGGTGAGAAACTTTGAAAAAAATGACCGTTTGGGTACTAAAAAAAAATTGTATGTTTTTATTTTAAATATTGTATGTGATTTTATGTATTAAATAAAAAAAATCGGGTACTGGGTACCACTCCCTCCAAATCGGGTAGTGTTAAGGTAGAATTGGGTATTTTTGAGTTGGAGGGTTTTTATTGGATAGAGGTGATGTGGCACCTAGGGTATTAGAGCACTCCCAACGGTAACGGCATAACGCCGTTATAGGCTTTTTAACGCCATAACGCGCGTTAAACCCATTGGAGGCGTAACATGGTAACGGCGTTATAGGGCAACCGTTGGGTTGCTAACGCCCGTTAAGGGCAGAAAAAAAAATTGAAAAATTTACACAACTAGTCCCTCAACGTCTAGTATCCGTTAGAAATTCAAAAATTTTTACAAAAAACCCCCTTAACGGCTAGTTTTTTTTTTTTTTTTTTTTAAATCAAAAACATTTTTTTTACCACTATAAATACCCAACTAAAACTCTATTTTTTTCACACTTCCATTCAAACTTTATATACTTCCTCTTTACACTTTCATATTTCAAAAATCAAATTCGTTCACAATGGATCCAAATCAAGCTGGTGATATTCCCCTGTCTTGGTTAGACGTTGATGACCAAGAGGACTTCCAATTTATGGCGGCCGCGTACGAGTATCACCTTCAGTTGGAACAACAAAAAGGTATTGAATCTCAACATCCTAGTCGTTCTCGTACCCATGTATATCGTGAACGTGAGCTTGCAGAAGAACGTCTGCGCAACGATTATTTCGTAGAAGGTTGTAAGTATTCAAACCGGAATTTTCGTAGAAGATTTCGTATGAGCCGGAAACTATTCCTGCAAATAGTTGAAGGTATTGAATCTTATACTTCCGATAATATTTCAGATCATTTTACCTATTTTAGGCAAACACCCGATTGTACGGGTCGAATGAGTATAAGTGCTCTAATGAAGTGTACGCTGCCATACGCCAATTGGCGTACGGCACCACACCCGATGCATTTGATGAATACTTGCAAATGGGTGCGAGTACTTCAAAAGTATGTCTTGATAATTTTAACAAATGCATTATTGATTTGTTTATGCCGGAGTATTTAAGAAAACCAACATGGGCCGACATTCAAAAAATTTATCAACATCATGAAGAAAAAATATGGTTTTCCGGGAATGCTTGGTAGCATTGACTGTATGCACTGGGAATGGAAAAATTGTCCAGTGGCTTGGCAAGGCCATTTTGCTAGGGGTGATAAAAAATACCCAACAATTATGCTTGAAGTTGTTGCTTCTCAAGATTTATGGATCTGGCATGCATTTTTTGGGATGGCGGGGGCAAATAACGATGTCAATGTTTTAGATAACTCTCCGTTATTCGACGACCTTCTTGCCGACAATGCCCCAAAAGCACCTTATATGGTTAACGGAACTAGGTATGAACAGGGGTATTACTTGGCTGATGGAATTTATCCACTGTGGGCAACTTTCGTCAAATCCTTCACGGCAACAACTGATGAAAATCATACGTACTTTAAAAGGAGACAAGAAAGTACCCGAAAGGATGTTGAACGTGCTTTTGGTGTTCTTCAAGGCCGTTGGGGTATACTACAACAACCGGCACGTCAATATGAAATTGCCACGATACGTAGAATCATGTATTCTTGCATTATTATGCATAACATGATTATAAAAGATCAAAAATTTGCTTTACGTGACTATAACGAACTGTGGGTGGATCCGTCATCAAATTTGAGGCAACGAAGATGGGTTGAAAGATGTGATACGCACAGTCGTAAGGCAAAAGAAATACACGACCGACAAACGCATACCCAACTCCAACAGGACCTTATGGAGTATGTTTGGCAGAAGAATCTTGAACGACATGGACAACAACAAGAGAGCGACGATGATAAATAAGTATTTGCTATGTTTTGTTATTTTTTTCGGTGTGTTTTTTTATTTCGTTGTAATTTTTTTTTCCGATGTATTTTTTTAATTTCGTATTGTAATATGTTTTAAAATTTAATGTTATGTTTAGTTTAATAAATGAAGTGTTTGTTTTAGTTTAGGGGTTGAAATTAAAAATATGAAATGTTATTGGTGTTATTGATGTTATTGGGATGTTATTGTTGTGAGTGTTTTTTTGGGGATGTTAATGTTAAATGTTAAAGCTGATGTGACGCTGACGTAAACGGTGTTATTGGTGTTATGGTGTTATTGTTGGGAGTGCTCTTAAGGTACGACTCCCTCCTCCCTTATAGTGGTTTAATAGGAGTATGCATTTGCTACACGTGCCATGATATTGGTTCATTCAATAATCACATGTTCGGATCACCAATTATTTAACGGCATTCAAATTAAAATGTTTTTGGTTAATAAAACCAGCGAGTGAAAAATCAGCCGCGGTTTCACCGGCATTCAAATGATTTACTGATTGGTTTCGTAACTAAAAGAACAATGAGAAAAATTAGGTATGTACCACGGAACTAAGGCTCTATTCAAAGTTGTGAAAGATGTACAAGCCTATATTTCTTCAACTCAGTGCCACAACTCATTTTTAAAATAAAGTTTATTTAGAAACCTAGGATTGGAAAGCCCAACTGGCCAACTTTATCTATTGGATATTGAAATAAAGTCAATTATGGCGTTTACAATAGGAATAAAGACGCATTAAGACTTGAGAAGTATTTGAACACTTTGATTAGCTTTACTGATAAAGACCGCAAGAAGAAAACCAAATAATACATGTGTGGAGCTTCCCATCATTTCAAGTGATCCAATAAGAAGACGAGTTGATGGTTGTTAACCAATGACCATTACGGAATCATGGATCAATAAATGACTGGCAATCTTGGATGGGTGTTCTAGTATAGGCGTGTGAATGTTGTCCGGACGAATGTTGCAATAACTATTGGACAATTATGATAACAAATCTGAAGTTCGATTACGAAACATTAGATCACATATTTGTATCAAGCATAAGCAGCAATTAAGAACCTGAGATACACAATGATGACAAATAGAACAAGATAGCACACCAAAAACACATTTCATTTATTTTCTAAAGCTTTTTTTTTTTTTTTTTTTTTTTTTTTTTTTTAACATTCAAATTTTATTAAACCAAGAGGGCTAGCAAGAAGCTAGAGAACAAGCAAGATACAAATACAAATAACAAGAAAATTAGAAATTGAATGAAGACCATTTTGTCCAGTCTATCTCGGATGAGTTGGTTCTATTGGTTAGCCAAAGGTAACTCATTGTCTTGATTTCCTTCATGGCAAAACGGATTGATGGCTTTTCCTTTGAAAAAACACATGCATTGCGAGCTTTCCAGATCGACCAGCAGTAAGAGAGAACGATTAAGTTGATGTGCTTTGACTTGCTAGGGGGTATGAAAGGATCCATGTGTATTTCGAATAAGTCTTTTGCTTGAAGAGGTCTTCGTCGTGGGATTTTGCACCAGGACAGCAACAAACTCCATAGGATATCCGCAAAAGGACAATCCAAAAAGAGGTGTTGTATGGATTCATTTCTTGCATTGCACAACTGACATATAGTGGATGGTATCGTGATTTTCCTTTGGAGTAATAAGTCGGTGGTGGGTAAACGGTTCATTTCCAGTCTCCATCCAAAAATATTGACTTTGGATGGAGCAAGGCGGTTCCATGGGAAGATCCAGTGGTTGGGACCATAAGTGGTTTTGATGAGTTGGTTTTTCATGGACTTAGTTGTGAAAATTCCTGATGCATTGCAAGCCCATTTCCATGAGTCCTTTTCATTGGTAAGTATGACATTTCGAAGTTGAGATAGCATCTCCTGTAGTTGGTACAACTCGTTTGTGCTTGACGGTGGCGAGATCCATTTCCATTCCCATTGAGAAAAGCGGCCATTTCCTGTGCATCGGTCTTTGATGAGACAGTCTTTGTGTCTTTCAAGTTTGAATAAAGCTGGGTATGTGTTACAAAGCGGTTCCTCTCCAATCCATTTGTCAATCCACAGCCTAATGTTTGCTCCGTTACCAACCTGGCCTGTAAAGAGATTATGCAAAGAGACATCAAAGCAATTGAGGTGGGAGCTTAACTTGGATATGTTGATCCAAGCTCCCACCAAACCTGGTTTACATGGAATCGGTGTGTAGTTTCTATTAGTATTGTGAATGGCAATGATGGTACGCCTCCACAGACTAAGGGGTTCTGTTTTGAAGCGTCACCACCACTTTGACAACAAAGATAGGTTTTTATCAGCTAAAGTACCCAACCCAAGCCCTCCCGATTCAATGGGTGCAACTATTCTTTGCCAAGAAACCCACGAAATTTTCCTAGACATAATTGCACCACCCCAAAAGAAATCTTTGCGAATTTTTTCTAATTTTTTAAGAACACATACCGGGGCCTTGTACAACGAGAAATAGTAAGAGGGAAGGCTGTCAAGCACCGAGCGGATGAGGGTGATTCTACCTCCAATTGAAAGGGTAGAGGCTTTCCATTTGGACAGTCGATTTTCGAAGGTTCTGATAACGGGGGTCCAGTTGTTTATTCGGTTCATGTTTGTCCCAACCGTGAGACCAAGATAGGTAATGGGGAGGTGACCACTTTGACAGTTGAGGATATCAATGGAGAGGGTAATGTTGGGTTGATCAAGTCCAATTCCATAAAAGCATGACTTGCGTAGGTTAATCTTGAGTCCAGAGGAGAGGTAAAAACATCTCATAATTCTCACTATGTTGGCAATGTGGGGTTGGGTCCACGATCCAAGTAAGATTGCATCATCTGCGTATAGGAGATGTGTAATGGTGGGCCCGTGATTTGGGAGTTTGATGCCAGATATGAGGCCCAGTCTTGAGGCCTGTTGTATTACACAGGAGAAAGCCTCCATGGTTATGATGAAGATAAAAGGAGACAATGGATCTCCTTGAGGAACACCACGTTCGCAATTAAACTCCGAGGTTGGAGATCCATTAACGTGAACAGCGGATCTCGTGGAGTTTAGTATTCCTTTCATCCATCTGATCCATCTTTCAGGAAATCCCATTTGCTGCATAACTGAGATGATGAAATTCCAATTCAAGGAGTCGAATGCTTTCTCGAAGTCAATCTTGAAACAAAAAGCCTCTTTTTGCACTTCTTTAACCATGCAGTTATTTCGTTTAACATGAGCGGCCCATCTAGGATGTTTCTGTCAGATAAGAAGGCCGATTGGGTAGGGGAGATGATCTTGTTGATTACCCTTTTGAGGCGATTTGCAAGGACTTTGGAGATCACTTTTTTGATACAACCAATAAGAGTAATAGGTCGGTAATCATTGAGTGATTTGGCTGAGGTGTTTTTTGGGATAAGGGTAATGAAAGACGAGCAACAACCATGGCTTATGGTACCTGTATGATGGAAATCGAGTAGGATGCACAGGAAGTCCATTTTTAAAAAATCCCAAAATTTTTTGATAAATCCTAGATTGAAGTCGTCTGGGCCGGGGGCCTTGTTGCTATCATAATCCCATAACGCTTGTTTGATTTCGGTTAAGGTGAAGGGGTTTGTGAGGTTATTGGCGTCTTCTTGTGAGAGGGTTTTGAGACCGTTGCATTCTATATTGGGCCTGATTCTGATGGGCTCTGCAAATTTCTGCTTAAAAAACAATAGGGCTTCATCTCGAATTGATGGATGGTCTACATGCCAGGTTCCATCTATGTCCAGACCATTGATTCTATTCCTAGCAATGCGACTGTTAATATAACCATGAAAAAAGGAGGAATTCTCATCTCCGTTTTTGATCCAATTGGCTCTGGATTTCTGATGTAGATCCATAGTTTTAGACTTCTCAAAACATAGCAGCTTTTCTTTTGTTTCAGTCCATAGAGCCAATTCATCCTCTGCATAGTCTCTGTGATCGACTATATCATCTAATTCCTTGAGTTGATCAATCAAGGTTGATTTTTCTTGCTCATCATTGTTTGCATTGGATCGAAGCCATTCTTTCAGGTCTTGTTTCAACTTTTTCAGTTTCTTATGCAAAATATGATCCGGTTTACCATGGTAAAGGCTTGAGGTCAGGCTGTTTGTAACAACCTCATTTAGTCCTGGTTTTTGTAGCCATGAGTTGAAAAACTTGAAAGGAATAGGGCCAAAGTCGGTGTTGGTTGTGGTGAGGATTAAGGGTCGGTGATCAGAAAGAGTTCTAGGTAGAGCAATGAAATATGCCGTTGGTCATAAGTTCATGAGATCAGGGTTTACGAGGATACGATCTATTTTGCTCTTCTTTTCTCCATTATCTGTGACGTAGGTGAATAATTTCCTTTGCATCGTATATTCCAGAAGCCCATTGAGGTGGATGAAATTATTAAAGGCGGTGGCACAGGCATTGACAAACTTGGAGTTTTTTCTTTCATCCGGGGATCTAACTGCATTAAAATCACCAAGGAGGATCCAATAACCCTGACTATTCGTAATGAGAGAAGTGATTTTGTCCCAAAGGCTTGTTCTAGCATGAAGGTCATTGGGAGCATAAACATTAAGGACGTTGCATATGGTGGGAATACCATTGATGAATCCAGTTGTGAGAAGGAGATGGGGTGTTTTGTGGGAGTTGGTTAGGGTAAAAAAGGTTGGATCCCAAATGCTAAGTAGACCCCCAGAACGACCTTCAATACCTGTTGAGGGTATGAATTCATATGCAAAGTTAGGGTTTCCCCAGAAAGTTTGGGGGAAAAGAGTTTGGCTATTGGGTCGGTGCGTCTCTTGTAGGCATAAGAATTGAATGTTGTGATTTGTTTTGAGTTGGTGAACCCAGCGTGGTTTTGCTGAGTCCTTTATTCCACAGATGTTTAGGGTTAGGAAATTCATTGGGGAAGGTTTTGAGCTTCGGTGTGAATCAACAAGTTCCTGAAGCTCCCTTTCAAAACCATCGAGGTTGATTCCAATGCAAGCACCAACTTCTTTAGTCTTGGAGATTTCATCAGGTATTTGGGGTGGGATTGATTCGGATAGATTGAGTGTGTTTTCTTGAGGGTTTTCATGTTCATGTGGATTTTGAGGATGAGGGTTTTGTTCGTTGTGTGGTTGAGGTGTGCTTTTGGGTGAGCCTTGTTGGTCAGTGGGGTGTGGGGAGGACGGATTTTGAAGGATGGTGACTTGTGTAGTGTTATGTGGGGGTGGGGGATCATCGTTAGTAAAGAGGTTCTGGAAGGGAATGGGAATTGGTGGCACTCTTGAGGGGTTTCCTGATTTGGAGAGGGGTGATTTGTTAGCTGGATTTTGTGTGTCAGAAGGGGTGTTGCTATCAATGTGCATGGGATGGGGATGATGTGGAATGGGGGATGATTTACGTGGTCTTTTCCTTGATGTGTATGGGATGGGGCTTTGTTGTTTGGGAAGTGGGGCAGTTGGTGTGTGGTCCCAAGGAAAAAAGTGATTATTTTGTTTATTTGGGGTTTGGAAATTATTTTGTGTTGGGTTTCCAAGAGGTTTTCCAGAGGTTCCATTGGGTATAGGTGGGGGTGGGCATGAGGTTGGTTTGTGGTTCCCATGTTTGTATGTTCCCAATGGGCATTTGAAGAGTTTTCACTTTGCTGTGTTTCGTCGTTTGGGTTTCCACCATTGTCACTGGAATTGTCCGATGAATCCATGATATCTAAGAAAGATGGATACCAAACATCATTGTCTTCAACGATTCTGGTAAGGTATGATTTGGTTTTCCATTTGAGATGAACTTGTTGGTCAACTCTAGTACTAGATTTAACCAGGATGGTTAACTTTTCATGGGATAAGTTTATATCCTTATGAGAGGCAACTGATGGTTCAAGGACTGTTCCAGCAATTTCACCAATCTTATTGAATATATTCTGGTCCCAAAGAGGCATATGTACTCCAAGTATTTTGACCTTTGCGATTCTCCCAGAATCTGGATCTTCACCATCCCATATTGCATGGTAAGAGAACCATTCTTTGAGAAGTTTGTTGTTTTCTTGGAGGAACGTGGTGGCTAGTACTGAAGCGTCGAAGGCTAGTAGGATAGTGAGGCCACCAACATAAATGATATTCATATTGGTGGTGGAGTTAAAGGTTTTGAGGATGGATTTAAGGTTTTCGAGGTTTGTGATGTTTTTTGCAGTGGCAATGACAGTTGTCTTTCTCCAGGCTGAGATTGAAGTTCAGTTTTGTTCATGGATTGTTATAGTGGCTTGGTAGGTGGGTGAGGGTTTTGTTAACATGTCTCGGTAGGAATTTTGTTGGTGAAAAGGCTGGTAGGGTGGAGGGAAGAAAGGGTGATTATTGGGTTTGTGGTGGTTTGCTGGAATGTGTTTGTATTGATAGGGATGGGTATGGTGACTAGGTAGCTGGGTGGGTTTTCCTTGTTTGTCAAACTTTGTAGGGTATACTCCTAAAATGAGACCATTTCTGTTCACATTTTAGAGGGTGGTGAGGAAGGATGGGGGGTGTGTAATGTTTCTGAATCTTATAAAGCCAAAAGGATTATTGTATTTATCCCTTTTTTTTGGCAATATAAGCATCAACGAGGTTCCCATGGTTCTAAAGCTTTTACAATTGAGTTTACAAATAAAAATACCTCATTAATTTACATAGTACACCCTAAGAGCAAGGGTGTAGTAACATTTCACCCACACCCGTTCATATGTGGCAAGGTTTGGCTTGAGCCAAAGCCAAACCACTATATTGCCCGCCCTACGTCAAAATGCAAGTGATGGCGGTGGCTTGCGCCAAAAAGAAGATTTCGTGTTTTTTTTCAATATTTTTTTGTGTTTTAATTGGGTATGGTGGACACATTAATGAGGTTTTGGCTTAAGTGTTTTTTTTTTTTTTTTTTTTTTTTTTTTTTTTTTTTTAATGTGAATGATAAGGGACAACAACAACAAAAACAAACCCAATCCCGCCGAGACGGGGTATGGGGGAGGTAAAATGTAGACAAATCCTACCCCTGCCCCAGGATAAACCCGGGAGTAGAGAGACTGCTTCCAACGAGACCTCCGGCAACTGCAGGTGTGCGGGTGAGATAGAAAGAAAAGAAAGCAGAAGACAGTAAACAACAAGCACAAGCTGGAAAGAAAGCAGGCAAAACAAGGCAAGTCAACATAGAAAAGCACTAAGAAAAGCAGGCAGACCTAAGGGTGCAACATAGAGCAAGGCAAAAACAACGCACGGGCCTAAAGCTAAGGCAAAGCAAAACAAGGCACCAAAAGCAAAAGCAGGCAAACCTAAGCAACACAGAGCAAAGAAAAGCAACGCACGGGGCCTAAAGCTACGACAAAGAAAAAGGGGAGGCACCAAAAACCGAAAACGTTGGGGCAAGGCAATAACGAGACGCTTAAAAGCCTAACCCACCCAAACCACCTAAACCCACAAAGCCCTAAGCCAAATCTAACCGCAGATCCTAATCCTATCTCTTCACCCTTTCCTATCTGAGGTCATGTCCTCCGACAAGAGAAGCTCCGACATGTCAAGCTTAAGTCTATCCTCCCACCTGAGTTTGGGTCTGCCCCTTCTTCTCACGCCATCTACTACTAGCGCCTCGACCCTTCTAACCGGCGCTGTTTGAGGCCTCCTCCTGACATGGCCGAACCACCTCAACCTACCTTCTCTCATCTTCGAAATAATATTTCTGACTTCAAGTTTTGCTCTAAAAACTCCGTTCGAGATCATGTCAAGCAAGGTTTTACCACAAGTCCATCTTAGCATTTTCAGTTCTGCCACCTCTACCATGTTAGCATGGGCCTTGGAGATGGGCCAACACTCGGACCCGTACAACATAGTCGATCTAATTGCCACCCTATAAAATTTCCCCTTTAACTTTAAGGGGACGTTCCTGTCACAGAAGACTCCCGACGCCGCCCTCTATTTCGCCCAACCAGCTCTGATCCGGTGGGTTACGTCCTCATCTATCCTCCCTGATTTGTGAATCATCGATCCCAAATATCTAAAAGACTCTTTGGGTGGCAGGATCTGGTTGCCGATACGAATATCCTCGTGGTGGCCTGACTCACTCCTCCCAAAAGCACATCTCAAGTATTCAGTCTTCTCTCTGCTCACCCGAAGCCCTTTGTCTTCAAGAGCCTCCATCCAAAGCTCAATCCTGATGTTTAACCCTTCCGCCGATTCTGCCACCAACACAAGTAGATTTTCTTCAAACAATAGAGAAAATCACTGCATACGAACCTGGCTTTTACTTCATAAAGATCTCTAGGGTTTTCCCAACTTTGTGCCTCCTTTATAACCTTCTTCATGACTCTGAAATCTTCGGTTATGACCTTGATTTTAGCAAACTCTATCAGCTCAATCTCAAAATTAAGTTCAGCATCCTTTGGAAAGCTATCTGGAACAGAAACCAGACAGTCATCATCACCGTAGTGCAATTCAGGCTTCATTTTAAACACTGCAACTTCACCCTTCAACATTGTTAGAAGTCCTTCTATCAGCCCTAATATCATTTTGTTCTTACCCATGACCTACCTTATTGGGGTTCCTTTGCCACCAAATTCTGAGCGAGTAGACTAAACAACCACCCCATCTAAAGTACGGATGGTCAAATGATAAATCACCTGATCACCATCTGATGTGAGTGATAAGGGAAATGAAAATTTGAGTGATAAGGGAAATGAGTGATAATTTGAAAATTAACCAAAAAGCTTGTGGGCCTGTTTGTATGGTATCTTTTGAAGCTTTTATGGAGCTATTAGCTTTTTATTTTTAAATGAAAGCTCCAAGCCTCCAACTAAAAGAAGTCTTGTTTGGTGACACTAGCTAAAGGCTTTTATCTTTAGCAAAAAGTTTCAAAATAAAATGCTCTTCAATGAAGCATCCAAAATTTTCATGGAGCTGCTAATATCTTAGATTACTTATATACCCTCTTATCATCTATATTTATACTATTATATAAAGAGTTTAGGACTTTCTAAATAACAAAGTTTTAAAATTTTTAAAACTAAGAATATTACTATAAAAGGAAATTTCAACAGCTTATTACATACACACATATAAAAGTAACATTTAAAAAATTGAGTGTCTTAAATTCATAAACTTTTAACATCTATAAAATTAATTGTCTTTAACCATCATTTATAAACCTAACACATTAAACAACTTACTCAAAAAACATTTAAAAAAAAAATAACAAAAAAAAAAAAAAAAAAAAAACCTTTCATATCTGCACCTTACCACCCTCCACACCTCAGCTTATACCAAAATCGCATTTCGGTTTGGTTTTGGTTTTAGCAAAAAGCCGACTCAAATCGAGACGTGCAGACCTCTACGAAAAGTCATAATCACGAAAAACATGTCATTGAAATATTGAAATGTATTGTTTACTAAAAAATTTAATTACACGATACCCGCCATCGCAATGCTCAGATACCCTTCTAGTTTATAAAAAACCATGTATACTATTTTGTGTCTAATTTCCAATTTGCTTGTTTATTTATTGATATGACTCAAGAGTCACCCGATAAATAAACCGTATGAAATTGTTACAAAATTTATAAAGTGATACCTTCGGTATCAAAATAAAATAAGTAGTCATGTTGTTAATTACTAAGGTAATCCTGTTATTCTTAAATAAATGAATAAAATCTCGGTCGTTTATTTGCACGCGTTAACGTTTGATTATGCATTCGTGAATGTTTGCTTACAACTTTAACTTTAAGTTTGTCCTTATTTTCATATTACAACTTATCTATACTACTTATAATGGAGGGATGACTCTCTCTCTTATTTATGAGTTTAAAATTTCCTAAATTAGATTTTAAGCACATACAAGTAACTAAACATAATATACAACTATATAAAGCACAAATCAAACTCAACAAACAATACTTCTTACATACAATTAATACATAATTTAAAACACCTCATCACCAATTGTTACAACTACCTAAGCACAAGGTACAAATACAATCCAAAACTTCCCTCTACTCCATGTTAATGTACTGAGATTTTAATTCAATACATATAATTAACACAAGATATGAAGCTACAGGTACAATCATCATAACCACAATTTTTTTACACTAAATACATCATAAACACAATTATGTATAAATTCTCCAGCCTCCCTTTATTCTCTAGCCTCCTTTTATCCAACTCCAACTACAATCAACAATATATCAAACCCATTCTCACAACAAATCAATATCAAAACATAAAAGGAAAATAAAACAAGATTTAAATTTTATTGGTGTTCATAACAAATCTTTGAAAATTTAAACACCTATCACATCATAGATCTGTAAGAAGTTTCAACTTCTATCATATGTCCAAAAATTAAAAGGTAATAACCTAACAAATCTGTTACATCATTTCCTTATTTCGTTCAAAAGAACGTTTGTTATAAAGTTCTTGAAGCCATATGAATATTTTTTGTATTCAGATCATCACAAAGAAAGAAAACACAAAAAGAGAAAACACCTTAGACCTTGTATGCGCATATGAATCGGGTTTACGCATTAACAAGAGAAATCTTAGATTTTCTTTGTTGATGTTCGATTATATCAAGAACACATGGGTGGGATTTGTTAAGTGGTGGCTGTGAGTGTGGCATTCGTTTAGTGAGAGTGAAATTAGGTTGCTTAGTTTTAGGGTTAGTAACTTTTAGATTAGCACATTTTAAGGACTAGGTTAATTGCTATTGGACTTGCACTTGGGCCGGGTATAAGAAAGTGGAATTGGGTTAAAAAATAGACAACACGAAGACAATCTACAAACACACAAAAGTGACCAACTCTTTGAAATATATGTCATTTTTGGTTGGACACAATATTATCTTCTGAGTTTCAGCTAAACATCACGTATAGGGTATTATTAGCCCACAACTTAGACATTTTAAGCTAATCAACTTATATACTATTCATTGTTGGATTAAGGACAAGTTGGTACACGCAATGTGAAAAACGTCATGTTTTTAGAAACAAGTTATTATTACGAAAAATATATAATCGAATAATATTGTCCACTAAATTTTTTGATTATAGGGTATCCGTCGCTGCAACGCGCAGGTACCCTGCTTGTTAGTAATATAATGAGTTTATTATTTTTATGTTTTAAGTTTGCTAACTATTATAGATATGTTTTTTTATATCATTTTATATTTTATAATTACAGTTAACTACTAATTTATCAAACACTTTTACTGAAAAAATATACAGCTTGTAGCTCATGTTAACAGTTTTGCAGTTTACAGCTTACAATTTACAGTTCACACCTTACAGCATAGAGCTAATTTTGCTAAACATACCCTATACACTTTAATCATTCATTTTCCCATAAAATAAGCTAAAATCTAACCTGTCTACAGTGTAAATAATTCGTATCATTCACATCATCACATGGAGTTGTTCTTTTCACCTTTACAAGTATCCACAATAGTTTGAATTTTGTGAAACATGGAAAATATGTGCATGGTACCTTTAAATTTCGTATGTTGTGCAATTTGATGTTTTTCGGAATTTATTTTTGCTTTTCAAATAAATGGTATTTGTTGAGTTTTATGTTAAGAAGTGCATTTCGTTAGGGGCTTATGAGCAGGGACGGTCAGGTGGGGTCCCGTGGGTGCCCAGGACACCTACGGATTTTTTCGATATAGTGTTAATTTTAAGAAAAAACATCAATTTTTCTCAAATGCATCTTAAATGACCCCAGTCCATCGAAATGTGTTTGTAGTTTTATTTAGTTAGTATCTTAAACACTATTATATTACGGTTAAAAAAAAATTGTGCACCCAGTCATATTTGTTCCTGGCTCCGTCCCTGCTTATGAGACTATCATACTAAAATCTCGGTAGTATTTGCATTAGTTTTGAATATTCAAGAGTCACTAAAGAGTGTAGAGATATCAAAAAGCTTTATGAAAACCCGCTTTTTGATTTTTAATGGAAGATTGTGAAAGTATTATAGGAAGAATCGTGCAATGCTCCATTTAGAAATAGCGTAGAATACTCTTTAACATGTACATGTGTACATATAAATAACATTTAGGTTATATTTGTTTAAAGTTCTCTCTAAGTTTTTTATTTCACTTGTTCTTTTAGATCCTGAGCCATTACCTTCTTTCATCCCTCACCCCTAACCAGCAATGGAGTAAGAAATGAGCCGGTGAATCATCCTCCTCAATAGCTCACGAATCAAAGTATTTGAAGGGGGCTTGTTCCCCAAAATAGAACCATTAGACGAAATACTTTTCCAATAGGTCTCTAGCTCATGCTTATTTGGAGAACTCATTAACCCATCCTGATATAGTAAGAAACAAAAGAACTGTTCCTGGTAACCTAAGGAGTATTTAGCCCCATAACAATGATAAAATAACGCATAGACATGCTACGCGGTAAACTACCCAACTGAAACTGCAAAGTACCGGGTCGATGCAACTCAGTATGAGACTCATCGAAAGTAACGGTGCTAAAGAACTCCAAAATTATCTCCCGAACCAGAGACCCACTAATCCTAAACAAGTTTCTCCAAACATCTGAAGTGAAATAAGCCAACCCATTACTCTTCTTATGAACCATTTGAAGCCTTTCCTTAAACTCATCAATAGTTGCACTAAGAGCAACATTTGACAAAGCCCTAAAATGTAAATACTCAACACGAGTTAGTTCCCTCTCACAAATCTTTAAGTATCGCGCCTCATAACCTTCTTGATCTCATTAGTGTAGCTCTCGTGGTCAAAACGGAGAAATCAGTGTCGTTCATTACAAGGTAACGAGAAAATAGAAAATCATCAAATATATGTTAATCATAAGTAAACTAAATAAAATTGAACAATTAAACAATCTCAAATGGCCGCTAAAAACCGAAATGCTGGACCAGAACACGAATACGATGTATGCACCCAACTGTGTATGCACCATATACATGTAGTATACGCATAGTGTATACGCCGTATACCCAAAATTTTAACACAACAAAATTTTACCAGAAAATAACCCTGAATTAACTAACTAATCAACCTTTCACTATTAACACTAAAAACCAACTTTAATCAAAAACACCAATTTTGATTTAAAAAAAAAAAAAAAAAAAAAACACCTAACTCGAACTAGGTCAAACTTTGCATAACAAATTGTTTTAAATCAAAAGGAAACAAATATACGGTTTCAAAAACACGACTCAATCAAAAGCCCCATATCAATTGGACACTAATAACGATTAGGTCAGAAACCCCCAAATCAAAATCATCGAAAATTCAATTAAATAATCATCAAAATCCCTTTTTTCTCTTGCATTCGAATCTGGCACCATTCCCTTAACTGTCACCCAGCCTTTTTCTTCTCTTGATTCTTCACAACACTAACAACAACACACTTCAAAAGTGTGTAACGGGTTGTATGGACTGAGGCATACCCATTAGGGAGCTTGTGTTCATGTCCCATGAAGTTGTACTTTCCATCGTTAAGTCGTAGTCCCGAAACATGCAACACATTAACCTGATCCACCCACGCATGCACGTTTCCTTCCTTAATAGGTATAAAGTGTAAGTTGGGCTCATGACATGAACTCTGATGCCTTTTTGCAGATACTCCTCTATTGTTTTTTCCCACATTTGTACCAATGATTTAAGAATTTGAATGCAAGCAAATGTTACTGCTGATCCTTTCATAAGCTTGTACATTAATGTCCCCGACGTTTGTTTGGTTTTTTGATGTATGAAGAGTAATAAATATGAAGAATGGGTTTTATTCGGTTCTTTAATGCACCAATTTCAAATATTAAAGTTTAAATTTCTCGCATTTTCATAATTTGCCCAATCTTACAGACATTCTCGAAATATAATGAGATTTTTTTTTTCTTTTTTTTTCACATTCTATAATTCAGATAATGGAAAAGCTAAAATTATACAAAGAAATAAAATTCAAAAAAGCCTTAAGTTAATTTGTTGTAGCCTCCAAAAGGCTTGAGAGCCACTTACCAAGGCAATGAAAAATCAATAACTGTGAACGTAAATATTTAAAGGACGCACAAAATAAGGCTTTTGTAGTGTTAATACTTCAATTTTGATGTGATACATATAACTCATCTAGTTATAAACTAAGGGCATGTTTGTTTAGGTTTTTTTTTATTAACTCCTGTTAAATTAAAGTGTTTGTTTAGATATATGATGTCTTTTTGTAGATGAATAAATGGTTGTTTGTTTGTGTGCTGAATAAAGTGTTTGAATTAGAAAAAATTACTATTATACCCTTTTATTTGAAATAAGATTAAGAAGTGGGAGAATAAATATATAAAATTAAGACTAGCAGGGTACCCACGCGTTGCAGCGGCAGGCGCAATACAATTAAAATATTCAACGAATTTTTTTTTTAGTTCTATATTTTATAATACAATAGATATACGGACGACGGCAATTTTAGTTTTGAATACTATGATGCAATAACAAAAATTTTCATATAAAAATTGTAGATTATTCACGTGATGTGGTGACAATAATGAGTTGGTAGTAGGTATATTGTAAATGTATGAGGTAAAAGTAGTTGACAATAGCTCGTAGTCATAAGTTATCATTAAATAATAACACTATAGCGAATTTTAAAAATCACTTACATTATACTAAGAAAATTTATTTCTCAAAAATAATATTTGTTAAATTTGTCCCACATAAATGGATGATACAAGTAAAAGATTACTTATAAAGATAAAGTAAAAATAAATATTCAATAAATCATGTGGGTTACTTTAAAGAGTATATTTATTAATATTCAAATATATATATAATTAGCACTTAGCACTTAGCATCCTTTGCTTTGAAAAAATCATTCGATTTTTATAAAACAAAGTATTTAGTTTTTACGGTAAGTTTTATTAAAAAAATTCCAAAAGGCGCATATGTTGATTATCGAGGCACTCTTGCGATTTAATAATATTTTTTGAACATTGTATTTTAGTATGCATTTTTAAACTCTATTGATTTAACAATATCTTTTTCGGACGACTTTTATGGGCTAGCCGAACCGGTGGTGACTCTAGTTCCCGGTTGAACCCGTTGGCCCGGTCCGTTTTTCAAAACCATATGTACCACCAACTTGTTTACATATAAATTGCATGAAGATTTGTGTGTTTTATTAGTTTGTACAATATGTATAATAACAAGTATTTTTCATATTAGGGGTGTTTTAAAAATAACATTTATTATGTATTTATTGTTATGGACGTTTTTTTTTCTTATATTAAATTACTTGTATTTTTTTATTATTTTAAAAAAAAAAACATGTCTAAAAAAAGTGCTTTAAAGTGTTGCAACAAATGTTATTATATATGTACTTATTAAAATTTGCCATTATTAGCAAGTGTTGAATCTTAATTTTTTAAGCCTTCCTTTTTAGGAATGTCTCAAATACTTTATAATGTAGTATAGATATGTGTAAATGTGTATAATCATATAATTAGGACTTTGCACCTTTGCATCATTTGCTTTGAAAAAATCGTCTGATTTTTATAAAATAAAGTTTTTAGTTTTTACGGTAAGTTTTATTAAAAAAATTCCAAAAGACGCATATGTTGATTCTCGAGGCTCTCTTGCGATTTAACAATATTTTTGAACATTGTATTTTAGTATGCATTTTTAAACTCTATTGATTTAACAATATCATTTTCGGACGACTTTTATGTTTAAGGTTTTTTTTTTTTTTTTTTTTTTTTTTTTTGGTTATGATTCTTGCTTTTTGTAGTATTGATGTAAGCTCTTTTTCATTAGATTGGATTTATGAAATCTTTAAGCTTGTGTAACAAATAAAACTTATTTTGTAAGCTAGTTTATGTTAAAGCTCAATTGCCATTTAATTTTCATTTTCCTCTTCTATGTTTGTAAATAAAAAGTATATATTATGAAAAAACAAAAGGACAAATCCCAAACACCTTTTTAAAGAGCACCAAAATAACAAATAATCTAAACTATACAAACTCTTACAAACAGATACTGAATCAAAATACCTCACAACTCAGATCCTCGCATAAGTCAATCATGATACTATCACAAGGGGCATCATTATAAGAGTAGTATCACTTAGAGCTATTTCAACCATAGTTGTTAAGATCCTGATTCTGATTTTAGAATCTTACGATTTTACGATACTACAAAACAAAAACTATCCGGATCCTACGTAGGATCTTGGCAGGCTTAAGATCTTATAAGATCCCGATCTTGACCATAGAACCTTAAGATCTAATCCGATCCGATTTTACTTTTTTTCGGCCCTCAAACTAAAAACTACAAAGTTATGAATTATGTATTATAGAATTTAAAAAACAAAATGTTATCTTCTTAAACATACCATATTCATAAATTAGAACAATATTCCCATGAAACATTTATATAATTTAGGGTTTATGATATATAATAATTTATAGATTTGAACAATGATATAAAAACTATTAAGAAAATGACATTATAGTAGGATCTTAGGATTCTGATCCGATCTTATGATCTCGATCTTGTAAAACCAAAAACGATCCTGAGTAAGGTCCCGATCTTGAAAACCTTTATTATATTTTCAACCAATCAATGGCTACATTTTCAAATTCAAACAATCACTGGTAATCTTAAATCCTCACAGCATTACCTACCCCTGCATGAGAAAGGCATCACCATTTATTCGAACTCTACCAATTATCACCAGAAACTCTATGGATATCTACAAATCATGGACTACATTTCCTCCTTGCAAGATTATCCTGAAAGCCATATGTAGCTACATCCGCACATATGGCATCAGAATCCTGTCACAAAAAAAAGCATCATCCAGAATTTAAGATCACATAAAGTTTAACCGAAACACTGCCTATCCTAGATTCAAAATGATTTGACAGATCAGGGTTGTCCCATCTTTCATAACTCACCCTATTTATCACAATGATTAAGAATCGCATCATACTTTTAACTTCACATTCCAAACACATTCAGCTTTCTGCATTGCTGCAGAATTCTTTACTTTGATGA
Organism: Chrysanthemum seticuspe; assembly: GCA_019973895.1. Classification (NCBI taxonomy): domain Eukaryota; kingdom Viridiplantae; phylum Streptophyta; class Magnoliopsida; order Asterales; family Asteraceae; genus Chrysanthemum; species Chrysanthemum seticuspe. The sequence goes on from BPTQ01000008.1 coordinate 39,426,503, forward strand.
ACATCAATCTGTTCCTTATATCTTCACTCATTACTTCGAACATATCTTCCTCATTTCTTACATTAACTATGAACAATCTCCAATTTCTGTCCAGCCATAAAGTAGTAGACTGCACCAGCTAGACACAGTTTCCTAATAATACCCCAAATACTCCTATTGTTTTTCCACTTACTCATTTCCAAAACAATACCATTCCATTTTGTAGCACTGATTTTCTTGTTTGCCTTCTCCTTAACCTTGGCCCAAAACTCTTTTGCATAATCACAGTTAAAGAAAAGATGATCATGGAAATATGCAACTTTCTTACACAAGCTGCATTCAAAGGTCTTGTTTGGATACCATTTTAAAAGCTTATCCTACAGTTAATTCTTAACATTCAGCCATAGAATAAATGCATGCTTTGGGGTACAATTTGAGTGCCATATAAGCTTTGACGAGCAAACTTGATTACTCATACCTCTAAACTTGATTATTCTTAACATTCACCCTTTACTTAACTAATCCTTTTATTATTATTGTTGTTGTTGTTGTTGTTGCTGTTGCTATTATTGTTGCTATTGATGTTGATAATAACATCATAATAATAATAATAACATCAGCATGATTAGCATCATCTAATAATAATAATAATAATAATAATAACAACAACAACAACAACAACAACAACAACATTGTTAATAATAATAACAATTATTATTATTATTATTATTATTATTATTATTATTAGATGATGCTAATCATGCTGATAAAAATTGTTAAAGATTATGATTTGACTAGACTAAGCCAATGTTTGCGCGTTTAGCTTCTATTTTTTTCCGGTCAGGTTGTTTAGTGTATTTAGGGGCATGCTACCATAAACTTTGTCCACAAAACCCCAGTCCTTCCGAATTATCAACAAAGCTCCTCAATTTATGCTAGCCACATATGAAAGAAATGGTCGCAGTGATAGCTAAAAGTTTTAATAATAAGTCGAGCTGTGAAAGCTAAAAGGATTTGAACATGGTGATGGAGGCTGAGATTAGGTTATGACAGAAAAATTTGATTACCAAAAGTTTTGACAAGATAAGAACATTAGCAAAGAAGAGAACATAAATTATCAAACCAACGTTTATCACTAAATAATTAAGGGAAAAAGCTATAAATGCTTAACGTACTTTTCCCAAAAACTCATTATGCTCTATGTACTTCAAATATTGTCATTATACATAACCATTTTCATTTGAATTGGTTATGTCTACTGTTGTATAGGCACTTGTTGAACGGGTTAAAAGTTGACCCACTGTAACGCATACAACCTCAATCCTCTTGTTCAGATAGAATAAAACAGATAAAAAGGCAACTTTTGCTAGCGGGTCAGACTTACTCATATCGACCCATACTAAAAATCACAGTTTCAACCCAGACTTGTAACCAAAACGTGCCTGACCCGGCAAACTTTGTACTTTTGCTTACTAGGTATGCAACGACAGGATGAAGTAAACATACTCGAGGAGAATCCATTGAAAAGCATTAATTCACCTACAAGCACAAGGTGTCGTATCGCCATCAGGAGCTGGGAATCCTAGAAGCCAAAACAGAACATGACGATGCCATTGTAAAACATGTATAAGACAAAATGTGGATTACTCGCAATATCACACATAAACTGATCAAACTTTAGTTATAATCAATAAAGTGTCAGTCCATTATACTCTATGTACTTCTCGTGAAAACTCATTATGCTTTCTCAACTTTTTTTATTGTCATTATACATAAAGAAGTAATTAAGCATAATGAGTCGAAAATGGAAACAACGTTAAGTATAATGACAATAAAAAAAGTTGAGAAAGCATAATGAGTTTTCACGAGAAGTACATAGAGTATTTTTGGCTTTTTCCCAATAATTAAAGAACCATGGCCTAGGTAATTCAGAACCACAATTTAACAACCTTACTAGCTAGCCACAAAATAGTTTTACCATCACCAACGTCGTCCAGGATCTCCACATGAGAATTTAGAACACACCAACAATGTACATCTAAATATGAATTAGTGCCAACAACCTATTAATCTCATCACCTCCAGCACCACGGTCAAGCAATTAATCTCCACTCTAGACTCTCTATCAGACAAATCATTTAGCTCCAATGCCTCTCCATTAGAGTACAAATGTGAAGTCACATCAACAACCTTAATATTTGATGGAGAGATAAAACCTTTAGCCTTCAAACGAGCAAAAACCTACACACGCAAATATAGCAATTGATATATATCAAAGCAGAAACGCTAAATGCTAAGCATGAGTACACATGCTTGTGACAAGAGACTTGTTGAGAGTTTCTTGAGCTATGTACATGTATGATTTAATGATCTTTAAAAGTATTTGAGTTTGTGTTGTATATTTAAAGGGATGCTTGGATGTGAAATAGTATCAATTCTGATGGATTTTGTAAAATTATGATTATTCCGGGTCGAATGAACATGTGAAATGTTTTTACAGAAAACTGATTACATCGACTAATCTACGAATGATCTACCCTAACACTTCAATTCACAGTTTATCATTATCTTAACACATGCAAATACGGAATACTCATTGTAAATTCATACTTCAACTTTGATCCATAAAGTATGGCTGACCCTATTGATCAATAAATTTACCAGTGAACAGTCTCTTCCAATTGTAAGCTTCTTAACATGGTGAAGGTTTGATATAAATCTTTTAAGCATTTCTTCTTCCTCGTGCTCAGGGGTTGTTTCATCATACCAACCATATTGCCCCTCCTTGGTATAATCTAAGTTACCTTCAACTAAAGAAGACACATTTCGCAACAAAAGATTCCACATAAACAATTCATATTGGAATGTTAGTGACCAAATATATGGTGCGTTGATTTCAATAACAATTGCAGTCTCATCATCATCACAGTATCCAGAAAACAAGAAGTTTTTAACAGTCTTTGAAGTAATATCTATCCGCCTGTAACCATAGCAATACTGCAAGTTCAGAGTTTCCAATAGAGGACTTCCGGATAAAATCTTTTGAATCATATCTTCATCTAATTTTCCTTCTACAATACACAAACTCCTAAGTGCGTTCCAACTAATCTCGACAGATGGGTTGATTATGCATCCTCCCAATTTGAGATCAGTAAAACATGGATTGATGAAAATGTACTCATCCAAAAGAAATTCAGCTTCAAAGTTCAAACCCGTTAACTCTAAATCAAGCTCTCGAACATGACAATCAATTGCATAACGAATAAAATTGTTGACTTGCAATTCAAACTCAACATAGTAAGTGGAATGCAGTTGGAATTTGTGGAGGTTCAGGTGGTGACATTGGGTTAAGGTCTTGTCAACGAACGAAAAGAAATTTTTGTCCAAAGGATAATCCACTCCATGATTAATAAAAATGAGAGTAGTAACGTAAGGCCAAAGATGTTGCAATCGTTTAGAGAGAATACCTGTTCTAATTGCTTCTTTTGTTGAGGGTAAACGAGACACGATTTCAACAAGCAAGCAATCTGGTAACGCACTCATTCGATCTTCTTCTTCCATCATTTTGATTCTTTTGGAGGCACTTGAATGTTGATTTTGACCTTGTTCCACCATTTCCATGGCAGGAAAAATAGAGCTTCCGTTCCTTTCCCCACTAAAAACTCTGTAATGAAATGCAGAAATGGTGATATCAAATTCTGCTTTCGCTAACCCTTTTAAAGGGATGTTTGGGATTGTTATCTGCTTACACACTGCAGTTTTCAACTTCTGAAGCAGAACACATAAGAAATAACGTGAAATACTAAGAGAATGGTTCTTCTTCTTGTCGATTGAAGCTTCATTCTGTACTCATTCACATTTTTTTTTATTTTTTTTTATTTATTTTTATTTTTTTTGGCTTTTTGCAATAATTATATGGAAATATCAAGTTTGTCAAGATCGGGATCCTACCCAGGATCGTTTTGGTCTTTGCAAGATCGTGATCGTAAGATCGGATCGGGATCTTAAGATCCTACTCTAATGTTATTTTTTAATAGTTTATGTAATTTTATACAAATCTACAAATTCTAATACATTATAACCATAAAATACTATGAATGTTTCATATAAATGTTGTCTTAAATTCGGATTATAAAATGTTTAAAAAGATTAACATGTTGTTTTTTGAATTCTACAGACAAACAACCCATAAATTTGTAGTTTTTTAGTTTGTAATCCGAGAAAAGTAAGATCGGATCGGATTAGATCGTAAGATCGTATAGTGAAGATCGGGATCCTATAAGATCTTAAGCTTGTAAAGATCCTATGTAGGATCCGGATCGTTTTTGCTTTGCAGGATCGTAAAATCGTAAGATCCTAAGATCAGGATCGGGATCCTGACAACTATTATATACATATCTCCCTCCAAGCCGGCCATTTTTCGTCATTATACTATTATTAGTTTTTAATTGCAAAAGTCTGATCCAAACACAATTTCATATTTTCATGTATTATATTTTGCTAGTGTATAATTTAGTTAACTAGATGTTTACTAATAAGGTTGAGCCTGATCAAAATGAGCCTGCCCAGAGACCCTTTCGAAGTTTAAATGACTGACTCTGGTGCTACTTGAATTAGTGGTGTAAGGTTGACGCGTTTGATTGTTCCGATAACCACATTGAACATCAAAACTTCAAACACTCATATCATCGACTAGGAGAACCAAATAAGCTCATGTAACATCAAAGTCACTTGGAAATAGTAGACTAATATGCATTTGAAATACACCAAAAATGTTTAATAACCAGTTAACCTCATCAGTCGTCACCTTCAGGACCATCATCAAGCAATAGTTCCTCCGACTCTCCACTTTCACCTGAATCACTATCAGACAGATCACTATCGGAAATATCACCTACCTCGAGTGAACCACTATCAGATTGTACTGGTGAGGTAACATCAACTACCTACAAGTTCGATGGAATAGTGAGACCTTTAGCTTCCAAGCGAGATAAAGCCTACCAACATAAACATTGCAATACAAAGAGAGCAATATTAGAATGCTACAATGCCTGGATGTATAAAATTATGATAAGTGTGAAAACCGAATTTGTCATACCGTCAAAAAAAAGACATTCATAATATGTGGATGAATTCTAAGAAGCCAGTTCAGGAAACACAGACAGCATAAAGTTAGTCGATACTTTGTATTGGGATCATATTCGGTATAACCCTATATATGTACTTATCGGTTGATTAATGAAGGACATACAAACTGTGCACACTTACATGGTATCAGCCTAATATACCGATCCTTCCTTCAACCCTACCACCGAATTTTCCAAAACCCTAAAACCCTAAGCTTCCATCGATCCATCAAGGTCGTTCTTTTTCTGTGTTTGAGTCGATCGTTGGTAGATGATTACCGGTCGACAAAGTTAGAGTCGATCGTTGGTATTTGTGGATTACTAGTCGACTAAGTTTCAACTCGTCAAGGTTAAAGTTTGTTCCTGTTTGCTCATTATTGCAACTGTTTGAACATTATTTATTCGATTGTTATTACTGTTGGATCATTATTGTTCCTGTTGGATCGCTATTAATTAATAAAGTAGTACTAAAGCTAAAAATCAGTAACGCATACAAAGACACAAACTAAAAAAGAACATGTTAACTTTTGAACACAAAATCCCAACCGTAACCTCTTTGACATGGCGGAGGCTTAGTATAAAACCTCTAAGCATCTCTTGTTCTCCTTCTTCGTCTGTTGTCCCATAATCAACTTCGTCTTCTTTAGTTGGTGTAATAGAAACTCTAAGTTTCTATCACAATCAGCAAATTCTAAGCATATTCCGTTGAATATACTTACAGTTTCTATTACATATCCCCAATTAAAAGAGTAAATGACTACCGAATCGAAAACCTGATGCTTTTTTAACTCTTTAGCTATCAAACACCACCGAGTTCCGATACATCCAAAGAATCCATATTCTTGCAACACGAGTTGTGTTTAAGATCCTCAGATGCGTAGACCCACCTCCTTGACCATCGATCTACTGAAAATTGTCTTCTACATTAACAAACTCCGGGATATCTAACTCCAACCACACACCGATTCTGATCCATAACTCGACAGCTACATTACATGCAAAAAACACATGGTTAATGTCTTCTACATTACTGGGGCAACATGGACATAGAAGAGAATCAATATCAATCCCGCGTCGATCTAGATTTGTACGAGTTGGTAACCGGTTTAACAAAGCTCTCCACAATGAATCCAATTGTTGAATTGCGATTTAAACTGAATATCTAATTGGAATTTGTTGAGGTTCATTTGGCGACATTGAGTTAGGATTTTGTTGACTGACGAAAAGAAATCGTTTTAGGATGACAGTCATTTGCAAAATATACAAAAATGAGAGTAGGAACTAAAGTCTAGAGATGTTGCCATCATTTGAAGAGTTTACCTGTTTGAATGGCTTCTTTGGTGGAGGGTAAACGAGAAAGGAGGTCAAGAATTAAGCAATCTAGTAACAAACTTAATCGATTTTCCTCTGCATCCATAATTTTGATTCGTTTTGGGATTTAGATTGATTTTGAACTTGCTCTTCCACACTTTTCATGGCGGCAACAATTTGTTTTCAAATGGTCGAAAATAGTTCGCCTTGTTCTTTAAATATTTTTAAACAAAGCCCAAAACTAACATTTCGATCAATATAAGATACGAGTACGAGTGGAAAATCTCGACACGACTTGAGACCGACATGAAAATAATTGGGTTAAGGTTGGAGAGGCCGTCTTGAGGTGTATCCACTAAACACGTTTGTTAAACAGATTGTCTTTGGGTTGAGGTGGATTAAACGGGTCAACCCACCACCCTGTAAAAGTTTTTTCAAACAAAAAAATGAATTCTTAATTGATTAAGTAAATGGCTTAATTGAATGTGGTAAAAAGGTCAATATGTCAACCCATTTAACCGGTTGAACCCGTGTAATACTTTTAAGTCGCCGGCCCACTAAGATAAGCGAGTTAAATGGGTTATGTTCTTGTTATGTATAAATAGGTTAGGTTAGGGCTGACAAAGTTGACTCTGTTGCTTAAAGCGGTCGTGTTCAAACAAAGAAGACGACGTTGAACATCAGAATATCAAACTACCTTTTTTACCGAAATAGAAGATCATGGATTACATAGTACCAAATACCTAATAGGCATACTAGCTGATAAAGATTCTTTTATAGAAAATTCCCAAAAATTAGCCTTTCCGAGGTTATAACAAACATTCTACAGAATCTGCTCAATCAAAAACACTGAGGCGTAACCAATTCATATGCAGCTGCTCACATTGCCACAATTCAATTTTACTCGTTAGCTTCAGAATCATCATCAAGCAACGGTTCCTCCGAATCTCCGCTTTCATCTGAATCACTATCAAACGACTCATCAACTTCAAAATCATCAAGCAACGGTTCATCCAAATCTCCGCTTTCTGATGACTCGCTGTCAGACGGCTCAAATATCATCTCTGAATCACCATCAAGAATCTTCAAGTTCGTTGGAAGATTGAAACCTTTAGCTTCCAAACAAGATAAGGTCTACCAACATAATAATAACAATGCAAAAAGAGAGTTAGAACACTGCAAGGCCTGTATGAATTAATAACGATCAGGGAGAACTGAAAATAAAACTTCTCGTCACATCAGATAAGATATAGTCATTCATAAAACAGAGATGAACTCTAAGCAGCCAATTAAGAAAACACTTACAGCAAAGTTTAACTACATAAAAACACACACTTGTGTTACCAAAAAAAAAAAAAAAAAAAAAATTAAAAAAAAAGATATATACGGGTTCATAGCTTCTTTTGCAATGTATATGTATGGTTTGGTGAATTTTTTGTTGTGAGCTCAAGTGGGCGCTTGATGTGCGATTAAACAATTAATTTTACTAGTGGCCTACTTTTTTACGTGAAAGGGTAAACTTTATGAGTTAATCAATCACAAATAACAACTAAGCTTCCAAAGACATGCCTTTGAAAAGCTATTATCAAATACTAAAACACATCTAAAAGGCCAAGCAAAATATACTGAGTACTAAACAAATCAAAACAACATTCACCAACTGTATGATATCACTAAGTGATGCTCGCCTACTTGAAATAGCAAATAAATCGGTTTTAAGTGTTTATGTGAAGTGATCAGATGACAAGTTGTTGTAGCAAAATGTGCTTTGATGGTGAACTAAGGAGAAAAAAGAGGAGTGAGTGTGTTTGTAGTTGGGATAATGGCCTATAAATGTATCTTACTTGTCACCCTATCCTTTTATATGTATCAAATTAATTTTTTTGCTATTCTACGTACCCAACTTGCATTTTGCGGCACTTGTGTGTATTTTGTGACTTTTTTTCCCTTCGAATTATTAACACTCCTATTACCGGGAGGGGCAAAAAGTCACAAAGTACAAACAAGTGACGCAAAATGCAAGTTGGGTACAAAGAATAGCAAAAAAAATTAATTCGATACATATAAAAGGATAGGGTGACAAGTAAGATACATTTAGGGGCCATTATCCCTTTGTAGTATCTCATTAACCTGTTAAGGAATGCCCAAAGTATGAGTATCTATATATGGGTAAAAGTCAAACTACAAACTAAGAAATTGATTATAAAAAACTACAACAGTAATTAACTGTCTGTCATGCTAATGTTACACGCTATGACAGTAGTTAAGACTTAAGAGAATCTATATGCCATAAGTTCAGTTCTGAAGTTGCTTCAGTCAGCTGATAATCTAATTATCGTAATTCAAGCCCCAATAGGTCAATAATCAGTTCGAAAAGTACATCCAAACGCCCCTAAACTAGATGCAACTCGATTAAGAAATACAAGTAACAGTCAATAAAGTGCTACTCAAGCTAATGATCAGTAACTCATACAAAGATGGAATTGTCAGAAAGAAAGAAAAAAAAGGAAATATTACCCCAACACAGTTTAACCCAATTGTAAGCTCCTTGACCTGGCAAAGTTTTTGTATAAATCCTTTAAGCATTTCTTCTTTCACTTCTTCAGGCGTTGGATAGTAAAGCCCGTCTTTGGAATAATCTAGGAATGCCAAAACTAAAGAAGACACATCTTGCAATAATAGTTTGCTTAGGTAGAATTCGTCTTCAATAGTTAAAGACAGAATATTAGGAGCATTTATTTCAACAATATCTGTCATGTATTGAAAAACATCTTCACGGTTGTCGTATCCTGAGAGCACCAAGTTTTTAACACTTTTGGAATTAATATCAAGCCGCCTATAACCATAGCAATGCTCCAGCTTTAAAGTTTCCAAACTAGGACTTCCGGATAATATATTTTCAATCAATTCTCCATCTATTTTCGCAAATTGAATAGACAAACTAGTAAGCTTATTCCAACTAATCGCACCAGTTGGATTAAATACGCATCCTCCTAATATGAGATGAGTGAAACTTGAAGTCGTGAAAAACAACTGATCCAATACAAACCCATTTAATACCGGACTCGCTAATATCATAGCAAACTCCTGGACGTTACAGCTTATAGCATAATGGATCCAATTGTTGAACTGCGATTGAAACTGAATATCGTATCGGGTATAGAGTTGGAATTTGTTGAGGTAAAGTTGACGACACTGGGTTAGGGTCTTGTCGACCAACGAACAGAACTCGTTGAGAGGACGATTATCATTTCCAAAACGATGAAAAATGAGCTTAGGAACATAACGCCAAAGATGTTGCCATCGTTTGGAGAGTGTGCCTGTTTTAATGGCTTGTTTTGTGTCGGGTAAACGAGATAAGATATCAAGAATTAAGCAATCTGGTAACAAACTTATTCTATCTTCTTCTTCTACTTCGCCGTCAGTAATTTTGAATCGTTTTGGGGTGACTTTGGATCGATTTTGAACTTGTTCTGCATCCATCATGTAATTCTTCTTCTAGCTGATTTTTTCAGTGTTTCACCATGTCATCATTACCAACAAAAAGTAAAATAAACCACTCATCCATGTCATCATTAACAACAATGGGTAAAAGAACTCCGGTCATTTTCTGAAATATAAACAATATTAACACTGTGTTATTGAGTTTTTTTAGTAAAGAAAAGTAAAATAATAGGAAGTAAACATTTTCGGCCCACTTTTGGGAGGAAACACTTTACTTTATAAGTCAACCAAATCACACTATTTTTCACTTTTGAGAGGAACACTTAGGGTGCGTTTAGTTGGAGAATAAATTCTCTTATTTTCTATCTCTAGTTTTGTAAAAATTTGGAAGGAGAATTAATCTCCACAAAATACTTGAAAATATAGAAAACGCGTTTAGTTGATGTTTCTATTTTCTGTTTTGAAAAAAGGAGGGAAGGTTGAGGGTTACAAAGGAAAACAAAGAAAACAACTAAAATTTGTTTTGTAATTTTCCTTGTTAAGTTAGGAAATAGGGGATTTGTGTTTTGCAAAACATTTTGTTGGAAAACGTTGATTTGAACGCGATCTCTATTTTCCTTGTTTTCCACAAAACATTTTGTGGAAAACAAGGGTGTTTTCCCTCAACTAAACGCACCCTTAACTTTTTCCATTTCTTTTCATTTTCTTCTTTAAGTGATACTCGAGAACACAGCGTAACTTTGTTAAAAGAATACTAAACAATATTGAACGATAAACCTCATTAAAACGGCCTACACAAGAACCTGCCATATGGCTGGGAATGTTTCAACAGCTTAACCATCAAACCCTAATTCGATAAGAAGATCCTAGAACATTAGCAAGGCAAAGGATAAACCCATACATTCTCAAACACTAGTCTAATTACCCTAAATTAAGCATGACAATGGTCTTAGAATCAAAACCTCTAAGTCTAGTTACCCTAAATTCGAATAATCAAAAACCTAGGTTAAAATCCCCAATTGAAATTATCAAAATGAATTGAATAAACAAACAAAAACAAAATTAAATTGGATCCGTGATTCGTACCTTTGATTTGATGAAGAAATTAAACTAACAACCTTGCCAAAAGTTTTGCCCAAATTAGGGGTTGTGGAAGTTAGGAGAGGTATTTTTTTATGATTATTTTTTTTTTAATATTTTTTTTTTCTTTCAAAAATGCTTATTTTTACCAAAATAATTCACAAAGTACACAAATTTATTTAAAAAAAAAAAAAAATCCAAAATATCCAAAAAAATCCGCAAAATTTACTAATTTTTAAAAAAAAAAATCGCAAAGTTAGACTTTGCAAGGTCAAAACATTGCAAATTTTTAAAAATTCTTACATTCATTTTCCTTATGTTTTCAAGCTTAGCTCAAAGTAACAAAGTTGTATATCTCTTTTTTATAGTCTAGTAGCTTTTTGAGTCAAGCAAAAAGAAATTTGTATGAAGTTGTGGCAAAATACCACAACAATTATGGCAAAAATACCACAGCAAGTCAACAACTAAACGAGAAAAAGTTGTGGTATTTTAGCCATAATTTTCTCATACAAACAACCTTTTTGGTGATTTAAAAAACCGCTCAACGAGAAAAGAGAGATCTACAACTTTTGTTTTTGAACTAAGCGTGAAAACCAAAACAAAAGGGAGTAATTTATAAAAATTCGCAAGGTTTGACTTTGCGAATTATACTTGGTAGAAGTCCTCAAATATACCTTTCTAACAACTTTTTAGTCTTTGGAACCATTGTTGTACACAGTATCGCCAATTCTTGAAATCGACGATTGTAGCTTGTTATGTCGACACCTTTCACCACGAGGTTCCAAAGTTCCTTCTCCATTTTCTGCACCTCATTGTGAGGGCAGTATTTCTTAACCATTAGCTTTTTAAATTCAGTAATCTTAAAAGCATTTTTAATGCCTATAGATTGGGAAACCGAGTTCCACCACGATAATGCATCATCCAATAGAGTACTGGTGGTATACTGAACTTAATCACTTTCAGCACTTTGCTGATGAGGAACACCGCTTTCGATCTGTCAAACCATCGAGTTAAACAAACCACGCATTCCGATCCTTTAAAATAGTTGGGTTGGCAACTCATAAACTCATTATAAGTGCAACCATTAACCATTGGTTAAACATTTATTCTTACTGCGCCTACAGTTGGCCCTGTAACGTTAGAACCTCCAGCACCACATGCAGTTGCAGCAGCTCTGGCAGCTTCAGCAACCGCGGCAGCTCTGGCAGTTTTGGCAACTTCATCAGTTGCGGTTGTTCGTTCAGCTACAAGTGCTTCAACCACTCGATCAATGATCATTCGCTCAATAGCGACATTGTTCATCCTTTTGGCAGGATGATTCTATTAACATAAGTGATTTGTCGGGAAACCAATTATAGAAGTGTGTAGTATATGTGTAACTCAAACGTATTAGGTTTAAGCACCGAGATCGTTCCGAACAAGGGTTGAATGGAATCTTCAACTTACGTCGCGATTATCGGGATTTGAATGTTTTAAAAGAGATTTTTGGGATTTCTGCACTACGGGGCAAGGGAAAGTAAAGGGAAACATATAAAAGTTCTAAATCCATAATGCAAATGACTAATTACGCAAATTACAACTAAAACGTAAAATACGAATTAAATGAAACGAGAATTAAATGCAAATTATACCAAACTAATTCCTAAAATGATCTAAAATTATTTTATAACTAAAAATGCAATTTAAAATTTATCTAAGATTTAAAACTAGTTTTTGTGAATTTTCTTGCATTTATTTGAATTAAAAACTAATTTCTAATTTAAAAATAGAACTAAATTATTAAAAATTATGAAAATGAGTGAGAAAATTATGAAACTATTTTTCAAAAATCTAAAATAACTAAAAAGAATTTTCAAAATTGGATTTGTATTTTTCTGATCTTTTTTCTAATTTCTATGATTTAAAAACTATTCTAAACTAATTAAATGTCTAAAATTTATTATTTGAACTAGGAAAATGATGGAATTTTTTTTTTGGCTTTTCTTATTTTTATTAATCTATGAAAATTAAAATATATTTTTTTGAGCTTTTTCTGATTTATTTGTAATAAAAGCTAATTAAAAAGTATTTAAAACTAATTTAAATGCAGAAAAATAGCTAGAAGCTTCAGAAAAATATGAAAAATTTCAGAAAAATTGTAAAATTGATTATGAAGCAAGGAAAAATGATGAAAACTACTAATGATCACTAAAAATGCTAGATTCAATGAAACTGCTTATGATTAAGCTACTAGGAATTAAGCTACAAGCTGCTATTGTGAACCAGAATCTACCAGGGCATGAAATAAGCTAAAACTACTTGAAAACAACTAAATGCAAGTATACTACACCTCTGGATTATAAGCTACAAGAATCTAGTTCAGATATCACTAATTTCCAAATAAGCCTAACCCCCTAATTTCTTGCTTATGCACCAACTTATTAATAAGCTCAAATGGAAATCCAAAACTTGTAAACTTAACTAGACCTAGCAGAGAAGCTTAAGACCAAAAATGAGCTCAAGACAAGCTCAAAGGAACTTGTCACAAGCTCTGCAAATTGCCTGTGCACACTCAGTGTTTACTGAATGTGTGCACAGGGCATAATGGACCCAATTAACAAGCTGATTAAGTGGTTTTATAAAATTCAAAAAATTCTTCTAAAAATGTATTTAAAAACACAACCAACTAAAGTTTAAGATTCCAAAATTTCAACTAAATAGGACTTGAAATGACTGATTTAAAAATACAAAAGTAGAAGCAATTTGGCACTGAACTAGAGTTTTTTTGACTTTTTAGAAAGAACAATCAGTTTGACTTTTGTGAAATTTAACCACCTAAAACTGAATGATTATGAAATGATAAGATGAATTAAGACTAATTAAGGCTAGATTATCTACTTCTATATTGATATGCAAAATTTAAGACAGTGATGCTAACTAAATTTTAAAACAAGAGCAGATTAAACTAGTTTTTGACTTTTAGGAATAGCAGATGCAAAATAAAACCTAAAATTACGTAATTGTGCCTACATTGAACTAAAACAACCAAACTTCACCTCGGCACTAGCTTCAATCCCAAAAATTAACTTATTACCAAACACACCTTAATATGCTAAAATGCAATCTAAACAGTTAAATACTCTAAGCAGCTTATACCAACACCTAATCTAAATCATATTCAGCTTATTACAACTAAATGTAATGATTAATTCCAACAAATCCCACAGATTCTAACTATAGGCTACTGATGCAAATTTAACTCAGAAACAAAAGTTAAAGACAGCAATAGATTCAGATAAAAACAACTATAAAACAATTGATAATAACTAAATTACACTAGATTTAATACTAACTAATCTAAACTAACAATTATTATAAGCTATATTAGATATAAGAGCGAAATTTACTCACAGATGGTCCAGCCACAATGGCTTGCCACTAATGCAAATTACCACTATCCTAACTTTAATATCACCCCAAATGCATCACAATCAACCCAAATCCAATACCACTTCAGCTACTTATCCCAAATTAATTCAGATATGTAGAACTTTGACTATGTTTGACTGAGTATTTACTTGTGAGTAGAATCTGAGTAAGTACTGAAATAAGCTTTTAATAAGCTATGATGGAGCTAAGAAAAGCTTATGAAACCAATAACTACAGCTTAATTCAACTTGGAAATAGATTAATAATATTTTTGATTTTTGAGATATTTTTCTATTTTTTAGTGATTTTTGTTTAGAGAGAAATGGAAACTGAAATCTATTTAGAAACAAGCTAAAATGATTATCAGAAGTAATAATAAGCTATTAAAAATGACAAAACAGGAATTGAGATTAAATGAGAAATTAAACTAAAAATATTTTTATTAATAAAACCGAGTACAAGCTAGAATTTGAAATACAGAATTTAAAGCTAGTATTACTGAAAACAAAATTAAGCTAAAACTACTCAGAAGCTACTACTTGATTACAATGCAAAATGAAGAGGTATTTATAGCAAAGCCTTGAGCCTGAAGAAGGATCTGGAAACTTGAGGTGTGCTTTCTCTTGGCCTTTTTCAATCGTTAGATCACCCATCACATCAATCCATCAATCCAAGCCCTTAGATCATATCCACCACGTATGCTTGACCAATAGGAGAGCAGGAAAAGGTAGTATGACACACGGATTGCCAGCGTGGCCTGGCATTCCGTGTGTCAGTGTGTGTCAGTAGAAAGTACATAATTATCCTCTAATTAAAGTAATTGGCTCAATTGAAGGAAATGGCATATTAGGGTTCTAACATCTGGGTTTTAAGGTAAAAAGGGGAAGAACATGGCGCGTAAAAAAGGTAATAATATTTTATTGAATTTGACTTAATTTTTGACCAGGTAATGGAAGGTTCAAATTAGTTTTTATTCGTGGACCATTTGACCGGTTGTGGGATTGGGCTTGACTTGGGCCTTTGGGTTTAAATAGATTTTGGACCAAAGTGTAATGGACTAGTATAGGATTCAAAAGCTAACACAAGGACTAATTGTGTACATTCTGAAATTTAAGGGATCAATTCTGTAAATTCTGAAAAGTTCTTTCAAGGACCATTCTTGTAATTTCTGAAACTTGAGGGACTGATTCTGTCATTTCTTTAAAGTTGGTCAAATCTTTCATTAATCATCCTCTCAGCATAAAAATCTTCACAAATGCTCACTTCTGACCTTCCGGCTCAGCTTTAGCACTCTTTATCTCTCGTGCTCGGGTTTTTGTCTGATTTGGCTTTCTTTTGCGTGTTTTATCATATCCGTATCTGCACATGCATAACTCAAGAAACCAACAGATATTAGCAATAAACGGCTCTTTTCTGGTTATTTTGGGTCTATTTTGGTAAAGAAATGGTATGTGTTTAAGCAACACATACCAATAAGTAAAGAAGAGTGAGACTTAGTAAAGACGTGTCCTAAGGTATGTGCTCTAAGGCGGCATGATATAAGATGATAGGTTAAAGTCACGTTCAAATAATTGACGTTTTTCTAGGCGGTGGAGTACGTGACGATGTAAGTGTTTCAGAAGTTTGGGACGGGCTTTCAAACTCTTTTCTAAAGACAGTTAGCAAGATAATCAGGGAATTCGACAGACTGTATCGAGTTTTTAAGTAAAATGATATTATGTAGCGTTATGAAAAGTTTTAAAGACCATTGTATCACTCACAATGTCTTAGAAGAGTTTAAAGGCAATTGAAATGTTTGAGTACGCATGACAATTTTGTGACTTAGTGCGTGGGATACATCAAAATGTTTATGATAAAAAAATGTTATGATACAACAGTTATAGGTCTAAATGCAACCTAGTTCTCTATAACCAGAGCTCTGATACCAATCTGTAACACCCCAAAATATCGCAACGGAAGATAGTATCACCGGGGTGTTACTTCATAGCACAAAGGACAAGTTATAGAAAACGAACTCTAAATGAGACGTTTTGAAAAGTTACCATTCGATAAATAACATCAGAGTTATAACTAGAGGTCCCAACTTATAATATTACATAAATTTTTTTCAAAAATTATATTGAATGGTGAATATAATGCATCCTCGTCTTCAAAACAAGCCATGCTACTCAATTGCTTCCAAGTTAATGTTATGCCTTATGAAACCTGAGAATAGACATGTTAAAAGTGTCAACACAAAGGTTGGAGAGTTCATATGTTTAAGTATGTAAAAGCATTGTGGACTACAAGATTTCAATGACAATTGTAATTCAAATATGTTCATGAAAAGTATTCCTATTGCACCAAGCTCATGAAACCGAAACCTTGACAGTTAGTTATGTATCACCCTAACTAAGTGCTTTAACCAACACCTGTACGACATCAAATGAAATGCGTCTGTTTCCTATTGGAGTGACCAACGCGGACGAGGGAGTTTACCCCCAATAGATCTGTTCACAACATCCGCGCTTACACTAAGTAATTAACGGTTCATGACTGTGGGGACTTTTATGGCAAATGAGGCAACTTAGGCAATCAACAAATGTTTAGTGTACTTGTGTCTATATGCAAAACAAATAATGAGTTTAAGTAAAAATGTGCATGTATTCTCACCCCAAAAGTAATTCAAAACAAGTAAAAGTGGGGCTATAAAACTCACCGTAAAGATAAGCAATAGGTTTCGACGAGAATAAGTGCACAGGAAAGTCATAAGCTTTAATGACGAACTAAAAATATAGTAATCGCGACTTGGGTATATATACATGCATACATATATATATATATATATATATATATATATATATATATATATATATATATATATATATATATATATATATATATATATATATATATATATAAGGTTTTTATTTTGAGAAGATTGAGAAGGTTTTCAAAAACGATAGATTTTTAACTTTGATTCATGTTTTTCAAGCGTAAAACTCATTTTAATAGGATCAAAATTCAAAATGTGTAAAAAAATTTTGAATCAATGTTAAAAATCTCTCGATTTTGCGATATATGTAGAATACTGAATCATCTGTACAAATTTAATGAATCATCATCATAACTCGATTTTAACAATGATTTGTGAATCAAATTTGTGATTTATAGATTCGATTCACCATAAAGTGATGTTTACTTGTGAATCAAATCAAAAACATGAATCAATTTGCTCAAACGAAGATTTCTCAATCTTCTCAAAATAAAAACCTTCTCAATGGAACCGGAGCCTATATATATATACTACTTATAATAGAGGAATGAATTTTTCTCCTCATGGTCTTAAAATTAAGACTTACAAAATACAAAGCCTATTGTACAATACACAATGCACGGTTAATGATCTTTCTCATCAATCTTAATTTTAAGACTTGCAAGTCTTAAAGCTTAATGTACAAAATACAAAGCACTATTAATGTGGTTAATATGTTTAATGCAGTCAATTAATTAACAGGTCAATAAATACAATTAATGCAGTTATTAAAACACCCCTTACACAAGAAATACAAATTACCAAGCATATTGTACAACCAACTTAAACACAATTCGTGCATTAAATGTCAATAATACAAATAATAAAGCACATTATACAAATATTCAAGCCCAAACGGGCAACGGGCCAAATGGGTCGGAGCCCGAACAGGTACAGTCCAAACGGGGTCGAGCTCAAAGGAGAACTGGCCAAACGGACTCGAGCCCGAACGGACACGGATTAAACAACATTTTTGATCCCCGTAAATTTGTTGTAAAAAAAACATAATAAACTAAAATACATAATTCACCGGAAAATTTTATTTCAGGGTACCCGCCTAACAAATATTCAAGCCCCAACGGGCAACGGGCCAAATGGGCCCGAGCCCGAACGGGTACAATCCAAACGGGGTCGAGGTCGAACGAGAACGGGCCAAAATGGCTCGAGCCCGAACGGGCACAGATTAAACAAAAATTTTGATCCCCGTAAATTTGTTGTAAAAAAAACATAATAAACTAAAATACATGATTCACCGAAAAATTTTATTTCAGGATACCCGCCGCCGCAACGCGCGGGTACCCTGCTAGTATGTGTGTGTATATATATATATATATATATATATATATATATATATATATATATATATATATATATATATATATGTATCTTTATTTTCAGAATCCTGTTAAGTGCGAGAACTTCTTTTTAGCCATTGGATTGGTTGATCAAAGGTTAAGATGACTTGTGCCATAAATTTAATAAAGTGAAACACTAGGTTAATTTTTAAAGTGGTCGGAGGGTAATTTAGGGATTACAAATAATATTTTTTTTTTTTTTTTTTTTTTTCAAATTGTTCCTTTTTAATAGGATATTAAATGTGAAAATCAATTACAAAACTTAAACACGTCTTCTTTCTATCTTGTTTTCACATAACTGCCTCCATCCCCTATAACAAAACCCTAGCCGCCCTCTCTCCTTCCCACACTACCATCGTTCACCGCTTCCATCCCTAACAAAATCGAAATTATTTATTCGAAATATATATAACATTTGAAAAGGGTCTGTGGGTATTAAGAAAACGTGAAGAGTTGCAAGTTACCAGGTGTTGCGATTATATGTAAAACGTATGTTTTTTTTAAATATTGTTTCGATCTGAAAAAAGGTTCTCGATATGAATTTTTATTGGCTCCTCAAAAGTGTTCTTCTCATCAACAACTGTGTTTCCATCTTGAATGTTCTCAATAAGATCGTCATCACTACCATAACTATCTGTTTCACTCACATTGTCATCACCTAATTCTTCATAAATTTCACAGAACTCAACAGATTTACCTTTTTGCATATGCTCAACATGTGTATCTAAATTCTCGTCCTGATGACCTAACTCTTGTTCAGCTTCATATACCTCTACAGGAATATGTATTTGGATATGGTCAACAGGTTTATCTATTTGCTAATTACCAACACCTAAAACATCTTCAGTTTGACAGACCTCTATAGATGAAAACAAGGGTTTAATTTCTGGCAAGTGACTAGATTGTCCCAAAGTATTGACTTTTAAAGGTGGTTGTGTAACTTGACTTAAATCTACCACAAGCTTATTAACAATGTTTTCTAAGGACAATTTGTTTTAGCAATACGGAACAATAGCAAGAGTTGCCTTCTTCTTTGTTTCATCCACCTCAGCAATAATTGTCCTAATGGGCTTTGGTGACATTTCATCAACATTCAATCTTGTCTTACCATTTTTTAACATAAACTTCTATCATCTTATGGTCATTAAAAAGATCTTTCAATATTTGTAGATTCACAGTCTCACTTAAGCTATACAAACCATCATCTAAATTACTACCAGACATAACAAAGTAATAATATTTTTTTTACCTAACTAGTAACCCAATTCATACATAAGAACATCCAACTCTTCAACTGACACACTATCAACATCAACCAAATCAAGTAAAGTTTCCATACCTCCATCGTATATTCCACGAGGCCACTATTTAAAAACACCATTGTGATGAAACCTCATGTTAAACATACTAAATCGACCACTTGAAAACATATCAATAAAACAAAGCACACTAACAAACCTTAATTGCAAAAAAGAAATTATACCCCTATTAGATATTCCAACGATTAAAAAAACATCTCGGATTTCTTCTTAGCAGAGTTGTACAGAAAGGTATCATCAAATGGATAACTTGGATCTCTTCTAACTTTCCATAAAGTAAAATCCATGTTTTTGAATGATGAATAATATGGAACTGGTTTTATGACATGCTAGTAGGGTTTGTGAATTGTGATAATTCTTGTTTAAAGAAAGTTTTGAGATGAAAAAAAAGATGCAATCTAGTGTTTATGGGGCGGGAAGAGGGATACGACATGTGGAAATCATACGGTGTGATAGTATAGCAAAATTTCATAATGACTATTATGCCCTTGTACTAAAGACAAATGTAATGGAAAGGAACGGGTTTGACCAGAGCATTATGGGTCAAGGGACCAGTTTGGCCTCAAAAAGTTGAAAAAAGGACTCACGGCGACGAAAAGCTCAAGTTTTGGGCAAAGGCGATGGTTTTGGACAAGTTTAAGGACCAACGGTGTATTTTGTTGTCACAATTCTCAATTTCCGGTCATTTCTCAAACTCAATATTCATCATTTTTCGTAAACTAGGTTTGCGAGTACCAAATTCGCGTAACCTTAATGGTTTAGCTGCTAATTCATGAACATTTCATCGAGGACATTTCATATAGACTAGATTTAGTCTTCATATCATTATCAACATGATCATCATATTAGTTCATGCATGGATTCGCATTTTTCATTAAACGTTTATTTTCCTATTAAATAAACGCAATCGCGTAAACATTTATTTTGAATATTGATTCGACACTTCCAAAAATAATCCCAATATATTTTTATACTCATTTTAAGACTATAAAAATTATATTATTAGTTTACCCGGTGTTTTAAATTTATTTGGTATATAAATTGTTATATTTATATAATTACGACGGTTTTCGTAAATATTACACGATAATTATTATTTCACTCAAATTTTGCAAGAAATGTATTTTTATAAAATTTTATGACTTCAATATATTTTATTTTGATCCGTTAAAATTTATTTTAGCTAACGCTGCTCTAAATGCTTAAATATGTACACAAGTTACCAACAATCCTTAAATAACTACATATTACTAATATACTTATATATTAAATGAATGCAAAAATACATTAAGTCTTTCTTTGACTTATGTTGGTCGACAAAAAGGGATGACACACATATATTTCCAAAATATCTAAGTCTACAAATCAAACTTGCATACCTATTATCTAATAATACATACAAACACATACTCAAAAGGTGTAAACTAGCAAATCCTCTCTTCCATTTCTTCCTTGTGGACCGTCCATCTCAAGAAACACAAGAGAATCCATAATTTTTGAAGGTTCAAGTGATTATCAAGCTCATGTAGTGATCTAGAATAGGTTTTGAAATAAAAACCTCATGATTTATTTAAGTATACTTTGCTCAAAACTCTTCAATCCTTCAAGTAAGTGTTCTAATATTTTTTTTCATAATCTTTTATACTCTTACTTGATGTATTTTTATGTTTCTTTTAGAAAAACATGCATGAATTCCATGATCCATACCACTTTTAGGGGTTTTTAGTACATATAATGGGTTTTAATTATCCAAATAATAATCCTTTGTAACATATCACTTTTGGTGATGTCTAGGAACCCATGACACCCTAAGAAGGTGTATGGTAGGATTAGAATAGCTTCGGCGTTGGTTTGAATTGGTTAGAATAGGTTTTGCGCGAGAAAAACTCATTTCGACAACTTTATTTAGAGGTCTGATCTTATTTTTAAATTCTGGAATTCTCGACAGTAGGTAAAAAATTTTGGACTAGATATTTGGAAAATATACTTTAAAACAAAAATGTGGCCGCTTGAACGGGTTAAAACGGAGTTATAACGAAGAAGTTATGATTTTTCAAAATTTAACGACGAAAAACTATTTTCTGAAAATATATGTGCTGTTGCACGAATTTCGACGGACAAAACGAGGCGTTAGACGTGATCTGTAGGGGCCGACCTACTGAAAATATATTAGTATATGTTAATACGAAACCGTAGATATAAAGAACGTAGAAAAAAAGCTTATAACGACCAAGATATACACGTTTGAAACCCGACGAAACTCTATTTATTTTGACAGCTTCTAATAGCCAAATAAACCTAAGTCTAAAAACAGTTTTTGTAATACGTCATGTTGAGAGCCATTTTTCTCATTGATCAAGACCCGTATGGTCAAAAGTTAAATGATACGACTTCTAGACATTGTTGCAAGGTTTTCAAAAACGCCGAGTTTCATCACTAAACCTTAACGTACAATATTTCACGACTAGTTTTACGAGGCCATTTTGGGCATATTTTCAAAGTATGAAAAGTGTCATTTTACGACGAAAACATTATATTTACCAATAAATCACTAAACGACTATCGTAGGAGGTTGTTTCAACGTAAATACTTGTAAAGTATTTTATAATATGACGAGATGTCATAAACTTATATTTCAACGATAAACCTTATTTTCAAAAATGTACGAGTGGTATGGATATCATATGAGTTTGCATGCACGACATTGTTTCATGATTTACATTAGAACATGTCATTCATAATAGGTCGCGGCTAGAGAGTTGCGTCTCATTTCTGTGCATCCACTTTGTCATCATAACTATTGCAACAGGTGAGTTCGTAGCCCCACTTTTACTCATTTAATTGTTTTATAAACTCTTTGGGGGAGATACATGCTCAACTACTTGCTTTTACTTTACATTTATATGAACTTAAATATATTTTGTTTCACTCTATGTGCGCGTAAGTAGATTATGCCCGAACTAAATTGATCACTATGTTATGAACGCTATTAGTTGAAACACTTTCCTTGATTTTGAACCCTTCGACATGTATATTTGAGCTCTTTTAAATTGATTCGGACCCCTTTAACATATAAGTGAACACTTTGGACTTGATATGAACCTTTTGACATATAGTAAGCTCTTTTATCCTGTAAAGGACCCTTTTGATATATTTTAAACTTGTTTGACGTGATTTTGAACGCTTCGACTATCGTGAACCTTTTGATATTATTCGAGCTCTTTGATTGTTCTGAACTTTTGAACTCGACTTAAATCTTTGACCTAATTACGAACTTTTGAACGGAACTCTTGAACCTAAATACAAACTTATGACTTGTTTGAACTTATTGAATTGTACGTGTTATGACCTTGACCTAAAGTCTCCCATGATCGGAGCATCACTATAAAGTCTCCCATGTTCGGAGCATCACTATAAAGTCTCCCTTGTTCGGAGCATCACTATAATTCTCGCCTTGTCGGTGGAGTGTTCACAATAATTCTCGCCTTAATGGTGGAGTGTTCTCAATAATTCTCGCCTTAATGGTGGAGTGTTCTCAATAATTCTCGCCTTAATGGTGGAGTGTTCTCAATAATTCTCGCCTTATCGGTGGAGTGTGCAAAGTCTCGCCTTATTGGTGGAGCGTTCTCAATAATTCTCGCCTAGGTGGTCGAGTGACAAAGGAGTCTCCCTTGTTGGAGCAGTGCAAAGTCTCCCATGTTCGGAGCATCCCTGAATTATTATATACGAGGTGCAATATTGTGAATTACTATGGTAACTTATACTTGACTTCTAGACATACTACTTTTGGCAGTGGGTTGTGAACACACAGGTTGCAAGTTTTGTATGGGCGGAACTTGGAACTAAGTGGATTCACAATGCCTTTGCTTTGTGAACTCATTTGACAACGTGTGCATGAACATAAATTAGACATATTTTGGCAGTGGGTTATGAACACACAGGTTGCAAGTTTTGTATGGGCGGAACTTGGAACTGAGTGGATTTACAATGCCTTTGCTTTGTGGACTATTCTAAATGACCAAAAACTTTTCTTTTGTTGCATGAACGCTCTTTAAAAGCTTTACTTGTTAACCAAACTCTATGAACTCACTCAACCATTGTGTTGACACTTTTAGCATGTTTTATCTCAGGTATCTAAGGCATTCACTTCATGGCATGCATGTGGACTTATCATAGAGTCGCGATGACGACGCATCTCACATATATTTTATGCACTTAACTATCGTTTGATTGTAACAAACTCATTTTGGTATATTGGAAATATTTTGGGACCTATGTTTTGTAAACTCTGATTATTTTACTGAATCAAACGATATTTTCAAAACGACACTTTAGGTCGTTCGATATAACTGTAACTTTGATGCTATGACAGTCCTCCCCAAGGTATTCCATTCCGCTGTAAAACATGTAATTTGGGGGTGTGACAGATTGGTATCAGACCATCGGTTATAGAGAACTAGGTTGCATCATTGACCCTAGACTATAAATACATCATCATAGCATCTCATCATATCATTATAAGTGCATACTCATTATACATGTGGATTCATGACTTAACACCAAACATCATATGAGTTGATTATTCCAAGCATTGCATAGTTACTCCTAAATTATACATAGCCTGATCACCTATGTCTAATTCAGGAAGAATCATGCAATGAAGGGAGTAGTAGTCTCATATGTGTAAGCAATTCCGTAATCGAGCCAAATTTTCAAAAGATTTTCTTCAAACCACTTGTTTCCAGTTTGATCTGAGTGACAGTTCTTGTTTGATGAGTTGCAAAGATCGAGCTAGAAACAAGTTGTTACCTAAACCGATTTAGCCTAATCGTATGACAGTTCTTGTTTGATGAGTTGTGGGATTAAGTAAAAATCGGTTACCTAAAAGTCTTTTGAAAATTTTGCTCGAGAATGGGAAAGCTTGCCTCACCAAACCTAAATCATAAGAGAGCATGTCTTTAGGATGGGAAATGGTCACGATAGCACGAGAACGTACCTAGTTGGGTGAGGAACTCATATGCATGAGCATTGACATGATCATTTAGACTATACACGAGCATAAACTTTTAGAACTCTTGTCGAGGTTCGGACCATAGTATAATTAATCGAATCACGAGGACGTGATTCCTCTAACCGGGGAAGAATGTCACAATTCTCAATTTCCGGTCATTTCTCAAACTCAATATTCATCATTTTTCGTAAACTAGGTTTGCGAGTACCAAATTCGCGTAACCTTAATGGTTTAGCTGCGAATTCATGAACATTTCATCGAGGACATTTCATATAGACTAGATTTAGTCTACATATCATTAGCAACATGATCATCATATTAGTTCATGCATGGATTTGCATTTTTCATTAAACGTTTATTTTCCTATTAAATAAACGCTATCGCGTAAACATTTAATTTGAATATTGATCCGACACTTCCAAAAATAATCCTAATATATTTTTATACTCATTTTAAGACTATAAAAATTATATTATTAGTTTACCCGGTGTTTTAAATTTATTTGGTATATAAATTGTTATATTTATATAATTACGACGGTTTTCGTAAATATTACACGATAATTATTATTTCACTCAAATTTTGCAAGAAATGTATTTTTATAAAATTTTATGACTTCAATATATTTTATTTTGATCCGTTAAAATTTATTTTAGCTAACGCTGCTCTAAATGCTTAAATATGTACACAAGTTACCGACAATCCTTAAATAACTACACATTACTAATATACTTATATATTAAATGAATGCAAAAATACATTAAGTCTTTCTTTGACTTATGTTGGTCGACAAAAAGGGATGACACACATATATTTCCAAAATATCTAAGTCTACAAATCAAACTTGCATACCTATTATCTAATAATACATACAAACACATACTCAAAAGGTGTAAACTAGCAAATCCTCTCTTCCATTTCTTCCTTGTGGACCGGCCATCTCAAGAAATACAAGAGAATCCATAATTTTTGAAGGTTCAAGTGATTATCAAGCTCATGTAGTGATCTAGAATAGGTTTTGAAATAAAAACCTCATGATTTATTTAAGTATACTTTGCTCAAAACTCTTCAATCCTTCAAGTAAGTGTTCTAATATTTTTTTTCATAATCTTTCATACTCTTACTTGATGTATTTTTATGTTTCTTTTAGAAAAACATGCATGAATTCCATGATCCATACCACTTTTAGGGGTTTTTAGTACATATAATGGGTTTTAATTATCCAAATAATAATCCTTTGTAACATATCACTTTTGGTGATGTCTAGGAACCCATGACACCCTAAGAAGGTGTATGGTAGGATTAGAATAGCTTCGGCGTTGGTTTGAATTGGTTAGAATAGGTTTTGCGCGAGAAAAACTCATTTCGACAACTTTATTTAGAGGTCTGATCTTATTTTTAAATTCTGGAATTCTCGACAGTAGGTAAAAAATTTTGGACTAGATATTTGGAAAATATACTTTAAAACGAAAATGTGGCCGCTTGAACGGGTTAAAACGGAGTTATAACGAAGAAGTTATGATTTTTCCAAATTTAACGACGAAAAACTATTTTCTGAAAATATATGTGCTGTTGCACGAATTTCGAAGGAAAAAACGAGGCGTTAGACGTGATCTGTAGGGGCCGACCTACTGAAAATATATTAGTATATGTTAATACGAAACCGTAGATATAAAGAACTTAAAAAACAAGCTTATAACGACCAAGATAAGCTTATAACGACCAAGATATACACGTTTGAAACCCGACGAAACTCTATTTATTTTGACAGCTTCTAATAGCAAAATAAACCTAAGTCTAAAAACAGTTTTTGTAATACGTCATGTTGAGAGCCATTTTTCTCATTGATCGAGACCCGTATGGTCAAAAGTTAAATGATACGACTTCTAGACATTGTTGCAAGGTTTACAAAAACGCCGAGTTTCATCACTAAACCTTAACGTACAATATTCACGACTAGTTTTACGAGGCCATTTTGGGCATATTTTCAAAGTATGAAAAGTGTCATTTTACGACGAAAACATTATATTTACCAATAAATCACTAAACGACTATCGTAGGAGGTTGTTTCAACGTAAATACTTGTAAAGTATTTTATAATATGACGAGATGTCATAAACTTATATTTCGACGATAAACCTTATTTTCAAAAATGTACGAGTGGTATGGATATCATATGAGTTTGCATGCACGACATTGTTTCATGATTTACATTAGAACATGTCATTCATAATAGGTCGCGGTTAGAGAGTTGCGTCTTATTTCTGTGCATCCACTTTGTCATCATAACTATTGCAACAGGTGAGTTCGTAGCCCCACTTTTACTCATTTAATTGTTTTATAAACTCTTTGGGGGAGATACATGCTCAACTACTTGCTTTTACTTTACATTTATATGAACTTAAATATCTTTTGTTTCACTCTATGTGCGCGTAAGTAGATTATGCCCGAACTAAATTGATCACTATGTTATGAACGCTATTAGTTGAAACACTTTCCTTGATTTTGAACCCTTCGACATGTATATTTGAGCTCTTTTAAATTGATTCGGACCCCTTTAACATATAAGTGAACACTTTGGACTTGATATGAACCTTTTGACATATAGTAAGCTCTTTTATCCTGTAAAGGACCCTTTTGATATATTTTAAACTTGTTTGACGTGATTTTGAACGCTTCGACTATCGTGAACCTTTTGATATTATTCGAGCTCTTTGATTGTTCTGAACTTTTGAACTCGACTTAAATCTTTGACCTAATTACGAACTTTTGAACGGAACTCTTGAACCTAAATACAAACTTATGACTTGTTTGAACTTATTGAACCGTACGTGTTATGACCTTGACCTAAAGTCTCCCATGATCGGAGCATCACTATTGATGCAGACAACAACATACTGTCACTTTCACCACAAAGAACAATGATCAAAGAACAAAGTTAAAGATGACGTCAAAGCATAAATGTTCAAAGATAACCATCTCTCTACACTGGGGAGATTGTTCGAATCAAGGCAACTCCTCTCACAAGAAAGAAGAATGTCAGAAGACGTCACTGCTACTATTACATCAACGCCTTCACCGTTTACATTCATATAAATACTTGAAATACTGTTTAGGAGTGATTCCAACAATCTCCCCCTCAAGTATATATGAATGTAAACGGTGAAGGCGTTGATGTAATAGTAGCAGTGACGTCTTCTGACATTCTTCTTTCTTGTGAGAGGAGTTGCCTTGATTCGAACAATCTCCCCAGTGTAGAGAGATGGTTATCTTTGAACAATTATGCTTTGACGTCATCTTTAACTTTGTTCTCTGATCATTGTTCTTTGTGGTGAAAGTGATAGTATGTTGTTGTCTGCATCAGTCTGCCTCAGGTCTGCTTCGCTGCTCCAGTGTCTCCACGTCATTCTTCAACATGCTCACACGCTCTATGACGTTGGAATTCAATACTGATGAAGTTCTCTAAGTCTTTAACTTTGTAGATTCTTTGGTTTGACGAAGAATCATTCTGACGGTTGTGTTGCTTTTGAATAGAACTTCCATTAGTGATGATGTTGGCGTGAGCATGAGAAGAATCAGCACTATCATCCCGCTCCGGAGCTTCCATAAGAAGAAAACATTTCAAACGGTTAGTAATAAGCGGTTTTCGGCACTTACAAGTTTGAACTTCGAGAGTGTCAACAGCATAGTGTGAAGACACAACTCTAATTCTTACAAAGGCCGTTCCTGAACTGGATTCCCACAAGTGAGATAACGCGATGTACCGAAGTACATCTACAGTTCAGATGAGTTGCTGAGGTACACCGAAGCATCACCTCACGACTATAGACCGTTTGAGACACACTCCGCGTAATCCACGGGGAGTTACCGAAGTGACCTGCTGTCAGGGCTGTTTGATGTTGACCCTGGCAGGAGTTTCCATTCAATCACTAAGGATCACAGATGTGAACCTCGACAGATTGCTAAAATCTGTGAAGGACTCGATATGAACCACTGATGATCTTATTTGTTGATCATCAAGTGATTAAATGTCAAGTGTTCCTAAGAGATCTTTTGATGAATCTCATAGCTCTAGACTCAGTAGTGTGTTTTGGTTTTCCTGAGCAGAGACTAGGGAGAGGGTCTCCTTTTTCAATACCAGCGATCTCTAAGAGAAAGCCAATAGTTTACGTAGGGTTCCCTGTGAGAATGAAACAAGCTTCTGTTGAGAAAAACTTGAGTGGCTAAGAAGGTTTAGTGCATGCGTCACTGGGTCCATGACGACTTTTAGTCTTCAATACCGGTGTCACTAAGTGACAACCAGTAGCATATGAATTGAACCCGGTGTCTGCCCTAAGTTGAATAATCTGGAGGGCTATTTCTTTTCACCCTTTACTTTACATTTCTTTTTTTTTATTCTTCAACTCCTTCTTTCTCCGATTCTCATTTTCTCCTTTTTTTACAATCAGTCCTAAGGACTTCTAACACTAACTAATGGTAGTGTCCTTGGGTAGATCCCTCCGGCTCTGGCGGATCATAGGACGGTTATTCCTAACCTTAGTCACCTTATAACTCCATGACTAACCTATATTTGCCATTAAAACCACTGTATGTTAAAATCTCTCTCAAAGGGTTTGTTAACGAAATACATGTTTGAACCACAGTGAGAGATGAAGTTTTGCATAAATACTCCCCCTCCACATGTGCTTAATAGTTTTAATGGTTAAATGCACAGTGAGGAAAGAGCGCGCACTTTTTGAATTGATCCACTGAAGATAGACAATCCCCCGCGAGACACGGTTACGTTGCATAGTTAAAGAGTTACATTGTCAGCTTTTAGGTGACAACTAGCTCTAATAACTACCTTGAAGGTGTAGACAAACCTCGAAAGGTTGTCATACCCGTCAGAGTTCATGTCTATCAAGAGTTTCTCGAATGGTACTTTCTACTTGGACAAGTCCTTTGCGAGACACGTTTACATTACTAGCGAACTAGCTTGAAATTATTACCCGTCCAGGACAAGTCTTTTCGAGTTACTAACAGTTTAGTACCGTCAATTCGTTGGTTAAGTCTGAGGTACACAGATTCATTTGCATTTTGTACAACATATTTCTTATCACACAATTTTCTCCCCCTAAAAAATGGCATATAAAATGTTATTTTTGAACGGTTGACAATAAATATGACCATTTCGAGTGTTACGGGAAGATGACCACTATGAACAATTTGTGAACAAAGTTTTACTTCAAATACTCCCCCTCAACTAGTGATATAAACGGTTGAGGTTTTGAAAAATCATATGGGGAAGTACTTGTGTTTTTGAGCAAAACCTTGAAAAGTGAAAGGTTTGATAGGTTTTACTCAAAAATAAGAAGCTTTCGCTCCTTTTATAAGGATTGTGGCACTGAGGCGTACCACATGGTCCTTTCTTGACAATTACGGGTTGTACACTGTTATGTGTGCACAAGCCATTGACATATATAATCATGCATCCAAAATTATATGAGGGAAACAATTCAAGGGGTACCAGGAAGTGCAGTGATGTTCCCAGGAGTACGCACAGGGCGTTGAAAGCCGGTGATGTTTCTCCTGGGTCGGCCACCAACATAGCTCTCCAATCGTCTGAACTGATCCCTTCTGAACAACCGTTCATCAATCATGGTGATGATGCGTCTCACATCCCTCCTTTCCTAAGAATTCCAGCGCTTAGGAGACCCAACTTTCAGGCGTATATCCTTCAACCTGTACGCCAATCCATCCCTAACCAGCTTCAAGGTATGATCCCCGAATTTGTGGAGCTCACTACACGCCATTAAGCAGTTTCTTTGAAGTTCACTATGGTAAACAACGCCGAAAGGTTTGCTGATGAGTGTATATTGAGATAGCTGGTTGAGATCAGGAAGAGTAAGCGTTGGAGGAGTGAGGTTGACACGCGTCTGATAAGATTCAACAGCCATCTGGATATCTTCAACACGTTCTTTGATCACGATGCGTCTAATGAAGATGAGAACTGACTTGATAAATTCACGTTGAACTTCAGTCGAGAATTGTCTCATACGACCCTGTACTTTGGCAAGGTACATGTCTTCGATGTCGTTGAGGGACAAGTTCTCAAAGTCAGCCTCGGAGAATCCATAGTCCTGTTCATCTTGTCGTTTGACTATGATATTCTTTAAGAATGTGTAGTCCCACTTAGACTTGAGATCAATGTGTTTGATGGCCACGATGTCCTTAGAACTATACACTGCATGTTGAGATTTCTGAACCAGGCAGCTTCTGTAGTAGATTCTTCGGCGTTCAGGCCAATGATGAATCCCATACAATGCATCTTGGTCGTATGCTTGCACGTTGTCAGAAAACAAGTGATTTGCACGTTCCTCGATAGCTATGCAGTTTGAGTAAATAGCCGCTGGGAATGGAAGAGTCAATGATGTAGCGTATTTTCGCGAACCATCGCTACCGTGTAAGAGAAAATCCAGGTCTCTGTTAAAGAAGTATCGGAAGGGAATCCGTGGTTCGTCTATTTGGCCAATGGTTGGTAGGGGTTTGGTCCAATCGGTGTAGTATGGAGGGTTATCCCTTTGTGTGAAGTCAATGTTTGCTTCCGGATTGAGCCAATCCATGTTGTTAGACATAGCTCGAGCGATGTTCTCAAGATGATATTCGACCTCGAGGGCGCTTTCAGAGCTGTCTTTCCATAGTTGAAAAGCTTCATTTTTTATTCGCTTCAACTCAGATTTTGTCATTTTCTTCACATGGAACTTTTCTTGCAATAGTTTTGCGTGCTCCAATGTAGAACCGACTACCAATTCTTGACCTTCATCAGGGTAGGGAGTTTGATTGACAAGTGTGGAGAACCATTCAAACTCTTCGGTTTTATCGTCATCTAGCCATGTTACGACTCCAGGCTGAGTCGTCTTCTTCTTCTTTTTGGAAGGCCTTGAGGATGATACTGGTTTCTGCACTTGTTTGGGTGAGGTGGGTTGTTGTCGGGGCTCAAGGACCTCTTCATCTTCACCACCCGTATACTCAAAGTAATCACCTGTTTTATGAGTCAGGGGTGGTAACTCAGAATCGTCCCGAGGTTTATCAGTAGAAGACCGAGGTGGAGGAGACTTTTGTTGAGAAGAAGTCCGTGGTGGAGGAGGTGGCATCGAAGTAGATTTACCAGACTGCTTCTGACGTTTAGGCGCAGAGTCCTTATCCTTATCATCGTCATCTCTTGGTCGTTTGGGTTGATCGGCCGACTCCTTGCATGATGATCTGAGTTGAAAATCAAGTAGATTTTCGAAAAATTTAGCTTCACCCGAAGTAAACGTTCCAGATCGCTTTGACATTTGCATCACAAGTTTAGCGATTAACTCAGATTCAGAGAGATCAGCTTCTTTGGCCATTGTTTGTTTAACCAATGCAACGATGTTAGGGGTGAGTTGTCTGGAAAATACTTCTCTAGTCACACCGGGGACAGTGTCGAGAAGAAACTTGTGGGTATGATCTCTTGCTATCTTCTCCAGTTCCTTTTGGACTTTAGGAACGATATCCTGAAGGTACTTGTTAGTGTAACCTTCGATCATTTCGTTCAGTTCCTCTTTTCGATGACTCTTCATGAACTTCTGAACAAATTCCCTTTCTTTCTCCATCTTGTCTTTCTCATCATTTAAGTACTGAATTTGGTCAGCAAACCAATTCATTTTTCTGTAAAGTATGTCCTTCTTTCTGACTTGTTGGACAACTTTCACAATCTTTTTATGAGTCTGAGAAATCCAAGATTTAGGTGGTTTCTTCACGGATTTGGATGATGATCTGGTTGTCTTTGTTGATGGTGGTTGTGATGAATGAGACGAAGAATCCGATGATGAGGAGACATGAGGAGACTTCATGTCCTTAGGAGTTTCTGAGGTTTTCTCCTTTGAGTGTGTTGGACTGTCTAGAAGAAACTTTGTATAATCATCCTCGTCATCCTTAGACTTTTCTTTCTCAGTTACCTGTTTCTCAAAATCATACACAATAGTGTCCTCCACAGGCTGTTGTTGTTGCAGAAGAGTGGTGGCACCCAGATCCCTTATCGGGTCGATTAACCGCATCAGGATCTGGAGAGGAGTGGGCAGCTCCACTTGATCCTCCGGGGCCACCCATTTGATCTTTAGCAAATTCTTCGGCCTTTTGAAGGTGTCTGACTTTGTGAAACTTCTTCCTGTATGATTGATCCAGTTGCTCTTCTTCATCTTCAGAGCTTTCATCCTGAGGCACAAGTGCAGGAGTCTTCCCTTTTCCTTTAATAGTTTGAGGACTTGGAGGTTTTGGTACTGAGGGATTTTCATCCTTTGCAGTTTCAGAGTATGTGATCTCTTCATCTGTGTCAGTAGCCTCAGAGTCCTCGTCCCTGAGCTGTCTTTGTGGTTCAAGTGAAAGGATCGGAGTGGCTTCCTGAGAAGGAACTTTCTTCTTAGGGGTGGGTTTCCTCTTTGGAATAGGTTTCTTCTTTGGAACATTCCTTTGACTATCTGTACTTGTGACACTTCCAGCACTTCCTTTTCTGGTTCTCCTTACAAGTGTTCCAGAATATTTTTCGTCGAGATGACCAACTTTGCCTTGTCTGACTGCTTCCAGATACCTTTTGTACGATTCGAGCTTTCTGACATCTTCAGTTAGAAGGAAATCTGGCAGCACAGCACCTTGTTTCTTTGTAGATGTTTCCTTGATTCTGACAGATAGAATAGGTTCCGTCAACATGTCGTGATTGTCGGGGTCATTGAGCCTCTTGGGAATGTCAGGATGAAGTCCAAGTGCTCTCTGGATCAACAATTTAGTATATCTGATGTAGGGAATCTTTGAGCCAAGTTTGTTGAGAAATGACATCATGTCATCCCAAATCAGAGCTTCGATAGCGATGTGTTTCTTGTTGACCAATACCCAGAATATTTGCAGTTCCATGAGCTTAGGGTGCTCATAGCCGTTGTCACGACCAGAAACAGACTTGGTGATGATCATGTAGAGAGTTCTCCAGGGTTGAGGAATACTCTTAAGCTCTACGTGAGAATGCTTGGTGATTATTCCTGTAGCCTCGTCATAACCGATATTGATTAAGAATTGGAGAGTGAGCTCTTCAGCAGGTGTGGCATATAGTTTGGTTGGATCAACATCAGGAATTAGGAGAACAGCCCTTAAGTCTGCAGGTGTAATGGTGACTTGTTTGTGATTCAGAGTCACCGTCACAGCAGTTTGTCCTTTGACCCTTTCCATAGTGTTCCAGAACTGTTGGATGTAGATCTCAGGAACAGTTGCAGAGTGAGTAAGCATGTTCTAATAAGGATGAGTCCTCAGAATGTCAATAGCAATTAAACACGAAGATTCAGAGCAAGTGAGGGTGTCAAAGTCAACACGGAGATTGTTCTTTCCTATCTTCATTGGATAGCCATGAGGATAGATATCAGCAATGGAGAGAACTTCAGGTGCATCCACTTTCATTTGTTCAGCCATGTCGTGATCTGAAATAACATTAGCCAAAAGAACCAACATATCGAAAGACATAATGTTAGTCAACAGAAGGTCTTATTGTCTAGTTATTGAATGTACAGTGATAATGATTGTTACGAGTCCTAAGTCACTTGTATGTTCAATAGTTCAATGATGTCGTGAAATGTTAGTTAACTTTAAGTTTTAAAGTTTATTTTATCACTTATTGTTCACAACATATCAGACGATTTAAGTTTATTAGTGACATTTTTGGATTCGTGATGATATGATTAGTTTATTTACAAGTTTGTACAAGTAACAATTCATCATGAAGGTCAATCCAGGGTTAAGCGTAGTTTTGGCAAAGTTATGCGTAGACAGGAATGATATATGTTTAGGCGTAAACTTACGCGTAGAATCCTAACTTACGCGTAAGAAGTGTTACGCGTAGGAAAAGGAGACCTTATGCGTAGAGCTTATGCGTAGGCATATATTATCCTTACGCGTAAGGCTACTCGTAAGAGTTGACCTTATGCGTAGAGGTCACTGTTTACGCATATCCTTCACAGGATACGCGTAGTCCATTGTAGAACCTTACGCGTAGCTGTTATGCGTAGGATTATTCTTACGCGTAACATGACTACGCGTAGGGTAATCCTTATGCGTAGAATTGCAAATGACCTTGATTATGATTTTCACGAGTAACAAGCCTGAAATAGAACCATCATATCATCAATATTAACACATAGATTCATTTTAACAACAGATCATGGCAAGAACACATGTTACACAGTTATGCGTAGAGCTACATACGCGTAGTCTAAACCCTAATTATACGCGTATGAAATCTAGCCATGGATTATGCACCAAAGTTTTTCTGGTATATCATAGATGTTGTGAGAGCATGTAGACCAAGTTTTAACACTTTTTATGCAGTGAATCAAAAAATACTCAACTTTAGAACATTAAACCCTAATTCCTAATTCTGAATTAATTAAGGTTTCTGGGTGGTTATAAGGCATGGATATCATCAATTCATCATCACATAAGCATAACACAACAATATTTTTGACCAAATCACTTCTCATTCGAAAATACCCAATTCGACTCATAAACCCTAATTTTCAAAAAATCATCAATTCGTGTTTCTGGGTGGTTTTTGATGATTAAAATGATATCTTCAATGTATTTGAAACGTTTTGACATAATCCATTTAACCACAAACACTCACACGCTGACTGTGTGTTCATACGCATAAGCGTAAAAACACAAAATTATGCGTAGACAATGTTTTAGCCGTAGGATTCACATGAAATTCAAAACCTTTTCTTAAAAACATGTTGTGAGCACAAAAACACTTACAGGATGAAGATCAAAAATACGGTTTTCTTGAATCAATGTAAGGCGTAGGATGGTTTTTAGGTTATGAGTAATAAATGAGAAGTGATAATTAGGTGGGGGTGTTTTATTAAAGATAACTTTAAGTTTTTGACAGTTTTGGTCCCTCCACCTATTCCATTTTCATACAAAGCCATTTAACTTCCATTTTGGTTACCCAAACGAAGATTTTAGGAAAGAAACTTGACAACACTCCCCCTCGACTTGAGAAAATAATGAAAGGTTGTTAATTTAAGTCCGAGGAGTGTCTTTGAACCAGAAAATTTACCACCATTTGTAAAAGAATCAACCGAGATATGATAACATGCAAGTACACAAATGTTTTGAAACAGTTAATAGCTTATTTTCTCCCCCTCAACACTTGATCGGAAAAATACTGAATTTTGAAAGATAAAAGTGTTGACGGAAGAAATGTACTTGCCATGTTGAAAGAAAGATAGAGTAGGAGAATATTTTTGTTGTTTTATCGGATTTTATATTTTTGTATTTTATTTTTGAAAATTTATTTACAAAAGATGTTTTGGTGTTTGACAGGTTTTTAAGACTGTTTTAAGAGGTCATCCAATTCCTCTTGAGTCAAACATCTCATACCAATCCGGTGGACCAACTCATTAAACCTAGCGGGAGGCAAGGCTTTGGTGAGCAGATCTGCCAATTGGTATTCAGTACCCACAAAGTATAATTCAACGGTACCCTGTTCTACGTGGTCCTTGATGAAATGATAGCGTAGATCGATGTGCTTTGATTTCGAGTGCTGAACTGAGTTGCACGAGATTGCAATGGCACTCCGATTGTCGCAGTACATCGGGATTCTGTCAAATACGTAACCATAGTCTTTGAGTTGTGTTCTCATCCAAATGACTTGAGCACAACACGCGGACATGGCTACATATTCTGCTTCGGTTGATGACAGCGATGTACAATCCTGCTTCTTTGATTGCCAAGACACCAGTTTATCACCGAGAAATTGTAGAGCTCCTGAAGTACTTTTTCTTGAGTCTAAGCATCCTGCGTGATCAGCGTCTGAAAAAGCGATTAGTTCAAAACCAGAATCCTTCGGATACCAGATCCCCAAGTTAATGGTTCCCTTGATGTATTGGAGGATTCTTTTAGCCTCAGAGAGGTGGGTTTCAGTTGGTCGCGACTGATAACGGGAGCATAGATAAACGGCAAAGACAATATCAGGTCTGCTAGCTGTTAGATACATGAGGGACCCAATAATACTTCGGTATTTGGTGGGGTCAACTAATTTCCCATGTAAATCAGCATCTAGCTTCTTGGTATGAGTCATTGGTGTGGCATAAGTATCACAGGTTTTCATTCCAAATTTGTTTAACAATTCAAGGGCATATTTGGACTGACTCAAGAAAATACCACGGGGTGATTGATGAACTTGCAGTCCTAGAAAGAACGTAAGTTCACCCATCATGGAAATTTCAAAATTTTTCTTCATTAGTTTTGCAAAAGCGATTGAAAACTTTTTATGTGTTGACCCAAAAATGATGTCATCCACGTAAATTTGAACAATTAAGATGTGTGCCCCGTGATATTGTATAAAAAGAGTTGGGTCAACCGAGCCTTTGGTGAAATTATTGGCAATGAGGAAAGATGATAGCTTATCGTACCATGCCCGAGGGGCTTGTTTGAGACCATAAAGAGCTTTGTTCAATTTGTAGACATGGTTCGGGAACTCAAGATCAACGAATCCATCTGGTTGGCTGACATAGACCGTTTCTTTTAGTTGTCCATTGAGAAACGCTGTTTTGACATCCATCTGATAGACGTCATATTCATATGAGCTGCGAACGCGAGGAATATCCGAACAGCCTCAAGACGAGCAACCGGAGCAAAAGATTCTTCAAAGTCTATTCCCTCTTCCTGACGATAACCCTTAGCAACTAGACGTGACTTGTTTCGGATGACGTTCCCTTCAGCATCCAATTTGTTTTTCCAAATCCATTTTAAACCAATGACGTAGACCCCTGTTGGTCTTTCAACCAGTTCCCATACTTCAAGACGTTTGAATTGGTTGAGTTCTTCCTGCATGGATTCAATCCAGTTGTCTTTTGTCATTGCGTCTTTAATGTTTTTAGGTTCAGATTGGCAGACAGTGAGTGCATAAATGCAATGTTCACCGTCTGTGTGAAGACGTTGTCGCGTAACGACTGGTTGATTCGGGTTGCCAATAATGTTAGCCAGAGGAAGTTCTTTTGTCCATCTATGTGTAGAGGGTTGATGTTGGTATACATTGTGCAGATTCTGAGGATTCAAATGGTTTGTTGAAGATTCCGCGACATCTGGTGCAGCAGTCTCATTGGCAAACGGGTTGAAGAACGCATTTGGATCAAAATCTGCAGGTGGGGGTATTTCATTCAGAATATCATCAGCTGGTTCATCATTGTTGGAAGCGGTGTGTTCAACTGTTGTGTTGGAGTCAACTGGTGTAGGTGCATCTTCAATAGTAGTTGTTGTAGCAGGTGTATCAGGTATAGGAATATTATCAGGTTGTGCAGCGGAAACAGCGGATACACCTGGAGCACGTTCATCAATATCGTCACAGAACAGAGGAGCAAATAACCTTTCCATTTGTTGACGAGTTAGCTGAGGGCTTTCTTCACCTGATGATGGGGGTTGAGGGAAGTTTAAACGGCTGTGACCGGGTTCTAAGCTGTTATACTCAGAAGCCATTTCCGTGAGTTCATCGAAATGAGCATGAATCGTTTCCATTACCTCCTTAGTTCGACGATTCCAGATTCGGAAACCTTTAGAATTGTCACAGTATCCAATAAAGACTCCAATATCAGCTTTGGCTTTGAGCTTTCCAAAATCATCACGATCATTATTCGGATAGCAAAGGGATCCAAATACATGAAAGTGTTTGAAGTTCGGTTTATAGTTGTGGACAAGCTCGAAAGGTGTTTTGTTGTGGCGTTTTGTGATCATAGAACGGTTTTGAGTATAGCATGCAGTAGATACATCTTCTGCCCATAAGTAATCTGGAAGTTTAGCATTGATTAACATTGTTCTTGCAGCTTCCACTAACGTTCGGTTTCGTCTTTCAACAACTCTGTTTTGTTCAGGTGTACGTGCAATAGATGTTTGATGCTGAATTCCCACTTTCTCATAAAATTCACGAAGGGTTTTGTTAACAAATTCAGTTCCTTTGTCTGTTCTGATTATCCGGACGGTGTTGCGGAGCTGAACCTATATTTTTGTGAGAAAGGTGATGATCATTTGTGGAGCTTGGTCTTTGCTACGAAGAAAGTAGACCCAAGTCCATCGTGAGTAGTCATCAACAATTACTAAGATGTAGCGTTTGCCGTTGATCGTTTGCACACGCATCGGGCCACACAAATCCATGTGAAGAAGATGGAGCATATGCTGAGAGCTGTGTTCCACCTTTGAAGGAAAATGAGCACGAGTGCTTTTCCCTTGTTCACAGGCTGAGCAAAGGTGATCTTTTGAATACCGGAATCGTGGGAGTCCTTCAACTAGTTTGTATCGAGCAAGGTTGGTGATGGTTTGAAAGTTTAGATGTGAGAGACGACGGTGCCATAGCCAGGATTTTGTAGATGTTGCCTTTGAAAGTAAGCAAATGGGAGAGGAAGCAACCATGTCTTGCATAGAGATAGTGTAGAGACTAGAATTACGCGAGCCAGACATAAGGTCATTTCCATGTAGATCACGAATGAAACAAGTTTTCTCCCTGAAAGCAACCTCCAAATCTCCATCACAAAATTGACCAACTGAAAACAGATTGTGACCGAGGCCTTCCACATAGTAAACCCTGCTGATTTCGATGTTCCCATTAACATAATCTCCGTAGCCCATGATAGTTGCGAAGTGATCGTTCCCGAATCTGACAGTGCCAATGAACTTTGCAATAAAGTTTGATAACAGTTTAAGGTTGCCTGTCATGTGTCGGGAACATCCGCTATCAACAATCCAGAGAATGATCTGTATCACCTGCATTACACACAGACGACACAGATGGAATAGAAGTAGATGTGGAACCCGAAATGTTAGAGGGTTCCGAAGCAGGTATGTTAGACATACACATATTGAGAATTTTAGGCATCCATTTAAATCCTAGTGTGTTATATATCCATTTCTGCCATCTATAACTACTCTTTGCTTTAGTCTTAGTGAAAACACAAGGTGGTACTACATTCTTAGGAGGTGAAGCGGGAGCTACTGTGATAGCAATGGTTGCCTTAGAATCTAAAGAAGGTGGTTTACCAAGCACAGACTTAGAATGATTAGTGGGCCTAGAGGTATTCCGATTCTTAGGATTCCGTAATCGAGAGATTATAGTTTTAGCAACACATTTGTCATGACAATCAGAATTCATACTCTTTCGACAAATAACACAAGGTGCATCAGACTGAATATCAAAAGTACTTAACGGTTTAGCATTCGTTACATCACTATTTGTATTACATTTGCCAGACGCAACATCTATAGTGGATGCAACATGATTTTTATTCAGAGTCCTAGGGTGTTCTTCTACTTTAGCATTCTTTATTGATCTTTTCTTAGGTCGCAACTTCCTATTCTTCGATTGAGTGCTCCTAGGCTGTGAAGTGCGGACGTTTGGAAAAGATGCAACTATTCCTATTTCAGTAGAGGGAAACACATTAGCAACTTGTGATTTGGCAGTGGGAATTCTAGGATCACGATTACTAAGTGTGACTGGTGCTAATCTCTTAATCACAGTAGGCGGAAGTTGTGCATACTTTCCTAACATTTCCCGTAACTTAGAGATGGTGTGAATCAGATCTTGATTTTCAGAACGAATATTACCAGCAAAATTCATGACTTCTCTAGTGTGAGCAAGATAGTGATCAAGTTCGTTTGATGCTTCAAGTCGAGTCTTTTTGAGTAAATCAAATATGACACCATATTCCTGTTTAACTTTTAAAAGTTCTTGTTCATATTTTGAGATTTGACTTTTCAAAGACATGTTTTGATCATCCAGTTGCTCAATTTTAGGATCAGAAGATTTTTCACTCAGCTGAGCGATTTTCTTTTGAAAACTAAGTTGATGGTTGTGAATATCTTTTTCACACCAATGAAGACGACGTTTTGCATTGTAAATTTCAGTGAGTAGTCGTTTATTTTCAGCTTTTAAAGACTCGATCTGAAGCACATTATCGGTGTTCTCAACAGTTACAACAGTTTCAACAATATCAGCAGAGATGTAATCAGATGCAAATGGCAAAGCATGAAGTAACACAACATTATGGATATCAGCACAGATAACATCTTCCAAGAGTCGATCAACATCTTTTCTCAACAGTTTCTTTTTTCGTTTTGTGTTAGAAATAGATGTTTCTGTTTTCTCGAAAATGTTTTTCATTACCCCAAGTTCCTTATGAAAATCCTTTTCCCAGGCAATTGCACAACTTTTCAAGTTTTTAACATTAGGTAAAAGATTTTTCTGAAAAATGTCTCTTTGTTCTCGCGCCAGAGGCGATTGAAAATGTTCAACTTTGATTTCAGATCGATATTCTATCTCATGTTGTAAAATTTTGAGGCCAGCCATGAAAATGTCAAAATATCGAAGGATTTTTCGATTTTCAGGTTTTGAGTTTACTTCACTAATGGAAGGTAAAGGACCATAAGTTTGTGCAAATTCTGTTTTGGGATTAACATTAGAAGACTCAGGTGTTTTGATGATAACCCTTGGTGTGTTAGAAGAATCCGTTGGTGTGACGAAAGTGACCGCGTTTTTATAATTAAAAGGTTTGTTGTAAACAACATTTTTTAATTTTGATCGACTCTCGTCTTCTGTATCTAATTCCTCTTGACGATGATATTCAACAACACTCATGACAGTATTATCAATTTTGTATTCTGCACTGGAAACTTCAGGAGTTGGTTTGAATGTTTTTAGTGAAAGCTTTGGTTTGTAATCAGCTAGATTTTTTCCATATCCTTTTGGATTGGGTTTTAAGGTAAACTTTTAAATAGCTGTTACGGATTCACCATGTTTGTAAACAACAGTTTTAAACTCTTTAAGTTTGTTTTGCAAGCCGAGAATTTCGTCAAGAAGGTCATCTACCCGATTCGTTGAATGCTTTTTGTATGCGGAGAACTGTTTTTGACAATTTAACAACTCAGCCTTAGCTTTTTGATTTTCCAAGGTGAGAGCGTTAATTTGCTTTTTATGTTCGTGTTTCAGTTGTTCTAATTCAGACAACAAAGCATTCTTCGAGGCGGCTAGATCACGCATCTGTCTCTCTAAGTATTTTTCATTTTGATGAGATTTTGCAAAAGCGGCTTCAAAACCTTTTTCACGGTCTTCTTGAGTTTTGAAAAAGTTGAGTTGCATTTGTAAGCATTCAAAATCCTTGGTTAACAGTGCATTTTTACTTTTTAAAGATTGATTTAATGCATAACATTCCTCCATTTTGATTTTATGGTCTTGAATTAACCGAGCAAAATCCGGATGAGGCAACAGATCATCTTGTTCAATGTGAGTCTCAACATGATCATTCTTTAGATCCTCAAGTACGACCACGGAGTCAATTTGATTATCAAAGGAAACCATAAGGTCATCTTGATCGTCAAATGTAACTACAGGGTTAACTTGAAAATCATCAGAAAAAGATGTAGAAGACTCATTTTGAACAGTCTGATCCGTGCCGGATTCAGATATTGGCGGAGAGATTAGTTCAGATATGATGATGGTTTGTTCGGGTACCTGAGACAAGCCATCAGTGTCATACACTGGGCCTGTATCACTCATGTGCAGTTCATGCATATTAGCCATCAACATAACAACTGCATTAGCCTGCAAGTCCTCCATATCATCATCTGAGTC
Source organism: Chrysanthemum seticuspe (assembly GCA_019973895.1). Classification (NCBI taxonomy): domain Eukaryota; kingdom Viridiplantae; phylum Streptophyta; class Magnoliopsida; order Asterales; family Asteraceae; genus Chrysanthemum; species Chrysanthemum seticuspe. Next base: position 39,468,989 of record BPTQ01000008.1, read on the forward strand.
TGCATCTGCCATAAAGCTCTGTTCTTTGTCTGTAAGAGATCCACCAGCTTCATCCTTAAGAGCCAAAAGTAAAGCCTCTTTGAAATAAGCACTGCCCCTAGTCCTTGGCTTTGGGCATGCATTAGCCAGGTGTCCCTTCTCATTGCAGTTGTAGCATCTAAGACCATTTAACCGATTTTGAGCATTTCCCTGTTCCATCACTTGAGCTCTGTTGTTATTCCTACCCACAGCATTAAACCCTTGACCACCGCCCATCTGACGACCATAATCACGATTCTGAACTTCAACACGTCCATTGTTCACAACAGCTTGAGTCCGTGTGTTAGATGAGGAACGAATGCGATTGTTGGATTTGTTGGTGTAACGGCCAAAAGCATTAGCAATCATCACAAATCCTTGTTGCAATGATTCGAATGGATCGATTTCCTCAGTAGCTTCACTGACATATGCTTGAGCATTGTTGCTGTATAGAACCAATTGATTTTGTTGAGGTTGAGGTTGTTGCTGTGAAGGTGTGTTTGAAGCAGTTGGTTGAGTTGCTGGTTGAGAGGGATAATTCTGTTGAGCATACAAGGCAAGTTGTTGATTGTCCGGTTGTGACTGTTTAGCAATTTGAGCACGGAGAATCCTTTCCCGATCAACTTCCTTTTCATGAGGCTTCAAGTAATCGTACAACAATCCATAAGTAGAATGATGCATATTCTTCGCTTGACGGAGAAAAATGACATACTTCTCCCATTCTGGACCAAGACTACTCAGGAACTTAGTATTCACTGCAATTCGTGGCATGATGATGTTGTGTTTATCCAAATCATTGATGATGTCTGAAAATCGATGATGATAGGACTCTAGTGTCTCTCCAGGTTCAATCATGAAGTTTTCATAAGCCAAGTAAATTTTGGATTCCAAATCCTCCTGATTAAGTACAGATCCTTCCATAAGAAGACGAATATGATCCCACATTTTTTGTACAGTCTTTTGAGCATCAACACTACGAAGAATTGGGTTTGGTAATCCTAAGAGGATGTATTCCATTGCAAGTTCATCAGCTTCATAGTGTAGAAGTTCTGTGGGATTTAAATCTGCAACAGTAGCAATGCTGGTTTGTTCATCTCTTGGTGGAACAACAGTTGGATCTCCGGGTACAATGATAGTAGGCATCTCAAATGGACCTTCCAAGATAACCTTCTTTAAGAACTTTCCATGTGGCTTCTTTAGATCACAAAACCTAAAGAACCTTATCACCCATTGATCGTAGTTTCCTGGAGTGAGCATTGGAGGTCTATCAAGTGATCCAGCTTCATGAATTGATTGTTGGCTGCTTAAAGCTTCACACATCTTTGCAAACCAAGTGGGTTCCTTCATAGTGCTTCGTGATGGATGTTGATTGAAATCGTTTGTGTAGGGTAGAGCTTGAAGACTTGGTGATGGTTGAACCATTTGTGGTTGTGGAATTGCACCAAGTTGTGGAGTATGTTGCTGATTAAATTGTTGTTGATAAATAGCTTGTTGTTGATTCCATTGTTGATGTTGTGGAGTTAATTGTTGTTGTTGATGATGATTATAAGTGTGAGGGAAATAGTTAGAGTATGGTGGTTGAGACATGATGATTAACTTGTGTGGTAAAAATGGATCTTTGTAGTCGAATGAAACTTTGTTGATGAAGTGTCCTTAGGCGTAGAAAAGACAAGAACCAAGTAGCACTTATGCGTAAAAACACCAAAAGTTACGCGTAACAATGAGGAGTTACGCGTAGGATTTAGCTTACGCGTAAGTAGGATAAAAGCACTAAATTTATGCGTAGACAAAAGTTAGGCGTAGAAAGTTAGGCGTAGGATTACCTTATGCGTAGACCTAAGTTTACGCGTAAAGTGAATCTTATGCGTAGAATTTCTACACGTAAGCTTATGCTTATGCGTAATTTTAGGGTTTTTGCCCAAATGATCTTTTACACTTCACAGTGCAAAAGATATCCAAAGTCGACGTATTTTCAGACTTATCCAAGTAAGAAAACACGGAATAAACCAGAAAATTGAAGATCAAACCAAGGAAAATCTTACGCGTAATTTTAGGGTTTTGATACGCGTAGGATTACTCGTAATTTTGATTTTGCCCAAATGTGTTTCTAAACCAGATTTTTGTTATGGAATAGCTTCAATAGTACCAAAAGAACACAAAATTGTGAATTTTGATGTACCAAAACTGCTAAACGGGTTACGCGTAGAACGACACCCACGAACAAAAACAAGCTTAAAAACATAAATCCACGCGTAAAGTTTGAAACTTTTTGCCAAAAACAAGTATTTTAACACCTCAAAACATTGAAAGTACAAGAATCTTGGATTAAAAAGTGTAAAAAACGAATTTTTAAGATAACCAAAGATTGCGTTATCTTTACGCGTAAGACCCAAAACCAAAACTTCAAAAAACAAACGAGTACACCCAACTATTTGGCGATTGATACCACTGTTAGGTCACCAGTTTTACAAACACAAGTTATAGAGAAAGAGATAAGGCGATTGAACAAGTAAACAAGCACACATACACGATAAGAGTAGCATGGTTAGGCGTAGGTAAATGTGTGAAGAGAATAACTTGAACAACCAACCCTCAAATGAGGGTTTACAAGAGTATTTATAGGAGGGAAGCTAGGGCAACACTCCTAGTTCCCATCCTTTCTTATGTGGGCTTGGGCCTAAGCTTATGGGCCTTCTACATAAGCTTGACCTTAAACAAACATAAAGGCCATAATAAAGCTACCTATTACATATGAAATATAAATACTTGAAATACTGTTTAGGAGTGATTCCAACAACTATAAAGTCTCCCATGTTCAGAGCATCACTGTAAAGTCTCCCTTGTTCGGAGCATCACTATAATTCTCGCCTTGTCGGTGGAGTGTTCACAATAATTCTCGCCTTAATGGTGGAGTGTTCTCAATAATTCTCGCCTTAATGGTGGAGTGTTCTCAATAATTCTCGCCTTAATGGTGGAGTGTTCTCAATAATTCTCGCCTTAATGGTGGAGTGTGCAAAGTCTCGCTTTATTGGTGGAGCGTTCTCAATAATTCTCGCCTAGGTGGTCGAGTGACAAAGGAGCCTCCCTTGTTGGAGCAGTGCAAAGTCTCCCATGTTCGAAGCATCCCTGAATTATTATATACGTGGTGCAATATTGTGAATTACTATGGTAACTTATACTTGACTTCTAGACATACTACTTTTGGCAGTGGGTTGTGAACACACAGGTTGCAAGTTTTGTATGAGCGAAACTTGGAACTAAGTGGATTCACAATGCCTTTGCTTTGTGAACTCATTTGACAACGTGTGCATGAACATAAATTAGACATATTTTGGCAGTGGGTTGTGAACACACAGGTTGCAAGTTTTGTATGGGCGGAACTTGGAACTGAGTGGATTTACAATGCCTTTGCTTTGTGGACTATTCTAAATGACCAAAAACTTTGCTTTTGTTGCATGAACGCTCTTTAAAAGCTTTACTTGTTAACCAAACTCTATGAACTCACTCAACTATTGTATTGACACTTTTAGCATGTTTTATCTCAGGTATCTAAGGCATTCACTTCATGGCATGCATGTGGACTTATCATAGAGTCGCGATGACGACGCGTCTCACATATATTTTATGCACTTAACTATCGTTTGATTGTAACAAACTCATTTTGGTATATTGGAAATATTTTGGGACCTATGTTTTGTAAACTCTGATTATTTTACTGAATCAAACGATATTTTCAAAACGACACTTTAGGTCGTTCGATATAACTGTAACTTTGATGCTATGACAGTCCTCCCCAAGGTATTCCATTCCGCTGTAAAACATGTAATTTGGGGGTGTGACATTTGTCTAGAATTTATATTGGATTAAATGGCTTATACGGATTAAATGTGGTAAAAAGGTCGATATGTCAACCCATTTAACCGGTTGAACCCGTGTAATACGTTTAACCTACCGACCTATTTAGATAAGCGAGTTAAATAGGTTATGGTTGAAAAAGTTGAACCAATTGCTAAAAGTGGTCGTGTTCAAGCTGACATGTAGACCCAAACCCTGCACAAACTACCACCGTGGATACGGGAGATGAGTTTAGGAGTTTAAGCTGAAATCAAAAGTTATACATGCTATCATACATTAACAATTTAACACATGCATGTTGGTTATTTTGTCAATTTTTATATACTCATACACTCTTAAGTGACAGCTTGCCAAAATAGTCTCTTATCCAAAACTAGTGATTGAAATATTCCCACATGAGAGTTGAGATCTATGACAAACCACTAATATCTAAAGAACAAACAACAAGATCCCAACCATCTATCCTCCTTTCATGTAATGACAAAGATGAAAGCAAAAAATAACAAAGGAAAGGCAAAAATGTAATTATACAAAAACCTATTTTCCACCTTTTTTTTTCTAAAACAACATATCTTGCAAACGGTAAATCTTCAAGTTATGAAAAATCCACCATCGCGACGAGAATTAAATTATCTTTCTATAGATATACACTTTTATATACTTTCGACGAATCTTTTTTCAAACTTTTCGCCCAGAAACATCACACGTGATTTGTAAAATCACTTGTGATTTGTTATTTTAAAAATCACGTGTGATTTTATAAATCACAAAATCACATGTGATTTTAGCTGGCTCGCAATATCGAGTCGGAGACACAGCTTACAAAAAAAAATCACATGTGATTTCACAATGCGATCTTTAAAGTAGTAAATCACATGTGATCCTCAATATTAAATCAACTTATTTCTTTCTTTTATAAAACAAATTCGTGAAATCACATGTGATTTTTTTTTTTTTTTTTTTCTGTTATGAAGAAATGTAAATCACGTGTGATTTACTCTTTGGTGTTATAAAAAAACACATGTGATTTTGTGTTAATATAAAAATGAGAAAATCACACGTGATTCTGTTTTTTTGTTGTGATTCGTATCTAAATCACATGTAATTCACTTTAAAAAAATAATTTGAGGTAAAATCACATGAGATTTGTGCAAATCACATGGATTTGCGGTAAAATCACATGTGATTTAAGGTAAAATTACATGTGATTTGCGGTTAAAAAAAAAAAAAAAAAAAAAAAAAAAAAAAAAAAAAAAAAAAAAAAAAAAAAACTATTAGTCTCAAAACTACACCACGATAAAATACCAAAACTAAAAATATGACCATAATACTTATTACACATCAAACCAATAAATTAATAAGTCCAAAATCTTCATTTCAAAATACGACCATAATTCACTTGTCACATGATTCCGTTTACAAAACTCCAATAAAATGATTCAAAAAGTTAAAATGATATTTTCTTGAGGTCCACTACGAACCTTCCACATTCAACCACATTCAAAACCACATCACACACAGTTGACTCCATTTTCATTTCTGGATCTTCAAAACATCCCAATTCCCTCATCCAACAAAACCTCAAACAGACAAACACAATGGGTTGCGTACAGTCCTGAAACCACAACCCAACAAACCCAATGTTTTCAAGATCTTGAAGATCCATAACAGTTTCATTTTCACATCTCATTTCCAAAATGTGGCGCGTGAGATCTACAATCTGACAGACCGATGAATTGAACCGCCGTGAAAAGGAGGAACAACAAAAGGGTAATGAATCTAAACACATTCTTAGTAAAGACTTTTTCCGGCCGCCACAAATCCTGTCACCCCGCCCCCACCTCTCACACAAACACATAAAATCATCGGAAAAAAGAACTCGCCAAAAAAATAGATCGGTGACGGTTTATGGTGGTTTGTGTGTGTATTTGGTGAGAAAGAGAGTGTATGTAAACTGGTGAGCGTAGGAATATAAGATTGGTGGTGTGATAAATTACAAAAACACCCTGGTGTTTTATTAAATATAAATAATGATTAAATCTAGCCATTGGATCAAAGTTAAATCAATGGTCATGATTGGTTGCTTTGTTTTTTAAAAAAATCTTGTTCTGCATTGAACTTTTGTTTCCCACATGATACTTATTTGGTATAACAAGGACAATATAGTAATTTCACATCTTTAAGTCCAAAGACATTTGAAGTCATGACGAGGGAATATGTGGTAACAGTTTTTTCACGTAAAATCAATATTATACAAAACTTTCACAACTCAATCACTCACAAAACTGAAATTTCAACACTTTACTTTTCATCATAGATTACCTCAAATTTGATCTAGATTAATGGCGGAATTCACGGCTTTACATCGCTTGAAACCGATCTTCATGGTTGATGAAATGTCACAAAATTTTGAGCCAAAAGACTTGATGGGACTAAGATCACATAAGATCACGAGGTTAAGTAGTTATAACTGCAATAACATCACTAGAAATACCCGTGTTTTTGCAACGGCTTCTAGTCGTAGGTCGAAAAGTGTGAATGAAAATGAAACTAATGTGATCCTTGATCAAGAAGCTATTTATGATGGTTTGTTAGGTGATCCTGATTATGAAAGTGATTATCTGTCTTGTTTTCGAGGTTTGATTTTGGATATTTCGTACAGGTTTGTGATTTGTGATTTTTTTACTTCTTAGTAAGGTGTCATTTGTTTTTTCAGAGCTTTTACCTTTTAATCTGCAAACCATGTCTGCAAAAGAAGAGGTGCATTTAAGCTCTTCATCTGCAAGAAGAAGTCCGTTTGTTTTTTGTATTATTGAAGTACTTCTTTCCTTTTTCTTCTTTTTCTTATTTTTTCTTTTTCACTAGTATTTTTTGTGCTATTGAAGTAATTTTTTTTCCTTTTTCTTTTTCACTAGTTTTTTGTGCTATTGAGTGCAAAACTAACAATCGCTTAAAATACGAAGTATTAAAAACAATACATAATGGTTCAAAATATACCAATATCGACCGTTTTTGTGCTATAAACCATTTTGTCATATGGGTCAAATGGGTCATTGGTTTTCTTACGTTTTGGTATTTTTTTACGTTTTCGACCGTTTTTTACATTTACGTCTGTTTTTTACGTCTTCGTCTGTTTTTTTTTAAGTTTTCGACCCCTTTTTTTAAGTTTTTGTTTGTTTTTATACGTATTTGTTCTTTTTTACGTTTTCATATGTTTTTACGTCTTTCGCTGGTTTTTTTACGTTTTAATCCGTTTTCGTCTGTTTTTTACGTTTTCATCTCTTTTTTACGTTTTTATCTGTTTTTTTTACACTTTCATCTGTTTTTAACGTTTTCCACCATTTTTTTTACATTTTCGTCTGTTTCTTTAATTTTTTTTACGTTTTTGTCTTTTTTTACGTTTTCCTTCATTTTCTATGTTTTCATCTGTTTTTAACGTCTTCGTCCGTTTTTTTACATTTTACTCCATTTTCTTACGTTTTCGTCCGGTTTTTTACGTTTTCGTCAGTTTTTTTTACGTTTTCATATTTTTTACGTTTTCGTTTGTTTTTTTACGTTTTCTTCCGTTTTTTACGTTTTCGTCATTTTTTTACGTTTTTGTCCGTTTTATCTTTTTTTTACGTTTTTTTTCTGTTTTTTAAGTTTTCGTCTTTTTTTACGTTTTTGACTGTTTTTTTACGTTTTCGTCAGTTTTTTTATCTTTTCGTCTGTTTTCATATGTTTTCGTCGGTTTTCTTACATTATCTTACGTTTGGTTAGGTAAGATAAAATAACCTACAAAAAACTTATAAAAATATATGAAAACGGATGAAAACGTAAAATAAACAGACGAAAATATAAAAAACGGACCAAAACGTAAAAACGAACGAAAGCGTAAAAAAACGGATGAAAACGTAAAAAATGGACGAAAATGTAAAAAAGCGGTAGAAAACGTAAGAAAACGGACGAAAACATAAAAAATGGACGAAAAAGTAAAAAAAAAAAAGTGGTGAAAACGTAAGGAAACGGACGAAAACATTAAAAAACATAAGAAAATTGATGAAAACGTAAAAAAATGGCCGAAAACGTAAAAAAGGGACGAAAACGAATGAAAAAAACCGACGAAAACGTAAAAAAACAAGCGAAAACGTAAGAAAAAGTTAAAAAACGGACGATAACGTAAGAAAACGGACGAAAACGGACAAAAACGTAAGAAAACTGGTGAAAACGGACAAAAACGTAAGAAAACGGACGAAAACGTAAAAAACGGACGACAACGTAAGAAAACAGGCAAAAACGTAAAAAACGGACGAAAACGTAAAAAATAGCGAAAACGTAAAAAAAGAGGTGAAAACGTAAAAAAAACGGACGAAAACGTAAAAAAACGGACGAAAACGTAAAAGAATGGACGAAAACGTAAAAAAAACAGACGAAAACGTAAAAAGACAGACGAAACGTAAAAGAGATGTAAGATATTGAGAAAGAGATGTAGGGGTTGTGAAAGAAGAGGTAAGAAGTGAAAGATAATGTCTGAAATTTAGAAAAGGAAAGAAGTGAAAAGAAGCACTTATGTCTGCAAAAAAACAAACATAAACCTCTGCCCTTCTGCAGATAAAAGAAGTGAAAAAAGGAAAAAAGTGCTTATTGGAAAAAAAACAAACGACACCTAAGATTTAATTGTGATAAGGATGTCGAAATCAGTCAAATTACAAACTTTTTTGAGATTTTTCTAATTATACTAATCGATAATCCGCGATATCTAGTTATAAGAAATTATTAATTTAAAGCATGGAAATATAGTTTATTAATGATTGTTTATTTCCAACTATGTTTAGCTAAAACTGTTATTTTTATTATTTAAGCACGTCAAGAGTTCAAAAATTCAGAATCAACTATTAATGCTAGTAAGAGTGCCTCTAATCAAGAGCTATGGCCCTCGTCCGGTGATATCGAGTCCATCCGCATGAACTATCCATCGGATCACCTAGTCCATAACTCCATATTATAAGGAAATGAGGTTTATGTGTATTCATTAAAATGGGAGAAGATTGAGTGAGTCCAACTATCATATTAACCAATTATATTATGTTAAAAGAGTTAGCAGAGATGTTATGAACTTGATGAAGACTATACCATTTTACATGTAAGTCTGTATAGAATACTAATGTGGCAAGACTTTACGGCAAAATCCTTAACAGTGGAGATGATTCAAATAACGGCCCAAATATAGAAATGAAAAACAGAACATAATATATAACCAAACATAAGTATAGATATTCAAGCCAAAGTCGGGCTAAATGCCTAAATGAAGGCTTTTGGAGTTTTGGGCGTACGGTGGGTCAAACCGGTAAGCAATATGCGCCAACAATGTAACACATGTCTAATAAATCAAAGCGGATCAAAAGTTGTAGTTTTAAGATATTTAAGTTTTCGTGTAATAAAACTAAAATTACATACACTTATACACAACAGTTTAAGATGTGTTATTTTGTTATTAAAATTGTCTTATAAATTAACTGTTTAATATAACTCTATATGTTCTTCATTATTTGAGATTATACATGTTTGAAGATATCATCTTTTAGTTGGAGTCCCGAAACGCGCAACACATTTAGCTCATCCACCCACGCATTCACCGTGCCTTCTTTGTCACCCTTCATATCAAATACATATAAGGTGTGAGTTGGGCTCATTACATGGATTGTGATGCCTTTATGCAAATAAGCTTGTGCTGTTTTTTCACGGATTTGTAGAGCATTTTCAAAACTTGAATGCATGCAAACGAAATCGTTGTTCCTTCCATGACCTTGTGAACGACCCCCCCCCCCCCCCCCCCCCTTTTGCATCACCTTCAAAAATATATATTTATGTTTATGTAAAGTACAACAAAGGTAAAATGTATATAACTATATATAATGTAATGTAGATTTCAAGATCATATGTCATCACTTAATTTGAGGCAGAGAAAGATGCACAGATAATGTTGCTTCGTCAAACTCAAGTTCATTTCCATATCGATGCTTGCATTTTCTGATTTTCATGTCTAATATAAAACCCACTAGCACAAATTTATGCTGAGAAAAACGAACTTAGGTGAAAAATGAGGCAATGTATTAGATAGCAACCTAATTTCATCGATGTTTTAATGTAGTCACTAAACTTCTTTTAGTACACAATTGGTTGGTAGAAAAATACAGTCTCATTTCTGTTAAGAATTGAAAAAATCACAATAATTCGCCTACAAAGCTCATGCTTATATTATTTGTAGATCTTAGAAATTGAACTAATTATTATACAATATACTTCTTTTAGGCGCTAGGCGGTGGTCGACAGCCTGACTAGCGCCTAGCGCTTTTTGCAACATTGCTCACACACCAAAATAACCCCTCCCTCATGGCTTGAGCCAAAAAGGTCTCGCTCACAATTTTATTTTATTTTCTATTTTTTTTCAAAGAAACTAATGTTTCATTCATTAATTTAAAATACAAATAACAATTTTATAAAAAAAAGTTACATTAAATTTTTAAAAATTACATTAAATTTTTATAAAAAAGTTACATTATTCAATATACTGATTTAGTTGGATTTAACTTTTGTTAATGGCAATCATGTACTGATTTTAAAATTCAATCAAACACACTAATCAAAAGCCTAAGTTCCAATAACTCATTAACAAAAAAAAGTAAAATGTCATCTTCTTCGTCACGATGCGCGCACGCGCATGTGCACACACACACGCACACTAAAACACACACACACACACACCATATAACCCATTTAAATAGGAAAAAAACATCATCGTCCTTTGTTTTCACGCACGCCAGTAAACTGGCTCAAACACTGGCGCATAGGGAGGGGGTCGGTACCATGGCTTGGTACTTGTGACACCAAAACACGGTCCACATCGGACTTGTGAGGCTCAAACGCCACTGTACCTAACTCTCTAAGAACGGATGTAAAGATAACACCCATTTCAGAGTCCCATGCAATCAAAATTAAGGAGAGAACTCACAATGATAAATCAATAACTGTGAAAAAACATATTTAAAGGAGGCGTATGTGATGTTAATAGTTCAATATTGATGTGATACCAATAAGGCACTTATAGACTAACTTTGTTTCTCCAAACACTCTAGAGCATTACACATATTATCTTTTAGTAATCTTCTAGAGCTTTTCAAAAATTACATGTGTAATGTCCTAAAGATAACATGCCACAAACATGTATAAACTACAATTTAGTTCTACTATTTTACCTAAAAAGACTTAATAAAGAGGTAAACGGATGAGGATTTTTTTTTATTATTATTATTTTTTAATTTCAAATTATCTTACAATGTAAAGTATCTAACTCAAATGTCTACGACATAATCTTGTTGTAACGGGCTACAACCTTTTTCTTGGCAACCCACATATATTTACTTGGTGAAGTTTGATCGTGAAGACATCGAGTGCCTTATTACTAGATCAATAGATTTTTTTGAGCAATAATTAAGTTATAGAACAAAAGATCGACTGGATAGTATAACATTTTCTAGTGGTATGTGAGTTACTCACCTATTAAATGAATGTGGGTGTACAATGTGAATAAATTATTGTACTTTTAAGTAATGGGGTGTTTTAATAAGAGTATTAATTATATTATTTATTTCTCTCTCCATTGACCATGTTTTCAATATTCAACTTTCAACATTTTTCACTTTTTCCACTTTGACCATTTTTCCATTTTATATAGTATAGATATATCTCACAAACTCCTTCAGAATAGTCGGAACCCACATTCATTTAATAGGTGAGTAACTCACATACCACTAGAACAAAAACCTCTTAGATTTGATAGAGGCATCTGTAATGAATAAATAGTATTGTTATCTTTAGCGATAATTATTTGTACCTCAAACAAATAGCTTTGAACAATGCATAAATATCTATACAAATTTATAGTACAAAATAATCTTATATGGTGATATCCAATTTGCAAAGTTACAATTTTAAAAGCCACACACCAAATGATAAACGTTACACATGTAAAAAAAATAGTTATCACTGCCTAAATTACTGACAAAACAAGAAAAAGTGATCACACATGTTGGCTATACCTCTAAACTACAATATAATATTGCCAACTATATAATACCGTTGCTTTTTGTAATGCTTGAATCTATTATTATTAAAAATCTTAATAACTTAAAACAATCCTATTAGAAAATATACTCACACACTTAGATCGACTCCACATAATTTTTTAAAAAACTATATATTTATGCTGCTATGCAACCACGTATCAGAATTGCAGTTATTCGAAAACGATTCTCTAATGCTACAAATACAGTTTGTTGAAAGAAACTTATGGGTTGTCGGAACTTTGCAGAAAACTAGACATCGCTGCCGCTAGGCGCGGGTACTCGACTAGTATTGTAAAATAGGCGTAATTGAGTGTGAAAAAAATTGTGGTTCAAATAAAAACCTAAGAGGTTTTGTGGGGATTGTAACGATATTGTTGTATTTTTAGGGTTTTGGGAAACATAGCCTTTTAGTGGCTAAGTTCACGATGTTTAAAAATAGGGTTTTGGCCGTACAATAGCAACGTACTTTTTCAAATGTGCCGATCTAGTACGCGTACTATTTTTTGTTCCACTTAATGTAACGAACTTTCAACTTTTGTTCCATTCTACCCATAAGATGACCGACTACCGGGAAAAAAAGTTTGAAAACCGGCTATGCATCATACCTGACATTTTTTAGTAAGGGTTTTGGTTGTATAATAGCAACCTACTTTTTCAAATGTACCGATCTAGTACGTGTACGATTTTTTGTCCCACTTAATATAACGTACTTTCATTTTCACACGTTTTTTGCCATTTTTGCATGTTTTTCATCCGTTCGCTCACGTTTTTGTTCGTTTTTACACATTTTCATTCGTTTTCACATGTTTTCGCCTGTTTTTGCACATTTTCGTCCATTTTTGCACGTCTTCATCCGTTTTTGAATGTTTTTGCCTGTTTTTTTGCATGTTTTCGTCCGTTTTCGTCTATTTTTGCATGTTTTCGCACATTTTCATCTGTTTTCATACGTTATCGTCCATTTTTGCACGTTTTCGCCCGTTTTTACACATTTTCGTTTGAAAACGTGCGAAAACGTTTTAAAAAGTGCTAAAACAGACAAAAACGTGCGAAAACATACAAAAATAGACGAAAACGGACGAAAATATGCAAAAATAGCCGAAAACGTGCAAAGACGGGCGAAAATGTGTAAAAACATGCAAAAACGGGAAAAAAAAACGTGCAAAAATGTGTAAAAACGCACGAAAACGTGCAAAAACGAAAAAATGTGCAAAAATAGGTGAAAACATGTAAAAACAAATGAAATGCGTAAAAACGAACAAAAATGTGTAAGAACGGATGAAATCATGCAAAAACGGACGAAAACGGGCAAAAACGTTCGAAAACAGATGAAAATGAACGAAAACGTGCAAAACGAATGAAAACGTGTGATAACATGCAAAAACATTTAAAAACGGACGAAAAATTGTAAAAACGGACAAAAACGTGCAAAACGGACAAAAACGTGCGAAAATGGGCAACAAAATTTTTGGTGCCGGTTAAACAAGTTTGGCGGGGTAGAATGGAACAAAAAAATCAAAGTACATTACATTAAGTAGGACAAAAAATAGTACTAGATCGGTACATTTGAAAAAGTACGCTGCTATTGTACGGCCAAAACCCTTAAAAATATTTCAAAATAAAACACAATACTTAAAATTATATAATGTTAATAAATATAATTAAGAGTGCGCGTACTTGAACTTGTACCAAAACAAAACGTTGAGTCCTTTTTTGAAATAAATACATCAACATTCCCCAATGTCTCCATTTCTTAATGTCGGAAGTCCTTTTTCACAAACGTATGTTAAACTATTGGTTAACTGGTGTCACGTGATATTCACACAAGGACATTTCAATCATTTTATATGTCTTCATCTCTAATCTTTGATTTACTCTTGAATATCTATTTTCTTTTAAATCAAATACATAAACAAACATTAATCTTAAATTCTTCATCTCTTTTACATAAATACCCACACCAAACAATTTTATTTTCAAATCACTTACCACTTCATATGAAAAAAAAAAAAAAAAAAAAAAAAAAAAAATTCACAATCCATACCCATCTCATATTAATCTCACAAATCTCAACAATACCCTTAAAGTTACAACACTCCATGCTTCCACTCCCGCCATAATGGGACCTTTAAAATCTACAAATCTCAACAAACTAACAAAATCAAAACCCACAAATCTCAACAAACCCAAAAAATTACAACCTACAAATCTCAACAAACCTATAAAATCAAAACCCAACAAACATTCCATACTATTTCTAGAATCGTTGTGGTGTTGGTAGAGGGCGCCAAGTACCCTAGTGGTCAGGGGCGGAACCAGAAAAATTCCATGAGAGGGCAAAAAACTTTTTTTAACATCGAGCCTGATTTAGAACGAAAAAAATGTGCCATTTATTTACTTAAGAATTATAATTCAATAAATCAATATGTTAAAAAAATTTCAACCATTGAATGAAATTATAAAAGCTAAAACTCCAAGTTAGTTAGACTTGCTTAATAATGAGGCTAGAAGTTAATAACATTATTCGTTGTAAAACCACAAACCATATTTAAATAAGTTAAAAGTACAAAATCAAATATGAAAATCCAAAAGGCTCAGAAGGTAACTGATGATATCAAATAACAACATATTATTAGCATCATTTATCCTACGAATATTGCTTGTTTTATGTTACTTTGTATGAGAATTGGTACTTAATCGTTTACTTTTGTATTTCTCAGTTGAAAACAAGCATTTGGTGAAAGTTAGCTATTTTGGACGTAAAATGGAGCAAAATGGATCAAGTTGGAAAAGTCTACTGAACTCAAGGTAGTTACGCCATATCATTCTAGACAGATACGCCGTACATCAAGACTTAGACGAATATGAAGACCATTACTTGACTTTAAAGAATATGTCGTATGGGTTTTCCCCATACGCCATATATGAAACATTGGTCAACATAGAATATCTGACTTATTCTACTCCAGATACGCCGCATGACATTCAAGAGATGCGACATATTAGCTTGAAGACTTCACCGAGACATTCCAAGATTACGAAGAAGAGATGCGCCGCATGAGCATTGAAGATCCGCTGTATCCTATGACGGTGTGTGAATATTCCAGAATATAATAATATTAGACCCCACGCAAAGTTATCTAGATACGGCGTATCGAGTAAACTGATACGCGGTATCGATGCCGTTTCAGAAACTATAGATAGAGGTCGACTGCTATCATTCGAAAAACAAACAATATACCCTACGAAATCAGAATACCAAGCACCACAAGACACCATCCAGAAGAACGAATTCAGAAGCGTAAGAAGGCCTCGCAAGTGCGTAATTACATAGGGAGATTCCCTTAATTGTAGTAGTACTCTTTAATAGTTTGGTTAGCGTGCTCTTTCTTTCATTAGATTCGCATTAAACATACTACATGCATTATTGATTATATGATGTTTTATTTGGCTTTAATGTTTGATGTGTAAGAATTGATACCTCTTCATTATGGTGCCTTGTCGACGCGGCTCACACAATTACTTCATTAACATCTTTTGCATAGTTAATGTAAGCCCTAACGGAATAAATAATTTAAAAAAGTATCATTAAGGAAATATTAATACGGATTTTTAGTTAGTCGTGACAGGACAAGAGATCTAGGTAATTTAGTACGCTAGATAACAAGCAGCCATAGAGTAAGTACCTATTTAATACTCATCATATATAACTAAACGATTAGCGAGCCAATCTTCCTTACTATCGGCTTGACCTCTTATTGCTATCTTTTTTCTATCTGTGTACGTGCGTGTCTTGTTGTCTTCACCTTTTATTTTATTATCTTTACTTAATCAATACATCATGCCAGTCTCACAGGCTGAAAACCCCCTTGTGTTAGATTAGGTTTAATTAGACTAGCTCTAGGATTAAAATATTGATAGATATTTAAGTGTTAACGTTCCACTCTTAGTGATCGACACTCTACTTACCAACTAGGCTACATTGATCAGATATACTGCTCGTTAGTGTTTGTTATAGGTTAAGTCGGCTAAATATAAATATTAAAACTTGAATTCACAAATAGACCTATACTAAACGACACATCAGTAATTAAAAAAATTAAGAAAAGTATGTCTTGTTTTAACTTTGCACCTTACGTGACTATCCTAAAACTTGACAAAAGTTGATTTCTTCTTTCTTTAGTTGAATTCTTTCATCTTCTCCAATTAGATCCTCGCTTTTATTCACCATTAAAACAACTTTTTTTCATAAAGGCTTCAAACTATTTTCAATGCTTTGCATCCTAAACACTTACTTTCAGTTTTAGTCTTAGACAACACACATATGTTTTTGGGGGCGCAAATTAAGAAAATACATCAAAAATTCAAAAACTTTTGACTAAATTTTTTTTTCGGCGAGGAGGTAGTTGCCCACAATTCCCCTTGGTGGCTCCACCCCTGTTGGTGGTACAACAGGTGGCGGCAGAATGGTGTTGCAAGTGGCGGCGACATGCTGTTGGTGGCGTCTATGTGGTTGTTGATTTTGTTGTGAGTTTTGCGGCTTTTGATGTTTATCATGTTTATAAAGTTGGTATAAAGAAAAGAATCAAAATTTCTTGATTGAATGGTTATGATTATGGACTTAACTTTTTTCTTCTAATTTATTTTTGGGAGAATTTCATCAATATCCTTAAAATAAAATTTGAAATTAAATCAATATCCTTACAAATATAAATATTACGTCAATATCTTTTCAAACATTAAAATTACACATGTTTACCCAATTTAATATTTTAATCAAATTTTACTATACTAATATTAATTAATAATACATATTACCATTTTACCCTTCTTCCTCTTTCATTCCAACTCACAATCATCAGCATCAATTAGGGATTTTTGTTCACCACCATAAACAAGAACAATACAACAAGATATTATTGGTCTTCGAAATGGAATTAAACATTCCTTGCCTTTAATATATACTATCTATAATGAAAAAACCACCTATTCTTGAAAGTGAAAAACTTAAATTAATGTTTTGCCCAACTTACCCTTAATTAATCTTAAAAACTCAAGGAAATATTAAATCATTCACGGAAATTATTGAACCACATAAATCTATTGAATAAAACTATTGAAAATATTGCTTGAAAATAAGGCAACTATTGAATCATTCACGGAAAGTAGGATAGTGTTTGTTAGGTTTTTTTTTTTTTTTTTTTTTCATTTTTTTTTAGTTAAATGAATGATCAATCAAATAATATAGAACTAAATAAGCCGGTTATGGACTGAAAATTCGAACTACAGATGGACGTGTGTTAATGGTTCCATTTTGACCAATTCCATATGACTTTTCTTTTTATTTTCCTATATTGCCTTCTATTAATCATAGAAATCTTCATTTAAATACATTAGTTTGTTTTTAATTATCTTTTATTATTTAATTATGAATTTGAGTCTATATTTACACTGTCTCTAGCATTTATTGTATTAAAATTACCCGATATTACATCACTACCTCCTTAAAGATGATTTTGTCTTCGAAATCAACGAAAAATAAGTCTTTTACTTTTATGGGTTATTATGATATAGTCACATTAGTAAAAGAGATTTCATCATCGATATAACATTGATCTTAGTATAATTACTATACGAGTATCGGTGCATAGCAACGAAGTTTTTTACAGCGGCAGATAGTTATAGTGATATTTTGGTTACACAAAACACTTAACCAAAATATCACGATAACTATCTGCGCTATAAAATCTCGTTATTATGCACGAGTACTCCCCGTTTTGAATTTGAAAGAGATTTGAAAATTTGATATTTGATTTGCCTTTGCTAAACGTGACTAAAAGAACTTTCAACTTAGGTGACCAAGAATATACAATGTGTTGTAACATTAATAAATGGGCCTTGTTTATTTCAAACAAAGAATTAAACAAAGAAATAGGATCCTCTCAAGTTGACTAACAAAATATGAACCTTGTTGGAACCCATAATTAACCTCTATATTAGGTGACAAAAAGAGCAAAATGAGATTATCAAATTATACGACCTGAAATTACATTGCATATCATTGATAAAAGCATCAGATGAGTTTGTTTCATTTTGAAAGAAAGGTAATTGTTTGAGCAAAAGTTCGTAGATGCTCTTCAACCCTAAGCTTCAGGAGACTCCGCGGTAGCTCCCTCTTCTTATAGGCTAAAATAAGAGAGAACACCGTTAGCTCGCCCAGGGTTTTTAGTCCGAGACCAAGCTCCGGCGTGAGAGTAAGTACTTGGTATAAGTGAATGATAAATAATAAGTGATAAGTAAAGAGGAGTAAGGGTAGAGAGAAGTCTCTATCAGAGTATGTGTGTTTGTAAAGGATCCCTTCATGTGTGTTAAATATTCCTTTTATACTACCTGAGATTAGCTACATGACACAAGCCTTGCGGAGGCTAAGTTGTCTTCTAGGGGCAGCACATAAGGCGCTGACGAACACCAGACTTGGTCTACCTCTTGGGCAGACATTGCTCTCCTGAGCAGACAATGCTATCCTGAGCAGGCAGCTCTCCTAAGCAAACAACTCTCCTAAGCAGACATTTCTCTCCTGAGCAAACAATGCTCTCTTGGGCAGACATTGCTCTCCTAAGTAGATATTGCTCTCATGAGCAAACATTGCTATCCTGAGCAGACAATGCTCTCTTGAGCAGACAACTCTCCTGAGTAGACATTGCTCTCCTGAGCAGACAGCTCACATGAGCAGGCAATTCTCCTGAGTAGACATTGCTCTCCTGAGCAGACAGCTCACCTGAGCAGACATCTCACCTGAGCAGACAACTCACCTGAGCAGACATCTCTCATGGGCTGACAACTCTCTTGAGCAGACAATGCCTCATCATAGATTGGTTTTGTCTTAGAAGTATTTGGAGTTAATTGTGATTGTCTCCTTCGGAGTATCCGGAGGAGGACATACCTCATCATGTCCCCCAACCTAGTATCAAGGTATTGTCAAAGAGTTGGTACTAGACTTAAAAGAAAAAAGCTTGTCTGGTTCGGAGGCCAAAATTGCCAAAGATTTGGTACTCTCGATAATTTTGTCTATTTTTTCGAATGTCTCGATTGAGGATGAAAGAATGTTAGGAATTAGAAATTCCAGATATTAAAGAGTCGGTCACCTCAAGTAAATGTAATCGTTTGAAAGCTCGTAGTCTTAGTTATTTTAAGTTAACTAATATTTAGTTAAGTAACACCGTGGAGGGCGGACGGGTCTTTACCCACTGTATGCCTGATCCACAGCCCGTTGTGTGGCATTTTATTGTAAGACTATAAATACTCTCTACCTTCCAAGGTAGAGAGTTGGAGCTCATAATAAGATCTTTCTTTCTTGCACTAAAGTTCCCTAAACCTCTAACTTTCTCTCTCTATAATTCCACTTATACGCCCACTTTGTGTTATGGTTTGATGTGTATGTGAAATCCAATATCTTACAATTGGTATCAAGAGCCATGGTTAGATCATATCTTGCACATCTTTGGATTTCTAGTGGTTTTTAGGTGGTTTTTTGAGTTTGAAAAAGTTTAGTGGTTTGTGCATCATTTGGTTGATTTCTGGTGTTAAAGCTTGGATTTTGTTAGTACTTTTATGTTTAGAATCATCACAAGTGTTTAGGTTTTCATTTGGTAAGCTTGAATCATCTTGGTTGGGTTGTTTTTGGATTGAAAAGTGATGTTTGTGAAGTTTTCTTGCTAGCGACTTGACCTACGTATTACTTTTCTTGCTAGCGACTTGCTTTACATTTTTGTAGCGAGTTGCAGTTTGTGGAGTTAGCGACTTAGGCTTAGCGACTAACAGTACAAGTAGTGGATTCTCCACTACGGGTAGCGACTTGGTGTTAGCGACTTGGTAAGTAGCGAGTTGCTATTTAGCGACTTGATTCTTTAGCGACTTGTATCTTAGCAAATTGCTGCCAAAATTTTGCTAGCGACTAGAGGCTTAGCGAGTTGCTATTTAGCGACTTGTCTTTTGTTTAGCGACTTGGGACTTTAGCGACTTGGTGGTATAGCAAATTAGTAGTTAGCGACTTGGTGCATAATTTTCTAGCGACTTGGGTGATTTTTTACGGTTTTCTCTTGATTTAGTAAAATCCCGTGAAAGAATCTATTTCCCGGTTTAATCATAGAGTTATAAAATCCCGTGTAACCTGTTAACATGTCTACCAACGTTCCTACTATCATATCCACTGTTGCAGAGGATGTTCAAGCTGCTGGCTCAGATACTTGTCCACCCATGCTAGACAGAACTGACTATGACTCTTGGGCTCAACGAATCAGATTGTACTGTCTTGGAAAAGAAAATGGGGTTAATATTCTCAAATCAATTGATGAAGGACCTTACCGAGTTGAGACTACTAGAGATGTACTTGATACTGCTGAAGATGGAACTCTGATTTACGGAATGGACAGACCAAAAATGTATGATGAGCTTGATGATAAGGAGAAAAAGAGATTCGATGCAGATATCCGAGCTTCTAACATTATACTACAAGGTCTACCAAAATACATCTACAAGCTTATCAATCACAACACCGAGGCAAAATCTGTATGGGATAATGTCAAGATGCTTCTCTCTGGTTCTGAGCTAACTGTTGAAGACCGAGAATCGCAACTGTATGATGAATTTGAGCACTTCAAGATGAAACCAGATGAGAGTGTCTATGAGTACTATGTGAGATTTCATAAGCTAGTGAATGACATGAGGAACATCAGAATGACTATGCCTAACATTCAGCTGAACTCAAAGTTTGTAAACAACATGAATCCCGAATGGCACAAATTTGTCACTTCTGTGAAGCTCACCAAAGGTTTGAAGAATACAAACTATGAGCAACTCTATGCCTTCCTTCTTCAAAATGAGAGACATGCCATGTTTGAAAAGAGGATTCTTGATCAGTTCAAAGGTCAGGGAGAAACAAGCTCAACAAATGATTCAACTGCTTTGTTCACAAATGATGGGATTACCACCAAAGCTTCTCAAGTTGTACCCACGGGAGATGGTAATCACAAACTCATTTCTGATCCAAGGCTCAAGCAACCAGATGCAAATGCTGTCATGGAACATTTCATCAATCAACTAACACTCATGGTTAAAGAGAACAAGACACTTTCACCTCACACTAACAAACTTCACACCTGCAATGAGATCCGAACCGCCTCCAATCTTCACAACCATGCTTTGATCAGAGATGGGAAAATTATGGGGCAGTCAGTTCAAGAAAGGCAGTTTGATCAAAGAAAGGGTGGAGTTGGTAGAGGTTATGTTGCAAATCAGAACAGAGGAAGGAATGGAAATCA
The DNA here is from genome assembly GCA_019973895.1 of Chrysanthemum seticuspe. Lineage (NCBI taxonomy): Eukaryota > Viridiplantae > Streptophyta > Magnoliopsida > Asterales > Asteraceae > Chrysanthemum > Chrysanthemum seticuspe. The sequence continues at coordinate 39,490,284 of BPTQ01000008.1, forward strand.
AGGTCAAGCTAAGCCGATCAAATGCTATAACTGTGGTGGTGAGGGACACATTGCAAGAAACTGCACATCTCCAAAACGTCCACAGAATGCTGAGTACTTCAGGGATAAGATGTTGCTTGTGCAAGCTCAAGATAATGGTGCAACTTTGGATGAAGAGGAATTGCTGTTCTTGGCTGAGGGAAATGCTAAGACATATGATGCAGATGTGGATGAACAACCAATTCAGGAGATAGGGCATAATCATCAGAATGCCTTTCAAGTAGCTGATTGTGATGCATACGACTCTGATGTTGATGAAGAACCCACTGCACAAACCATCTTCATGGCTAGCATTTCTCCTAAAGTCTCTTCATCACCACAAGCTCGTCCATCCAAAGACAAACTCATCTCTGAGGTATTAAAATTATACGATGAAGTTGATGAGCAAAAGATACATAACGAAGTACAATCAACTGTGTTTATTGAATCAGATATTGAAAATATGGGTAATATCAATGTTGTCCCATATGATCAATATGTGATACAAAGTGAAAGTGAGATTGTACCAAGTGATGCATCTTCTACTCTCAATAATGATTATGTTTTTGATGAATTCACTGCATGTGCCTCTGATGATTCTGTAATTTCTAAACTTAATGCCTATAAAGAACGTGTTGCTATTTATGAACAACGTGCAAAATTTGAGTTGACCACTCGTGAGCAGGAAATGGATGACCAAGTACGTACAATCATTAGAAAAAGTAACTTTAGAGAAGAAGTATTAAAACAAGAGTTAAATTCCTTGCAAGAAAAGCTTTCTAAAACTGCTAAGCAAAAACAAGAATTTCAAGAACATGTGAAAATGCTTAAGCAAGAATTTAATGGAAAGGAATCAAAACTCTTGAAAGATTTTTCTAATTTGAAAACTTTGAAAAACAAACTTGAAAACAAGTTGTACATACAAGGGAACACCATTCAGACTGCTCACATGATCACTAAGCATAGAGTCTTAAGCGATAAGCATAGCATACCCCTTGTTGAGGAACCAAATCCAGAGGTCATTAAAAAGGCTAGAAATGCTCATAAGGTTCTTTATGATGGCAATGAAATCCTTAAACCTAGACAGAAACCTAGTTGCGTTGAGTGCACTGAGGAAGATAAGAAATCAGATGAAGTCACTAGGGAAAAGATGAACAAGAAATTAGATGATCCTAAATGCAAAGAGAAGAAAATAAAGATCACACCCCATGATTACAAGAAGGAGAATTGGATTGCCTTAAACAAGTTTAAGCCTCAGACATTGTTGACTCCCGAACAAGTGTTCTGGAAAATGGATTTAGATAAGCAGAAAGCTGTTAATATTGTTGAAACCAAACCCCCCCCCCCTAGGAAAATGCCTAGAGCGACTGTGTATCCTCCAAACACACCAATGCATCTAGTTCCTAGAACAATTGCCACTAAAAGCAAGACCTTAATCAGTCAATATGTTATCTTTCAACTATTTGTTGATTTTGAGAAAACTTGCAAGAAAAGGATCACACCCACTGGTATTACTGAAGGAGAAAGAGGTTTTGAGCAAACTAAAGAATGTTATTTAACTGAAGTCATGCCTTTATTTAAACAACTAAAGGATCACTTTGAGAGTCTTAAAAAAGGAATGAATTCAGACATTAAAGAAATGGAAAAGGAATTTGATGCAATGATAGTTGAGGTTAGTGATTATGAGCGAGCATTAAAATATAATGAGATTGAAAGGAAGAACTTGCATACACTGAATGATAACATGATTTCTGAATGTGTTGCTCAAGATGTGTTTTTCACTGCTACAAATTGTTCTATTAATGCTTCCCAATTTCATGAATTATATGTTTCCCTGAAAGTCTCCCATGATCGTGTCATTGAGCTTGAAAAGACTAATTTTAAACTAAATGAGAAAATTGAACTGGATGATCACGACAATTTGATTAAACATTTTTCTAAACTAGAGGCTGAGCATTTTAATTTACAACTAAAATATCAACATCTTAAAGAAAATGTCAAAACTTCAAATATCAAGACATCCTCAGATGCTCCAGATTTTGATGCAGTTTTTCAAATTAACAAACGTGATGAACATATTCAAGCTCATTGCAACACGATCAGAAAGTTGAAAGCCCAAATCTCTCAATTAAAGGGTCAAACGAACAATATGACAGGCTCCCAAATGCCTCCTACTCTAGATTCTCAGTATTCTCAAACGTTTCATCTTCAAAACTTGGTAAATGCATTACAAAAGGAAAATGAAAGTTTTCTAGAATAAAATGAAAAGGTTAAACGTCATTTCAATGAGTTATTTGAATCAATAAAGGTCACTCGTAACAAAAATAACGAACAAATAGCTTCATTACAAAAGGAAATTGAGAATCTGAAGAGTCAGGTAAAAGGGAAAATGCTAATGACCAATGGGGAGAATGGTGTATCAAAGGTTCACTCTTGTAATAAATATGCTTTGTCTGTGAAATATGTCCCCCCTCATCTCAGGAATAACAAACTTGCTATTCAAACTTATTTCTCATCCCTTAAGGATTGTCTAGAATGTCTACGTGAGATTGTTGAAGAGGATAAATTAGAGAAACCACTTGACAATGCAATTAGGCATGCATGCTTATATGCCAAACGATCTCAAGAAATTCTAGAATGCTTAATCACAATATGCCCAAAGTCCTTAGGTGAGAGAGTCAATCCTTTGATTTCATGTTCGATGCCTAGTGCCAAGTATGATATTCATTCGATGCCCATTGTTTTGAATGTGAACCTTAGTGTGCCTTTAAGTAGTTCAGATTCCAGATCTGTCAATGCTAAGAAAGAGAACTCTAGTGTGCCTTCTAGGAGTACAAATCCCAGCACTTCTAGTGTTAAGAAAGCGAACCTTGGTGTGCCTGCATGTAATTCAGATCCCAGAACATCTAAATAGGAGATGAAAAGAGTAGCAAAACCAACTAATGTTCCCATTCCCTCTACAGGAGTAATCAGTGACATTAAAGCAAGCAGGTCAAAGTCTCAAGACAATACAAGGAAGGACACGACCTCGCAAGCTAAGAATGTGCATTGGAAGAGAGTAGAAGACTGATGAGTGTGTAAATACTCATCATTTTGAGTCAAATCTGAACTGCAAAACGTCTAAAAATGCTCAGAAATGCATCAAAATACTGAAAATATTCCAAAATTACATTTTATATGTTTCAGATGCAAAATGTTTAAAATCAGATGAAAATTGAGCAAAGTTTGCAAAATTGGCAGTTTCAGTCCCCCAAGTTTCAAAAGTTGTCAAAAACAGTCCCTGAGCACATAATTTCAAAAGTAAAGTCACCAAAGGTCCTTTTAAAATCAAAAGTTGTCAAATTTAGTCCTTTGGTGGAAAATATCAAAAGTTTGAGAAAATTACACAAATGGTCCTCCAAGTTTGAAAATTGACAAAATTAGCCCCTGGAAAATTGCAAAATGGCAATTTTGGTCCCTGTACTTTTGAAGCTTGTCATTTTCAGCCCTTGGAATAAGTTTGATGATTTGGCAGAACAGGTCCCTACAGTTTCAGAATTGGCAAAGGAAGTCCTTGTTATTATTAAACCTATACACATTGGTCCCTTGTCAAATATCAATTAGACCCCTGCCACTATATCATTTGACCCCCTGCCTAAACCTGTGACCCTCCCATTTTGACCCCCTTGGTCAAAATAAGTCAAAAACCAGAAAAAGGCGCCCCACTGTTCCCTTATCTTCTTCAACTTGTGCCTGCCCTGCAACACCAGTCCCATCTCACCCATGCCTTATCTCTTCCCCCCCCCCTCCTCACTAATCATCACACCCCTACAGTCCACCCCCCCCCTAGTGGCTAAAAACAGTACCCTGTGGTCAAAACCACCTTTCCCGCCAAAAATCTAAAAAAGGCCAAATTGCTTAAAACCCTCCCATTGGTTGAAAGAAGAGGTGGGATGTGATCTGAAGGACACGTGGAGCATTTTTCAAGCATAAAAGAAGAAGAAAGACAGAAGAGAAGCAGTTTTTTTTAGTTTTCAAATTACTCTTATGTCGTTTTTTTAATTCTGTCTTAGTTAAATTTCAAAAGTTGTAATATTTGATTCCTAAGCACTAAATTCAAGTTATATTTTGTTTCTAATCCAGCTTTAGTCACTAATTCCAAGGTTTTATGTAATTTCATCTTATTGTGTTAACTGTTGAAAATCAAAGTTTCCATCTCAATACTTCAAGCTTCATATAGCTTATTTTAAAGTTTATTTAAGCTTATATAAGCTTTTTATAGCTTTTTATAAGCTTATAGTCAAGTCTCCACTCAATTTGAAACTTGGTCAACAGAAGTCAACAAGGGTAACAAAAATTGATGCAGCATGGATTTTGGTTGATGCAGGCTTGGAATGAGGTTGAAATGGAAGCTATGGGTTGGTTTGTATTAGGGTAGTGGTTCATGGGTCTTTGGTTTGCTAGCCAACTGGCTTGGGACAAGTTGTAAGTAGTTTTCAAGCTTTTGTGCAAAACCTGTATTTGTAGTTAAAATCTAGTAAAACCTGCTTTAGTAGTAGTAATTCAGTTATAATAAGTTAGTTTGATCATAGTAACAAGTTGGATCTTGATTTAAACCTGTTTAGTTGCAAAACCTGTTGAATTAGGGGTGTTTGGATTAACTGTTATAACTGTGCTAGAGATTGGTTATGCAGTTGTTAGTAGTTGATACTTGCTTATGTTAGAATTGGATAGTCATTGGAGGTCATAGTTTCAGCAGTTTTGCTTTAATAGTCAAATTTCTCTTGCAACTGATCTAGTAAGTAAATCTGTCATAATCAGTTGGTCATAATCTGCACATTGGTTCATAATTGATAGATCTAGCTTTTAGTCATCATCAGTAGTGTTAATTCATCATTATCAGTTCAAAATATTGGATCAAATCTCAGTTTAGTCAAAGTTGCTAAACTACTTTTACAAAAGTCAAAACTTGTCAAATCTGTTTTTCAGAAAACTTTGATGGTATCTCATTGATTCATCACTGAGTTTTAGAGTTTGAGACTTTGGAATTTACAAAGTTGAACTGGTCTAAATTTGAGAATCACTTTTTGCTTCATCTGGTTTGGTCAAATTAAGCTCCATATAAGCTCTTCTTTTAAGCTCATTTGCCCTGCACCACAGATCAGTTAATGCTGAGAGTTTTCTCAGAAATTGCAGCATGTGTACAGAGCTCATAAGAGCTCACCATGGTCTGGTTTTTGGTGAAAGTGTAGCTGGCCAGGTGTTTAGTAGGACTGCATAAGTGGTCTTGTGGATTTGCTTATTGATTAAGCTGTGCATAAGCTCAAACAGTGGTCCTGAGCCACTGTTTTGTTCATATAAGCAGTTGGCATAATCATAGGTTCTGAGCTTGTAGTTTGTTAGGAGTAGTAATAATCAGTTGTAACTAGCTTATTTCAGTACTCTTGAGCTTCTGTAACTGTTTGGATAGCTTAGTGGCTTATTTGCTTATTTTCCTAGCTTATTTCAACATCAGTTACACAGCAGCTCATTAATCTCACACATAACCTGCTATTTTCTTAATTTTCATAGATTCATAATCTGATTTTAGAATTTTCCTGAAAGTTTCATAAATTTTGGTCTTAATTTGCTATTTTTCATAATTTAAATTAGTTTTTAATCAATTTTAATTAGCTTTTAATATAAAAAATTCAGAAAAGATTCAAAAAAATAATTTTCCAATTTTCTTAGGTTTAGATAAATATAAAAAGTGAAAAAAGTAATTTTCCAGATTTTTCATAGTTTATTTTATAATTTTTAGCAATTTAATTAGTTTTTAATAGTTTAATATTCATAAAAAATCCAAAAATAATCAGAAAAATACAAAAATAGTTTTGAAAATTCTAGTTTGATATTTTAGATTTTTCCATTTCATAATTTTATTTTTCTAGCTTTATTTCCTAATTTCTTGTATTTTAGGTAATTATTTAATAGTTAAAAATAGTTTTTAATTAATAATAATTAGATAATTAGTGATAAAAATAATTTTCTTTTTCTTAAAATTTTCTTTTATCATTAGGTTTATAAAAATATCATTTTCATATTTTTAGGGTTAATATTGTGTAAGTTTCACGTTTTTGTTTATACGTCACGTAGTTTTTAATTAAGTTTTATTAAAACAAAAAGAACAAAAACATCATTTTAATAATAGTGATAGCGTTTATTTAATAGATTTTATCTTTTTAGATTTCCTTTAATTTGTATTTAAGCCGTTGTAATTTGTTGGCTATTTCTGTAGTTATAATCATAAATCAAATCTCTGTACCCATTCAAATCTTCTCGATCACTAAACGTTTGACTATTCTCGCACGGCTCGTTGGGACATAACGACCTGAGGAAACATTATACTCTCCTGGACTTCATTGCATTCGTGTGTGAGCTGTTTTAAGTTCCTTACGGCTGATCATTCACAAGTGATCAGCTCGCGTGAGAAAACTTGACGGTTTTGCGCGAATCAAATTTTGGCGCCGCTGCCGGGGAGCAGTGCTAATAGTCTTACTTCTAGCAGATTAGTGATTTGAATAATCACTCTTTGTTTATACCATCTATCTATATCTATATATATTTCTATAAAAAATCCAAAAACCCAAAAACAGCTAAAAACGTATAAAACACAAAAATATTTTTCTTTTGTTTCTATATATGTATCAAATAATAAAAATACAAAAAGATTCGTCGTTTTCTTAAATAATAAACAACTTAAAAGATTACCACCGCAAACCAAGGCAGTGCACTACCTAACTGGGGGTGCGACCATAATAAGTTCCCGAACCAAAGATTTAAAACTTGCCTTTGTGTCCTTGATAGTGGTGTACCTTTTTCAAAGAAGCCACTCATCTTGTGATTATTGGTTAAGTTCACTGTTGTTTTGCCTCGATTTTGTGTTAATTGATTTTGTTGTGATATCGACGTTTCAGAACCAGAAAACCTAAAAAGATTCTTCTTACCCCATTTTCACCAATTTCATAATTCCTCTCCTTAACTCTGAGATCCTTTAGAGTTAACTCTAGTGCATGCGCACTCGTTCTTCTAGATCATTGAGTCCTTTTCGTGATCTAGCAGACATTCCTAGACGACGTTCTCGTAGACGTGCTGCCCGAATAGTCGAACCCGAGATTCGTACTATTTCAAACAACAAAATGGCAGACGAACGTACTATGGCGGAAATGCTCCAGGCACCCACCGAGGGTTATGGAGATGCCATCATTCTACCAGTAATCAACTCTGATCACTTTGAATTGAAGACACATTTGATCACACTTGTGTCTACAAATCAATTCCACGGGTTTGATCGTGAAGACCCGTATGCACACATCCGTTGGTTTAACAAGTTGACTTCAACTATCAATTACAAGGATGTGCCACAGAAAGTCATCAAGTTGATGCTATTTCCATTCTCACTTGAGGGGGCAGCCCGGATTTGGCTGGAAAAAGAACCCCCTCGATCCATCGAAACTTGGGAGGAACTTGTTCAAAAGTTTGTCAATCATTTCTTTCCTCCATCAAAGACGACTAATCTAAAAAATGAAATTTCTGGATTTCGTCAAAATTTCGATGAAAACTTTGGAGAGGCGTGGGAGAGATTCAAAGATCTCCTCAGGAAATGCCCTCACCATGGATTCACGGAGCTTCAACAAATCAATATCTTTTACAATGGGTTGAATAGTAACGATCAAGATTCCTTGAATGCAGCCGCAGGTGGAAATATCTTGAATCGTAAGCCTAAAGATGTGATTGAGATTTGCGAGCAAAAATCGAAAGTTCCTATTTCTCGCAACAAAGTCAATACTCCGAACACTCCTGCTTCTACATCTAATAACTCTTCTGAGTTAGCTGCTCCGCTAGCAGCTCTAACGGATGCCATCCGTTGTATGATTAAGGATGTTAAGGAAATCAAAAGCGAGATTCATAAACCGGAACCAATCAAAGCCGTAAACAAGGTGTGTGAAACTTGTGGTGGTCCACACGCGTATTATGATTGTCAAGCAACCGATGCTTTCTTTTACCAAGCTCCCGTAGCTTCGGTAAACCACAATCAATACCGACCACAGGCTGATCCTCACTACCGTGCACCTAGCGGTATGACACCACCTGGTTTTCCTCCTGTGCAAAACCATGGCAATCAGAATCGCTTTGTTCCGAATCAAGGACAAAATTTCAATAATCAAAACAGGAACAATCACAACCCACCCTACCAAGCTCCAAATCAGCATAATTATCAACAACCTTCTCATGCTCCCCCACCAAATGACTTCATGAAAGTTACTGAGTCAAGCATACGTTCAATGCAAACTCAGATCAATAACATGAGGGTTGAGCTGAAGAAGGAAATTGATACCACAATGTCTCGGCAGACAAATGAGTTGAAGAATATGATGAGCAGTTTCATGAACATGAATACGAACCAAGCTTCATCATCTTCTGGAGGACTCCCAAGCAATACAATTACCAATCCCAATGCCGAGTTGAAAGCCGTCACCACTCGTAGTGGTAAGACGCACAATGGACCTTCGACTCCTATGCCCCCTCCTCCTGTGGCAATGAGTCAAGTTACCAAGGAGACAACGGACAAGGTGCATTATTCAAGCCCACGAAGTACCGCACACGTCCAACCTTCGGTAGTCCAAGCTTTAAGTCCGGAACCCGAAGTTCCGAAGACACATTCTGAGCCAGAAAACACTTCCATCCCGGCTCAAAAGTCTAGTCAGCTTCCTTACCCATCAAGAATGAATGATGAGAAGCAAAAAGACAAAAACAAAGAGCAGATGGAAAAGTTTTTCCAAATCTTCAATGAGCTTCACTTTGATATAAGCTTCGTTGATGCTCTCGTTCTAATGCCTAAATTTGCATCCACGCTTAAAGGCTTACTGAGCAACAAAGATAAGTTGTCTGAGATGACGAAAACCCCTCTGAATGAGCAATGCTCAGCGGCTATTCTTAACAAGCTTCCCGAAAAGCTTGAAGACCCTGGCCGGTTTTTAATCCCGTGTGATTTCTTGGGGATGTTTCAATGCTCCGCCTTGGCCGATCTTGGCGCTAGCATTAACCTCATGCCACTCTCAGTATGGAAGAAACTGTCTCTTCCTAAACTTTCATCCACTTGTATGACACTCGAGCTAGCGGACCGTACCATAACTCGTCCACTTGGGATAGCCGAGGATGTTGTGATGAAAGTGGGAAAGTTTCACTTTCCTACTGACTTTGTTGTAGTAGACTTCGATGCAGATTCTAGAGTTCCCCTCATCTTAGGGAGAGCTTTCTTGAGAACGAGTCGTGCTCTGATTGATGTGTTTGCTGAAGAGTTGACCATACGGGTTGACAATGAAGAGCTCACGTTAAATATCAACCAGAACTCCAAACCTCTGTACAAACAGAGTGTTGCCACAATTGATCACAAATCTGAAAGATTCAATGCAACACTCTCCAATTTCACGGTTAAGAGGAGTTTTCAAAAACGTGCTGAGCTCAAAGCTTTGAAAATCACCCCTGGTTCAAACAAATGGTTTGAAAGCTGTACCAGGGAAGTCAAGAGTGTTCTTGATGATGATGATGATCTAGATTCGGAGACTTCATCGGAAGTGGTGGAAACTGCTAGCTCTAAGAGCACACCACTTGTCCCACCTCCAGAATCAGTTTGTCGCATCGAGTTTGTTAACTCTGTGGATGAAACCAAACTCTCTTCTGTTTCATCTGAATTGGATGATGATGAGTGTGATCCAATGGGAGACATTCTTCCCATTGATGAATTGCTCAAAAATGATCAATCATCTTCCAGTCTTATTCCCGACTCTTCCATCCCTTCCTTCACTCCTGATGAGGAAGATGACAATTTTTGGAATGAAGTCGATGCATTTCTTAGTGATGAGTCAATTCCTACAGGAATTGATAACACTTACTTGGATCCGGAGGGAGACATCCTTTTTCTGGAAAGTCTGTTGATTGAAGAACCATTTCCCACCCTCCCTCCCGGACATCTTACTGACAATCACCATATAAGCTTCAAATTTAAGCTTAAAAATGTCAAAAATGGTGATTTGCTTCTTTCTGATGAGGAATGGACTTGCATTGTCATGCATATCTTTGTTCCATTCTTCACAGATGGTGTGGTTGCTCTTTCCCTTTTCTCTTTCGGGAATGAGGACACCATCTTTGACCCCGGTATCATTCTTAATAGTTTTTACTATTAACAATACCGCGGTTGTGTCTCGTCGGTGTGGAACTTTCTGATGTTCATATGTTTGTTAACACTGTGAACGAAAGTCCGACTGAGATTGGTTTTCCACGTTACTTTCCCCAAGAACAAATGAATTCGGGGTCGAGTCAAGCTAGCGACTCGGTAACCAAAAACAGTAGCACACACCATATGGGTTTTCACCCATATTTCTGACTTCTTACCCCTTTCTACCACCTTAGTGTGGGGGTGATGCCCCACATGTTATATATATATATATATATCTCTTTAAAAAAAAAAAAAAAAAAAAAAAAAAAAAAAATCTTCTTTCTAAATAATGGCCGTAATATTTCCCTTTTACGTTCTTTGTTTCGGCATAACCGCCGGTACTTTGAATATTGAGGGCAATATTCATTTCTAAGTGTGGGGGGGAATTCTCACGAATTTCATATATTATCTACCCAATTCCCCCGTTTTTGGCCAAAAATTTTTTTGGAGTAAGTGTTTTACACTTTCTCATTTGGTTATCAGTCCGCCATGTCTGTAAGACAAAAGGATTGGCTAATCCAGGAGCAAACGGCTCTTGGTAAAGATATCTCAAATCCGTTTATATGGCTTGCAATTTGCCCAAAATTGTATGGTATTCAGCTCACCATATCCTAAAAAGTGAAGAGTTGGCTAGCCCGCAAGATTATGGCTTGTGGTAAAGGCAGTGGAAAAAACCATAATTGGTAATCAGCTCACCAAAGATAATATTGATAATTTATCTAAGAGTTGGCTAGTCCAGAAGGGTACGGCTTCTGGTAAAGACAAAATCAAATCCGTTGAAAGCTGGTGATTTGCTCAGAATCACATGGTTATCGGTGTACCATGGTTCTTACTTGAACTGAAACATTTGGCTACTCCAGAAGTAATGGCTTTTGGTAAAGAGATTAAAATCCATTATGTTTTCTCAAATCATTGCTAGGGACTAGCAATATCTCAGTGTGGGGGATTGATGAGTGTGTAAATACTCATCATTTTGAGTCAAATCTGAACTGCAAAACGTCTAAAAATGCTCAGAAATGCATCAAAATACTGAAAATATTCCAAAATTACATTTTATATGTTTCAGATGCAAAATGTTTAAAATCAGATGAAAATTGAGCAAAGTTTGCAAAATTGGCAGTTTCAGTCCCCCAAGTTTCAAAAGTTGTCAAAAACAGTCCCTGAGCACATAATTTCAAAAGTAAAGTCACCAAAGGTCCTTTTAAAATCAAAAGTTGTCAAATTTAGTCCTTTGGTGGAAAATATCAAAAGTTTGAGAAAATTACACAAATGGTCCTCCAAGTTTGAAAATTGACAAAATTAGCCCCTGGAAAATTGCAAAATGGCAATTTTGGTCCCTGTACTTTTGAAGCTTGTCATTTTCAGCCCTTGGAATAAGTTTGATGATTTGGCAGAACAGGTCCCTACAGTTTCAGAATTGGCAAAGGAAGTCCTTGTTATTATTAAACCTATACACATTGGTCCCTTGTCAAATATCAATTAGACCCCTGCCACTATATCATTTGACCCCCTGCCTAAACCTGTGACCCTCCCATTTTGACCCCCTTGGTCAAAATAAGTCAAAAACCAGAAAAAGGCGCCCCACTGTTCCCTTATCTTCTTCAACTTGTGCCTGCCCTGCAACACCAGTCCCATCTCACCCATGCCTTATCTCTTCCCCCCCCCCCCTCCTCACTAATCATCACACCCCTACAGTCCACCCCCCCCCCCCTAGTGGCTAAAAACAGTACCCTGTGGTCAAAACCACCTTTCCCGCCAAAAATCTAAAAAAGGCCAAATTGCTTAAAACCCTCCCATTGGTTGAAAGAAGAGGTGGGATGTGATCTGAAGGACACGTGGAGCATTTTTCAAGCATAAAAGAAGAAGAAAGACAGAAGAGAAGCAGTTTTTTTTAGTTTTCAAATTACTCTTATGTCGTTTTTTTAATTCTGTCTTAGTTAAATTTCAAAAGTTGTAATATTTGATTCCTAAGCACTAAATTCAAGTTATATTTTGTTTCTAATCCAGCTTTAGTCACTAATTCCAAGGTTTTATGTAATTTCATCTTATTGTGTTAACTGTTGAAAATCAAAGTTTCCATCTCAATACTTCAAGCTTCATATAGCTTATTTTAAAGTTTATTTAAGCTTATATAAGCTTTTTATAGCTTTTTATAAGCTTATAGTCAAGTCTCCACTCAATTTGAAACTTGGTCAACAGAAGTCAACAAGGGTAACAAAAATTGATGCAGCATGGATTTTGGTTGATGCAGGCTTGGAATGAGGTTGAAATGGAAGCTATGGGTTGGTTTGTATTAGGGTAGTGGTTCATGGGTCTTTGGTTTGCTAGCCAACTGGCTTGGGACAAGTTGTAAGTAGTTTTCAAGCTTTTGTGCAAAACCTGTATTTGTAGTTAAAATCTAGTAAAACCTGCTTTAGTAGTAGTAATTCAGTTATAATAAGTTAGTTTGATCATAGTAACAAGTTGGATCTTGATTTAAACCTGTTTAGTTGCAAAACCTGTTGAATTAGGGGTGTTTGGATTAACTGTTATAACTGTGCTAGAGATTGGTTATGCAGTTGTTAGTAGTTGATACTTGCTTATGTTAGAATTGGATAGTCATTGGAGGTCATAGTTTCAGCAGTTTTGCTTTAATAGTCAAATTTCTCTTGCAACTGATCTAGTAAGTAAATCTGTCATAATCAGTTGGTCATAATCTGCACATTGGTTCATAATTGATAGATCTAGCTTTTAGTCATCATCAGTAGTGTTAATTCATCATTATCAGTTCAAAATATTGGATCAAATCTCAGTTTAGTCAAAGTTGCTAAACTACTTTTACAAAAGTCAAAACTTGTCAAATCTGTTTTTCAGAAAACTTTGATGGTATCTCATTGATTCATCACTGAGTTTTAGAGTTTGAGACTTTGGAATTTACAAAGTTGAACTGGTCTAAATTTGAGAATCACTTTTTGCTTCATCTGGTTTGGTCAAATTAAGCTCCATATAAGCTCTTCTTTTAAGCTCATTTGCCCTGCACCACAGATCAGTTAATGCTGAGAGTTTTCTCAGAAATTGCAGCATGTGTACAGAGCTCATAAGAGCTCACCATGGTCTGGTTTTTGGTGAAAGTGTAGCTGGCCAGGTGTTTAGTAGGACTGCATAAGTGGTCTTGTGGATTTGCTTATTGATTAAGCTGTGCATAAGCTCAAACAGTGGTCCTGAGCCACTGTTTTGTTCATATAAGCAGTTGGCATAATCATAGGTTCTGAGCTTGTAGTTTGTTAGGAGTAGTAATAATCAGTTGTAACTAGCTTATTTCAGTACTCTTGAGCTTCTGTAACTGTTTGGATAGCTTAGTGGCTTATTTGCTTATTTTCCTAGCTTATTTCAACATCAGTTACACAGCAGCTCATTAATCTCACACATAACCTGCTATTTTCTTAATTTTCATAGATTCATAATCTGATTTTAGAATTTTCCTGAAAGTTTCATAAATTTTGGTCTTAATTTGCTATTTTTCATAATTTAAATTAGTTTTTAATCAATTTTAATTAGCTTTTAATATAAAAAATTCAGAAAAGATTCAAAAAAATAATTTTCCAATTTTCTTAGGTTTAGATAAATATAAAAAGTGAAAAAAGTAATTTTCCAGATTTTTCATAGTTTATTTTATAATTTTTAGCAATTTAATTAGTTTTTAATAGTTTAATATTCATAAAAAATCCAAAAATAATCAGAAAAATACAAAAATAGTTTTGAAAATTCTAGTTTGATATTTTAGATTTTTCCATTTCATAATTTTATTTTTCTAGCTTTATTTCCTAATTTCTTGTATTTTAGGTAATTATTTAATAGTTAAAAATAGTTTTTAATTAATAATAATTAGATAATTAGTGATAAAAATAATTTTATTTTTCTTAAAATTTTCTTTTATCATTAGGTTTATAAAAATATCATTTTCATATTTTTAGGGTTAATATTGTGTAAGTTTCACGTTTTTGTTTATACGTCACGTAGTTTTTAATTAAGTTTTATTAAAACAAAAAGAACAAAAACATCATTTTAATAATAGTGATAGCGTTTATTTAATAGATTTTATCTTTTTAGATTTCCTTTAATTTGTATTTAAGCCGTTGTAATTTGTTGGCTATTTCTGTAGTTATAATCATAAATCAAATCTCTGTACCCATTCAAATCTTCTCGATCACTAAACGTTTGACTATTCTCGCACGGCTCGTTGGGACATAACGACCTGAGGAAACATTATACTCTCCTGGACTTCATTGCATTCGTGTGTGAGCTGTTTTAAGTTCCTTACGGCTGATCATTCACAAGTGATCAGCTCGCGTGAGAAAACTTGACGGTTTTGCGCGAATCAAAGACCTACCTAGGAACTTTAAGTTTGAGCCGAATAAAACGAATCGTGTTGATTCTAGTATTAGCCATAGGCGTACTGTAATTAATTCGTATTCTGATACTATTTGCAAACCTTGTATTGATGTCTGTTTGAATTCTGCTTCTAATCATGAATGTGGTGTTAATGTTTTGCCTAATGATGTTAATTGTCCAGTTAATATGGTTAATGCTAAAAATCATGCTAAGAAGGCTAAAAGGCAAAAAGAAAGTTAGAAAACAGTGGAAACCCACAGGAAGAACATTTAGTAAGATAGGCTATCATTGGATACCTGTTGGTCATAAGACTAATCAGACAATGCCCACTAGAAAATGGATGCCTACTGGTAGAACTATTCCCTTAAGAAGTGAGCACACTTTGAATAGGGCTAATACAGACACTAGTACTGCATCTATTCATAATGAGTCCATTGCCTTAATTTCTTATATGAATGATTCTATTTCTGATGTGGGTGCTCCAACCATTGTTACTAACCAAATGGAACCCATTCTTGCATGGGGATCCCAATTATCTAGTTATCCATTCTTGTATGTGTTCAACTGCAGATCGTTCAAATCGTTATGTGGTACCTGGACTCAGGCTGTTCCAAGCATATGACTGGCGACCGGTCGCGGCTCATGAACTTCGTAAGCAAATTCATCAGGACAGTTAGATTCGGGAATGATCATTTCGGTACTATTATGGGTTATGGAGATTATGTTGTTGGCAAAAGTGTTATCTCCAGGGTTTACTATGTAGAAGGTCTTGGTCATAACTTGTTCTCTGTTGGTCAATTATGCGACTCTGGTCTAGAAGTAGCCTTCAGAAAACACACCTGCTTCGTTAGAGAACTTGATGGTAAGGAGCTTTTAAGAGGTTCACGTGGGTCAAATCTATACACCATCTCTATCGAAGATATGATGAAGTCTTCTCCAATTTGCTTGCTGTCAAAGGCTTCTAAAACTAAGTCATGGCTATGGCATCGTCGTCTCAATCACCTGAACTTCGGCACCATCAATGATCTCTTCAGAAAGGACTTAGTTATAGGTTTACCTAGACTCAAGTATGAAAGAGATCATCTTTGTTCAGCATGTCAATTGGGAAAAAGCAAGAAGTATGCCCATAAACCCAAACCCACTAACTCTGTCACAAAAGTTCTTCATACAATTCATATGGATTTATGTGGACCAATGAGAGTGCAGAATATCTTTGGGAAGAAATATGTGTTAGTTGTGGTTGATGATTACTCTAGATTCACCTGGGTTAAGTTCTTAAGGACAAAGGATGAAACTCCTGATATCATTATCAAACTCATCAAACAGCTGCAGGTCCGACTTAACAAAACCGTCAGAATTATCCGGACAGACAATGGAACTGAGTTTGTTAACAAACAACTTAGTGAATTTTATGAAAGCATTAGAATCAGCCATCAAAGATGTGTTCCACGAACTCCTCAACAGAACGGTGTAGTTGAAAGACGAAATCGAACTCTTGTAGAAGCCGCTAGAACAATGCTGATCTACTCAAAGGTTCCAATGTTTCTCTGGGCTGAAGCTATTGCCACTGCATGCTACACACAAAATCGTTCCCTGATTCACACTGTTCATGGAAAAACTCCATATGAACTTGTCCACAACAGAAAACCTAATCTCTCTTTCCTTCGTGTGTTTGGTGCATTGTGTTATCCAACTAATGAGGGTCAAGACTTAGGCAAACTTAGAGCTAAAGCAGACATTGGAGTATTTGTAGGGTATGCACCAAACAAAAAGGGATACCGAATCTACAACAAAAGAACCCGAAATATCATGGAAACAATTCACGTTACGTTTGATGAGCTGACCGGTCAAACGGCTCCTGGACAATCCAGTTCTGGACCCGCACTTCAAAACAGTCCTATTGGTTCATCCCTTGTACCATTTCCCTCCCCATCAGCTTCATATGTACCTCCATCAGAAGATGAATTAAGAAAACTGTTTGATCCTATGTTTGATGAACAGTATGATCCAAGTGCTAATGATCTGTCAACTCCTACAACATAGGCTGCTCCTATCCAAGTAAATGATGTTGATCCTTCAGTCTCAATATCATTAAGCCAAGAAGCGCCTACTGCTGATCATTATATTAGATCAACAAATCATCAATCATCGATTGTACATCAGGGAATGGTATCTGGTATCAACAATGAAGAAAATCCCTTTGCTACTCCTGAAGATGCTCCATTTGAAAACATATTTGCTCCTGAATCTTCATCAGAACCATCTTCTTCAGGAGACATCGACTCTGCTACTTCAGTCCCTCAACAACTACCACATGAACACCTCAGAAAATGGACTCACGATCATCCATTAGACAACATCATTGGAAATCCCTCTCGTCCAGTATCCACACGGAAACAGCTTGGAACCGATGCCTTATGGTGCTTCTTCAACTCAGTACTCTCTAAGATCGAACCAAAAGATGTTAAAACTGCCATAAACGAAGATACCTGGTTCAATGCCATGCAAGATGAAATTCATGAGTTTGATCGACTTGATGTATGGGAGTTAGTACCTGCTCCAGACTGTGCTATGATTATTGCTCTTAAATGGATCTTCAAAGTGAAACTTGATGAGCATGGTGATGTGTTGAAGAACAAGGCTCGATTAGTTGCTAAAGGATACCGTCAAGAGGAGGGTATTGACTTTGAAGAATCTTTTGCTCCAGTTGCTCGAATCGAGGCAATCAGAATCTTTTTGGCCAATGCTGCTAGTAAGAACATGGTAGTATATCAGATGGATGTAAAGACGGCATTTCTGAATGGAGATCTTAAAGAAGTCGTCTACGTCAGCCAACCTGAAGGATTTGTGAATCAAGAGCATCCCACTCACGTTTATCGTTTGAAGAAGGCTCTTTATGGTTTAAAGCAAGCTCCAAGGGCATGGTATGATACACTGTCAAAGTTTCTTCTATCTACCGGATTTAGCAAAGGAGCAGTTGATCCAACATTGTTCACCAGGAAGTCAGGCAAATATTTAATTCATGTTCAAATTTATGTTGATGATATCATCTTTGCCTCGACTGACCCTAATGAGTGTGACCGTTTTTCAAATGAAATGAGTTCAAAATTTCAAATGTCAATGATGGGACAAATGTCATTTTTCTTGGGATTACAAATTTCACAAAGTCCCGGAGGTATTTTCATAAATCAATCTAAATATGCAACTGAGATCTTAAAGAAATTTGGATTTGATTCAAGTAACCCTGTTGACACTCCCATGATTGATCGAACCAAACTAGATGAGGACCACTCAGGGATCATGATTGACCAAACGAAATATCGTAGTATGATTGGATCCCTGATGTACCTCACTGATAGTAGACCAAACATCTTGTTCACTGTTTGCATGTGTGCTAGATACCAGGCTAAGCCTACTAAAAAGCACCTTGAAGCGGTTAAACGGGTCTTTCGGTATCTCCAAGGAACCATCAATATGGGTCTTTGGTACCCGAAGGACACCGGTATGTCACTAACAGCCTATGCAGATGCTGATCATGCAGGGTGTCAAGATACTCGTCGAAGTACATCTGGAGGTGCTCAGTTTTTGGGTGATAAGCTTGTGAGCTGGTCTTCAAAGAAGCAAATGAGTACTTCTATTTCCTCTACAGAGGCTGAATACATAGCCATGTCATCTTGTTGTGCTCAAATCTTATGGATGAGATCTCAATTATCTGACTATGGCTTTGAATTCAATAAAATCCCTCTGTACTGTGATAATAAAAGTGCTATTGCTCTCTCATGCAACAACGTTCAACACTCAAGAGCAAAGCACATCGACATTCGTCATCATTTCATCAGGGAACAAGTGGAAAAAGGTGTGGTTGAACTCTATTTTGTGAGGACTGAATATCAGTTAGCAGACATCTTCACCAAAGCTCTTCCAAGAGAACGTTTTGAGTTTATTTTTCCACGTCTTGGCTTGAAAAGCCTTCAACCAGAAACACTCAAACGTCTTCAGGAGGAAGACGAGGAGTAAAGGTCTATCTTCATCTATCTCTTGTATATATCTATTCGAAAAACAAAATACAAAATTATAAAACCTTCAAAAATCAAATAGAAAAATATAAAACTTTCAAAATTCATAAAAATTTGTAAAATTCGAAAAATCTTCAAAAAATATTGTCAATTTGTCTTGTTTTTCTCGGTTCGATAATATCTACGATCTTTGTGCTGTCATTCAAAGAATGACACGGGACTTTAGATGTTGCTCGAATTTTTATATATATAAAAAAAATCAAAAAATCAAAAAATCAAAAAATCAAAAAATATTTTTGGGAGAAAGAGAAACACATGGTTTATTGTCATTTCAGGCAATAACCCGGTTTTAAAAAGAAAGAACAGAGCCATGTTTTATCATGTTTTCAAAATTCCATGCTCTGTTTCTATAAACAGTTATCTTCTGAAAACTAAATGCTTTGAAAAATAACTCGGACTCTATTTTTGATAATCATCTGGACTTATTTGTCAAAATATCTATCTCTCAATCAACGACCTAGGTCATTGATTGAGGGGGAGAATGATTTCAATTAAATTAAAAAGTTATTTGGCATTCAATTGTTTTCAAAAGATATTCATGCATGTTTTATCAATGGAGTTTAAAGTCTTTATATCCGATTCTTGTCAGCTAAAACATTTTTCATAATCAAGTCACAATTCTCCTTAAAAAGCTTTCAAAATCATTTTAAATCTACAGAGATCACAAATCTCAAATGATTTGATAATTGTGATCGGGGGAGAATTTATGATTTAAACTGAATTTAAACTGATAATTCGGTAAATGGTTTTATAAGGATGTACAAGCTCTCCTTCCCTCATGTGCCTAACGATTTCAAATTTTCAAATTTTCCATGCACATGTTGAGGGGGAGCATTTATCTTAAACCATAAAGATCTGAAACGTGATCAATTTATATCAATGTGCATGTTCCCTCTAGTATGTGCAAAAACTCTTTCAAACCTTAAGGCACATATTGAGGGGGAGCAAACTTATGAAAACCTCATCCTTCCCCAAAATGCTTTATCTACTTGATTCGATTTGGGAAGTGATGTTGATATCTTTTAGAAAATGGTTATTAAAGAAGTTAATTCTTTCTCTTGCCTCCATGTGCAAAACGATTTCAAAATACTTAATGCACATGTTGAGGGGGAGTTCTCGTTCTAAAAATATCAAAAACAATTCAGGTACAAAATGCTTTGATAATATATCACAAGTATCTGGATTGATTTTCAAATGGTTTTCAATTGGTTCCAATGGCAGATGAACAATACCAAATAGACCGACCAACTTTACTTTATGTATGGTGATATAAGGATGATAAGGTTAGGTATTGGTTCCCATGATCCGCCAGAACCGGACGGATCTACCCAGGGACTATCCACTAGTTAGTGTAGAGTTCTTAGGTATGATGATAAAAGGAGAAAAATGAGATATGGGAAGAGTGCGGACTAAGACTGAGCTAGTACTGGAATATACCCAACAAGGTCCTAGCTATGAAGTCTCGGTAAGCACTGAAGGAGTTGAAGAATGAAAAAGAATTTAATGAGAAAAGGGTGAAAACAAATAGCCCTCCATTTATCCAACCTTAGGGCAGAAACCGGGTTCAATTCATATGCTACTGATGGTAACATCGGTATTGAAGACAAGATGTCATGGACCCAGTGACGCACTGCACTCCAACTTTCCAAACCACTCAAGTTCCTCTTAAAAGGACTTGTTTCATTCTCACGGGGAACCGACATTATCTATCGACTTTATCTTAGAGATTGTTGATATTGAAGAAGGAGACCCTATCCCTAGTCTCCGATATAGGATCCAAAAATGCACAAATTGAGTCTAGAGCCACGAGATCATCAATAAATCTCATTAGGACACTTTCAAATGAAGACTCTCTGTTTCACACAATGTGGAAAGAGAGATTATGTCTTGAGTCCTACGCATTATCCTTGTGGTTTTGCCAGAACATCTGAGTGATGTGTTTACATATTCACTGTGAAGATGGAAAGCCTGCTGGAGCCAACATCAAACAAGCTCCTGGTAGGTGGCATGTGAGATCTGTTATACAGATCAACCATGTGACAACTGAACAGAAACAATAGGGCGATTCAATCTTTTGAATCAATCCTGGTTCAGGTTATGGATTGACGAATACCTTTGAAAAACCGGTCTTTGTGCTCAAAAACTCTTTTCTTTTGCACATCGACCGTGTACTATCTTTTCAAATCAAAAGGTGTTTTTATGATTGATAATTGATTTTCAATAAAACCTTCGTTGTATTGCAAAAACAATTTCTATTGAGCAATACACGATTGTTTTTCAAATCTCTTTTCATCAATCAGTGGACTTAAATTCGCTGGTTCACTCACTCCGTGTTGTCTTCTTTGAGACGTTCCGGTTTGAGAACAGCTTGAGCAGCTGCGAAACCCTGTCAAGGAAATTCTTCGGAATTATACCTGATCACAGGCAGTACATGTACTAATCAATGGGGAACCGTAGGCCGTGTACCTCAATTCAACGAAAGTGTTCAAAGACACTTTCGTATGTTTTATTGCTAACTGTTGTATGCAGGTACGCCCGACGTTTGCAGCTGATCAGAATGATGCGGTCAATCCTTAGCCGCATGCTCACACCACACATTCATCTCGAAAGAAATCATGATTAGTGCTTCAATGTCTCTGATATTTTCACTCCATGCTTCTGCTACGCTGCTGCCAATATCATGAATTAACGAATGCTTCCGCTACTCTGATGAGAAGATATCATGATCCAGAATGTGAGCATGTCGGTCCGAATGTCACAACATCACAAAATTCCAACACCACAATGGATGTCTCAAAGATTTTTGATAGCTGATGATCTCAAAAGCTGGCTCAAAATTATTATCACGTGGATCAGTAAAAGACCTCCACTTGGGTTAACCAAACATGCAACAAGAAGAATCAATGACTACGAGCTTTGGAGCAAGTACTACATCAAGAATGCAACAACAATCTTTAATGTAAAATCTGTTTGTATTCAATGTAATTTTAGTACATGATTGAGGTGACCTCCCTTAGGGGGAGATTGTTAGGAATTAGAAATTCCAGATATTAAAGAGTCGGTCACCTCAAGTAAATGTAATCGTTTGAAAGCTCGTAGTCTTAGTTATTTTAAGTTAACTAATATTTAGTTAAGTAACACCGTGGAGGACGGATGGGTCTTTACCCACTGTATGCCTGATCCACAGCCCGTTGTGTGGCGTTTTATTGTAAGACTATAAATACTCTCTACCTTTCAAGGTAGAGAGTTGGAGCTCATAATAAGATCTTTCTTTCTCTCACTAAAGTTCCCTAAACCTCTAACTTTCTCTCTCTATAATTCTACTTATACGCCCACTTTGTGTTATGGTTTGATGTGTATGTGAAATCCAATATCTTACAAAGAATTTCCAAGAATACCATTAAATTTTGAAGTTGCATACAAGAGTGGGTAACTAACCATACTACTTCACATGTCTTACAAGACATAGCTATTCATGCGCCTACTCTGGAGGAGATAATTGCCACTTGATTTGATCACAAATTGGTTGCAAAGGCAAAGGTATCGACCAAGCGAAAATCCTCTACTAAGTCGCAAGAGTCTTATGATGCTACCAAAAAGGGGAGGTTAACCAAGCAAGGCTCCCAAGCAGGCTCAAGTGAGCTATCGAATGAAGAAGGTGACGAGATTGATTATATAATTTTCCTTCTTAGTCATACAAGTGTTCGGGGTGCGACGAGAAGAATATTGATTTTGTTGGCGATTTCCGCCTAGTAATTCACACCGTATGTTGGTGATGAATTGTACGCCTTATCTCCATAGTCGAAACTAGAGCGGAATCCACTTCCCGAAGTGACGTTCCTTATGTTGTAAATTGCGTGTTGTGCCAATATTGTGCCTCTATGTCAAACTTTTGAGCTAATTAGAGAGGTTACTCATTCGTCCTAGTGTTCCGTTTAGAGGCTAAGTGATTTTTCGGACACAATAATAGTTTTGGACCATGTGCCTCATCATGTCCCCCCAGTCTAGTTCTAACGTATTGATAAAGAGTTGGTACTAGACTCTGGGAATGTCGCCTGACCATTTCACACAAGTGCCTTGTCTGGAGGCCAAATGCAACCCAAAAAGGCTCATTGTTTATCTATCCGCTTGAGTACCTCATTAGGATATAACATCATAAACCGAAGGGTTTTGTTCGGATCTTGTCTTGATCGGAGTTTTCTATTTGTGATTTGCATTGGTGTTTCGTTAAGAGGTCTTCATCGAAGGCGATACCAAGGGTTTTGATCAAAGGTCTTTGTTGGGAATTACAAGTTTGAGTTGATAAAGACAAAAAGAATGAAACAAGAGGGACTTAATATGACAAGAAGGAAACCTACTAAAAGATGGAAGGGCTTGCTTGCAATGAAAGTTTTATTATTTAGTCCTTATCCTCTAGTATATAAAGAGGACATAGGTGTAGGTTTTTAATTAAGTCTTCCAATAATGTAGTCGACTAAAAGGTGTGTGTTTAGCCTAGGCGTTAGGGAAGAACGCTTAGGGTTTTAGATTAGAGTATGTCCTAGACGTATGTTCATGTAAACGTCTAGGTTATTAGTTTAGTTAGTAGACGTGCTTCTATAAACGTCTAATATTATTAGAGTTAGTGAATGAAAAACCTTGTTCAATAATAAAGTATCGATTAGTTTATTCCGCTGTGCTTTATAATCTTTATTATTGATCCCTAACTGAGCTTATAAACGATCTTATCAATTGGTATCAAAGCGGGGAGCTCTTGATATAGGGATTACAGGTTTTTGTGTCGAAGAAAAAGGTATATTGTTCGTCGACAGTAGCAGATTTAAAAAAAAAAAAAAAAAAAAAAAAAAAAAAAAAAAAAAAAAAAAAATTTGAGGTGCGAATATTTTTTTTTTACACGAGAATGGGATAATACTGTTTTGCTTACTTAGGCTGGGACCCACGAGTTGTAATTTGTTTTACTTTGAATTGATATCCAAGGTCACGTGTGATGTTTTTGTTTGATTGGCCAAGATTCATATGGATACATGGGTCTATAATTGGGATTCAGTATGGAGCAGTTCATGGAGGATACGGTAGGACGTTTCTTTTGATTGGTCAAACAGGTCGGTAATTTATTAACATATACATGATGATTGGTGCATGGTGTATCTAATTTCTTTTGATTGGTCATGATGATTGGCGCATGGTACTGTTTGATGATCACGTGGGCGTTGTCTTTTGATGACTATAATGAGTCCTACGAGATATTATATTGTGTTCACTTGGGTCCTTGATTTTAATTGGTTAATGGTACAGTTATGATTTAGTGTTATTTGGGCTGTCATGGATCATGTGAAGATTGGGTTTTTGAATGTACTGCTGCAAGACGTGATTTTTATGCTGGTCGAATTTTGTTGAAAGTACTGCTTCACTAATTTAAAGTACTGCTGATCAAATTTATGCAAAGTACTGTCACTGTTATATCAAAGTACTGCTCGGAGGTTTTGAAAGTACTGTCAACGCAAAGAACTGTTGATTTTTAAAAGTACTGGTGATCAGACGAGATGGATTTTTCAAGGTACTGCTTCGACGAAGGCGAAAGTACTGCAGTTTATTTCAAAGTACTGCAGATTTTGATGAAAGTACTGCTACTTCCCAACATACTGTTCATGCTTTATTACGAGAAGATTTTTGATTTAAGGGGAAGTCGAGCATGATTTTTTGGATGACACACACAGAGAGGTTATTTGGTTCACACACACAGGAAGAAGTTTTTGTTCTTAAAAGGATTTTTAAAAAGGCTCGTTTTGGAGATTTATTGAAGAATTGATTACGAAGAGGATTATTTATCACTTATTTGAAGGTGAAGTGAAATTGCTTGGTTTGTGTTCTTATCATCTAGCTTGATGAATCTAGCAATGTGTGATTTTTCTTATAATGCTCTATGCACACATTGTCTATCACTTGAAGGAGTTACATTGTAGTGCTCAGTGTCTCATATAGTTGAGGATTCTTTTCAAGGGATTGCGGTCTACTTATATTTGCTTCGTATAAGTATGGAGTTCCGTGGATAGTACAGATTTAAGACACAAGTTTGGGAAATTTTACTTCTTCATCAAGTTTGTTATATTTGGTGTTCTTCACAAAGTAATCATTACATAAAGCCTACAGATTTTGAAGAATCAAGAAGATGGTTAACATATGGTTTTTAGGGGAAGCTTATTGTTAAAAGTTTAACCATCTACATGCATCACTCAAGGGGAAGTTGTTTGATTTTTACTATTGTTGATCATTATTGCTACTGCTAGTTGAAGTTTTCTACTGTTTTGGATCCATTTTTCTTATGGTGCGTAATGGTGGGCGATTTGAAGCATTGTAAGTCTTAGATTGGAAGTATGATATTGGTTTGTGGTGGTCAAGATCATTATTTGCATACGTTCCCTATTTAGATAATAACAAAAAGGGGAAGAAGATGTTTGAGTGACGTGGCATGGATTAAGGGGAAGACAAAGGAAGACATTCTTGTTTCATTCATGGTAAGATTTGATTATCTCAACTTCTGCTACTTCGTCTAGGGAAGTTCGTTCAAGAATGGTTTTGTCATTATCAACTAGGGGAAGATTGTTGGGAATTACAAGTTTGAGTTGATAAAGACAAAAAGAATGAAACAAGAGGGACTTAATATGACAAGAAGGAAACCTACTAAAAGATGGAAGGGCTTGCTTGCAATGAAAGTTTTATTATTTAGTCCTTATCCTCTAGTATATAAAGAGGACATAGGTGTAGGTTTTTAATTAAGTCTTCCAATAATGTAGTCGACTAAAAGGTGTGTGTTTAGCCTAGGCGTTAGGGAAGAACGCTTAGGGTTTTAGATTAGAGTATGTCCTAGACGTATGTTCATGTAAACGTCTAGGTTATTAGTTTAGTTAGTAGACGTGCTTCTATAAACGTCTAATATTATTAGAGTTAGTGAATGAAAAACCTTGTTCAATAATAAAGTATCGATTAGTTTATTCCGCTGTGCTTTATAATCTTTATTATTGATCCCTAACTGAGCTTATAAACGATCTTATCAGTCTTAACCTTTAAGTTTTTATTTAAGGTTTTTCTGTCACTAACACAAGTTGTCTTGATCATAGATCTCGATCGGGAATCACCCAAAGAGTTTCAATCGGAGTATCCTTAGCCCGAGGGGGTTTCATCTAGAGGCCCATTTAGAAGGACCGTTGGTGATGTTTGTTTATATATTAAGGATTTTACTATGTGTTCTCATTAAGAGTTATTTGAATAAACCATAGCCCACTCATTTAGTGTTCACATTCAGACTTCTCACTCGGAGGTCTCGACGGGGTTAGTTTATGAAACAATAGGATTTCCATCGGTGGTTTTGATTAGCTTGCCTCTATCGGAGGTTCCACTAGTTGTGCTTGTTCTGATCGAAGGATTCAGAATTTCCCTCGGAGGGTTTGTTGTCTCGATCGGAGCTTTGGGAGATGTGGTGTCTCATTCGGAGGTTTTTTGGGATGGGTGGGCCTCGATCAGAGTTTTTGGGTGAGCCATGTCTCGATCGGAGTTTTCTAGGCGTGAATCGATCGGAGTTTGTTTTGGCTCGTTTGGAGTTTTGGTTTTGATCGAAGTTTGGGCACGACTCGTTCGGAGTTAATAATATATATATATATATATATATATATATATATATTTGTTTATTCCGAATCGTTTTTCTTTTTTGAATAGTATTCCAAAGTTTCTATTCGGGTGAGTTGTTTCAAAAGGAGTTTTAAGCTAGCGTGTCTTGATCGGAGTCTAGGAAGACTTTTCCTTGATCAATGTTTTGGGGAAATACAAGTCCGGATCGGAGGTCACCTCAAGATTTTTGAAGGATATTGGATTTCACATACACATCAAACCATAACACAAAGTGGGCGTATAAGTGGAATTCTAGAGAGAGAAAGTTAGAAGTTTAGGGAACTTTAGTGAGAGAAAGAAAGATCTTATTATGAGCTCCAACTCTCTACCTTGGAAAGTAGAGAGTATTTATAGTCTTACAATAAAACGCCACACAACGGGCTGTGGATCAGGCATACAGTGGGTAAAGACCCGTCCGTCCTCCACGGTGTTACTTAACTAAATACTATTTAACATAAAAGAACTACGACTACGAGCATTCTAACGATTACAAATACTTGAGGTGACCAACTCTTTAATACCTGGAATTTCTAATTCCTAGCAATCTCCCCCTAAGGGAGGTCACCTCAAACATATACTAAAATTACATTGAATACAAACAGATATTACATTAACAATTGTTCTTGCATTCTTGATGTAGTACTTTGCTCCGAAGCTCATAGTCATTGATTTCACTCATTGCATGTTTGGTTAATCCAAGTGGAGGTCATTTACTGATCCACGTGATAATAATTTTATGCCAGCTTTTGAGATCATCAGCTAACAAAAATCTCTGAGACATCCATTGTGGTGTTGGTATAATGTGATTTGGTGACTTTCAGACCGACATGCTCACAATCTGGATCATGATATCTTCTCATCAGAGTAGCGGAAGCTTTCGTTGATTCATGATATTGGCAGCATCGTAGCAGAAGCATGGAGTGAAAATATCAGAGTCATTGATGCACTAATCATGATTTCTTTTTAGATGAATGTGTTAGGTGAGCATGCGGCTATGGATTGACCGCTTCATTCTGATCAGCTGCAAACGTAGGATGTACCTGCATACAACAGTTAGCAATAAATCGCACGAAAGTGTCTTTGATCACTTTCGATGAATTGAGGTACACTGCCCACGGTTCCCCGTTGATCAATACAAGTACTGCCTGTGATCAGGTATAATTCCAAAGAATTTTCTTGACAGGGTTTCGCAGCTGCTCTAGCTATTCTCAAACCGGAACATCTCAAGGAAGACAACACGGAGTGAGTGAACCAGCGAAGAGAAGTTCACTGATTGATGAAAAAAGATTTGAAAGACAATCGTGTATTGCTCAATTGAAATTGTTTTTGCAATACAATGAAGGTTTTAATGAAAATCAATTATCAATCATAAAACACCTTTTGATTTGAAATATTCGAACACGGTCAATGTGCTAAAGAAAAGAGTTTTTAAGCACAATGACCGGTTTTTCAAAGGTATCCGTCAATCCATAACCTGAACCAGGATTGATTCAAAAGATTGAATTGCCCCATTGTTTCTGTTCAGTTATCACATGGTTGATCTATTGAATAGATCTCACATGCCACCCACCAGGAGCTTGTTTGATGTTGGCTCCAGAGGGCTTTCCATCTTCATTGTGAATATGTAAACACATCACTCAGATGTTCTGGCAATACCACAAGGATAATGCGTAGGACTCAAGATATAATCCCTCTTTCCACATTGTGTGAAACAGAGAGTCTTCATTGAAAGTGTCCTAATGAGATTTATAGATGATCTCGTGGCTCTAGACTCAATATGTGCATATTTGGTTCCTGTGCCGGAGACTAGGGAGAGGGTCTCCTTCTTCAATATCAACAATCTCTAAGAGAAAGTCGATAGATAATGTCGGTTCCCCGTGAGAATGAAACAAGTCCTTTTAAGAGGAACTTGAGTGGTTTTGGAAAGTTGAAGTACAGTGCGTCACTGGGTCCATGACGTCTTGTCTTCAATACCGATGTTACCATCAGTAGCATATGAATTGAACCCGGTTTCTGCCCTAAGGTTGAATATATGGAGGGCTATATGTTTTCACCCTTATCTCATTCGATTCTTTTTCATTCTTCAACCCCTTCAATGCTTACCGAGACTTCATAGCTAGAACCTTGTTAGGTTTGTTCCAGTAATAGCTATATCTCAGTCCGCACTCTTCCCATTTCTCATTTTTCTCCTTTTATCATCATACCTAAGAACTCTACACTAACTAGTGGATAGTCCCTGGGTAGATCCCTCCGGTTCTGGCGGATCATGGGAACACATACCTAACCTTATCATCCTTATATCACCGTACATAACGTAAAGTAGGTCGGTCTATTTGGTATTGTTCATCTGCCGTTTGGAACCAATTGAAAACCGTTTGAAAATCAATCCAGATATTGGTGATATATTATCAAAACATTTTGTACCTGAATTGTTTTTGATATTTTTAGAACAAGTGCTCCCCCTCAACATGTGCATCAAATGTTTGAAATCGTTTTGCACACGGAGGCAAGAGGAAGAATTAACTTCTTTGATTACCATTTTCTAAAAGATATCAACATCACTTCCCTAATCGAATCAAGTAGATAAAGCATTTTGGGGAAGGATGAGGTTTTCATGATTTTGCTCACCCTCAATATGTGCTTCTAGGTTTGAAAAGAGTTTTGCACATATTAGAAGGAACCTGCACATTGAGATAAGTAATCACGTTTCAAATCATAGGTTTAAGATAGATGCTCCCCCTCAACATGTGCATGGAATTTCTTGAAATCGTTTGTCACATGTGGGAAGGATAGCATGTACATCCTTATAAAACCATTTACCGAATTATCAGTTTGAATCCAATTTAAATCACACATTCTCCCCCGATCACAATTATCAAATCATTTGAGATTTGTGATCTCTTATAGATTTTAATTGATTTTGAAAGCTTTTAAAGAGAATTGTGACTTGATTATGAAAGCGTTTTAACTGATAAGGATCGGACTTTAAAACTTTAAACTCCATTGATAAAACATGCATGTATATCTTTTGAAAACAATTGAATGACAAATAACTTTTTAATTTAATTGAAATCATTCTCCCCCTCAATCAATGACATAGGTTGTTGATTGAGAGATTGATATTTTGACAAGTAAGTCCAGATGATTATCAAAAATAGAGACTGAGTTATTTTTTCAAAGCAGTTAGTTTTCAGCAGATAAATGTTTTATAGAATCAGAGCATGGAATTTTGAAAAACATGATAAAGAATGCCTCTGTTCTTTCTTGAAAAAGCAGGTTACTGCCTGAAATGACAATAAACCATTTTTTTCTCTTTCTCCCAAAAATATTTTTTGATTTTTTGATTTTTTTTTTTTTTTTTAAGAATTCGAACAACTTCTAAAGTCCCGTGTCATTCTTTGAATGACAGCACAAAGACCGTAGATATTATCGAACCGATAAAAACATGACAAATTGACAATATTTTTTGAAGATTTTTCGAATTTTTCAGATTTTTATGGATTTTGAAAGTTTTATAATTTTCTATTTGATTTTTGAGAGTTTTAAAATTTTGTATTTTGTTTTTCGAATAAATATTTACAAGGGATAGATGAAGATAGACCTTTACTCCTCGTCTTCCTCCTGAAGACGTTTGAGTGTTTCTGGTTGAAGGCTTTTCAAGCCAAGACGTGGAAGAATAAACTCAAAAAGTTCTCTTGGAAGAGCTTTGGTGAAGATGTCTGCTAACTGGTATTCAGTCCTCACAAAATAGAGTTCCACCACACCTTTTTCTACTTGTTCCCTGATGAAATGATGTCGAATGTCGATGTGCTTTGCTCTTGAGTGTTGTACGTTGTTGCATGAGAGAGCAATAGCACTTTTATTATCACAGTACAGAGGGATTTTGTTAAATTCAAAGCCATAGTCAGATAATTGGGATCTCATCCATATGATTTGAGCACAACAAGATGACATGGCTATGAATTCAGCCTCTGTAGAGGAAATAGAAGTACTCATTTTCTTCTTTGAAGACCAGCTCACAAGCTTATCACCCAAAAACTGAGCACCTCCGGACGTACTTCGACGAGTATCTTGACACCCTGCATGATATGCATCTGCATATGCTGTTAGTGACATACCGGTGTCTTTTGGGTACCAAAGTCCCATATTGATGGTTCCTTGGAGATACCGAAAGACCCGTTTAACCGCTTCAAGGTGCTTTTTAGTAGGCTTAGCCTGGTATCTAGCACACATGCAAACAGCGAACAAGATGTCTAGTCTACTAGCTGTGAGGTACATCAGGGATCCAATCATACTACGATATTTCGTTTGGTCTACCATGATCCCTGAGTGGTCCTCATCTAGTTTAGTTCGTTCAATCATGGGTGTGTCAACAGGGTCACTTGAATCAAGTCCAAATTTCTTTAAAATCTCATTTGCATATTTAAATTGATTTATGAAGATGCCTCCGGGACTTTGTGAAATTTGTAATCCCAAGAAAAATGACATTTGTCCTATCATTGACATTTGAAATTTTGAACTCATTTCATTTGAGAAACGGTCACACTCATTGGGGTCAGTCGAGGTAAAAATGATATCATCAACATAAATTTGAACATGAATTAAATGTTTGCCTGACTTCCTGGTGAACAATGTTGGATCAACTACTCCTTTGTTGAATTCGGTAGATAGAAGAAACTTTGATAGCGTATCATACCATGCCCTTGGAGCTTGCTTTAAACCGTAAAGAGCCTTCTTCAAACGATAAACGTGGGTAGGATGCTCTGGATTCACAAAGCCGTCAGGTTGGCTGACATAGACGACTTCTTTAAGATCTCCGTTCAGGAATGCCGTCTTCACGTCCATCTGATAGACTACCATGTTTTTACTAGCAGCATTAGCCGAAAAGATTCTGATTGCCTCGATTCGAGCAACAGGAGCAAAAGATTCTTCAAAGTCTATACCCTTCTCTTGACGGTATCCTTTAGCAACTAATCGAGCCTTGTTCTTCAACACATCACCATGCTCATCAAGTTTCACTTTGAAGATCCATTTTAGAGCAATAATCATAGCACAATCTGGAGCAGGTACTAACTCCCATACATCAAGTCAATCAAACTCATGAATTTCTTCTTGCATGGCATTGAACCAACTATCTTCATTCATGCGGTTTTGACATCTTTTGGTTCGATCTTAGAGAGTACGGAGTTGAAGAAGCACCACAAGGCATCGGTTGCAAGTTGTTTCCGTGTTGATACTGGACAAGAAGGATTTCCAATGATGTTGTCTAATGGATGATCGTGAGTCCATTTTATGAGGTGTTCATGTGGTAGTTGTTGAGGGACTGAAGTAGCAGAGTCGATGTCTCCTGAAGAAGATGGTTCTGATGAAGATTCAGGAGCAAATATGTTTTCAAATGGAGCATCTTCAGGAGTATCAAAGGGATTGTATTCATTATTGATGCCAGAAACAGTTCCATGATGTACATTCAAAGGGATTGTATTCATAACTAGATAACCCAAGTCTTCAACTCAAATTCTTAAGCCCGAGCAAGTTAACAAATAAGAACACGCCTTTGTGAACGTCAACTTCAACCTCAAATAAGTGATAAATGATCAACTCCGAAGTAATCAACTTGTGTCAAGTGTCCAACACGTGAATAAACATACAATCGGATGTACATTGACCCACTGAATGAACCGGAACAGATGATTCCTCAACATCAATGCCTTCTTCCTAAAAGTATTCATGTAGAGACTGATCTGGAAGACTCACCAATAATATCCTTGAGCGGATGAGGAAGTCATTTTCCTTAATGTTCATGTGGTTGATTTACAGATTGCACATTTAGGAAAGAACAATGAAACAATGATCCGTGAAGATTTGGCAAAGGAATACCAAAGAGCGGATCACTATTCATGAGTGCAACTACAATGATAGTCATTAACAACGCCTTGAGGAGTAACTGGAGATAAGGTTTCTTAAGAATTCCAAGAAGTACTTCTTAGATGGTGAACCAGTTGAGTGAGTAGGAACTAGAGCATGAGCTTCAGAAACTAGATGATCAACATTCGTTGGAGGTTGGAAGTACTCATCAAACATATCTTGAACCAATGAATCCCAAGCAATAAATCCCAGTTATCCATAGTAAGTGAAGCATTATGCGTTGAAGGAGAGTCATATGACCATAAATCAAGCATCCATCAACATGTAGTATATACACTCTTCTCCCCCTCAAAAATTGCATCCTAAGTTGCCATTTTTGATTGAGCAAGTGAATAAGAATATGAACCAATGAACGTAGACCCACTTGATGAATGAATGA
This sequence comes from Chrysanthemum seticuspe, assembly GCA_019973895.1. NCBI lineage: Eukaryota > Viridiplantae > Streptophyta > Magnoliopsida > Asterales > Asteraceae > Chrysanthemum > Chrysanthemum seticuspe. Next base: position 39,522,955 of record BPTQ01000008.1, read on the forward strand.
GCATTTGAAAAACATGAAGCTTGTTGATGGAGAATGCAGATGAGAGTGGTCATAAACATGAAGATTTCTCTTCTTTTGAAGATAAAGCGCACTGAAGCGTACACCTTTCTTTTCTTTGAGGAACGGGGCCTGAAGTGTTATCTGCAGACGCCATTATAATGAAGTACAAGGCCTGAACTGAAGTGAACAGACGTCATTGTTAAGAGCCCAATCATATGTTTAGAGCCGCCCAAATCCAAATACCAAGGGACGATTTGTACGACCTGCTTTGGACAACAGACGAAGACAGAGAATTGGAAACATTGGATCCCCACATGCTGATGGGTTCCTTTTGGTTAGCACAAACAATCTTTGAATCAGCAGAAACCCTAGATGCAATGGCATTATCACTAGGAGCTGAACTAGTAGAAGCATCAGACTTAGTCAAATGACCTTTTGTGCTTAATAGGATTATTCTACCAGTTGGCTTCCAAACCTTAACAGGCACTATTCTAGGCATAGTGGATCTAGCTAAGGGGTAAGGTTTGCCATGCGTTAATATTCGACCTGTGGGCTTCCACTGAAATCCTACATTTGTAAACACATTCCCTGTAGGTTTCCAGGATTGCTTAATCTGTTTCGCTCTCCAAACTTTCTTAACTGGGTTATGAATCATAGACCTCAGAAATAACACATCACATTTATCATGATTACCAGAATATAAACATTTTTTACATGTTTTGCAGACAGCATAAGGGATCAAATTAATTTCAGTAAGCTTGGAGCTAATACTAGAACTAACACGATTCTTTTTGTTCAAATCAAACTTCTTGTCCCTATGGTGTTCTTTCACTTCCTTATCTTGATCACTTTTAGTTTGCGTAATCCTATCCTTCTTTGCATTGCTTCTAGGTTTTGACCCGCAAACTTTAGTGTCAATCTTAACATCTGTAGAAGTAACGATGGGAACATTACATGGCTTCACTACTTTCTGCATTCCTGGTCTAGAAGTGTTGGGATCTGAAATTCTAGGAGGCACATCACAGGTTGCTTGCTTGAATTTAGACATGGAACAAGGCATATCGAGGGTCACATGCTTGGCTTTAGGCATAGAACAAGGCACAACTATTCTATCTCGCCTATTGCTAGATTTCGGACTTGTGACAATTACATACTCTAAGAGTTCCTGAGATCGTTTGGCATCCATGCAGGCATAGGCTATAGTACTATCAAAAGGTTTTTCTAATCTTTCATCTTCAACAATCTCACGAAGACCTTTCAAACTTTCCTTAAGGTATGAGAGATATGCTTTATGTGCAAGTTCATTATTCCTAATGGGCGGGGGAATATATAACATATCGATAGCATATTTATCACAAGCAGAAACCTTAGGAACAGAGTATTTGCAATTGGGGATTGGCAACTTTCCTTTCACCTCACGCTTCAGATTCTCAATATCGTTAAGTAAAGAAGTTATCTTTTCAATTTGTTTATCATGATTAACTTTAAATGAATTACATAACTCTTTGGTTTGATCATTAACCTTTGAAATTTCAGCTTTAAAACAATCATTTTTCTTTTGCAAGTTATCAATTATGTTTTGAAGTTGGAAATTCTGAGAATCTAAAGGTGGAGGCATATGGGAACCAGTCACATCCTTCTTTTCACCTTTCAGTTGTGAAATTTGGGCTTTCAATCTTTTGATCGTGTTATAATGAGCTCGAATTTGTTCATCACGTTTGCTAATTTCAAAAACTGCATCAAACTCAGGAGCATCAGAGGATGTCTTGATATTTGAGGTTTTAACATTTTCTTTGAGATGTTGATGTTTTAATTGCAAAGCAAGATGTTCAACTTCTAATTTAGAATAATGTTTGACCAAGTTATCATGATCATCCTGTTCTATTTTCTCATGCAATTTTGAATTTGTTGTTTCAAGCTCAATGACACGATCATGGGAGACTTTCAGAGCAACAGATAATTCATGAAATTGAGAAGCATTAATGGAACAATTTGTAGCAGTGAAAAACACATCTTGAGCAATACATTCAGAAATCAGATTCTCATTCAGTGTATGCAAGTTCTTCCTTTCAATCTCACTATATTTTAATTCTCTGTCATAGTCACTAACCTCAACAATCATTGCATCAAATTCCTTTTCCATTTCTTTAAAATCAGAATGCGTCCCCTTTTTAAGACTCTCAAATTGATCTTTTAGTTGTTTAAAGAAAGGCATGACCTCAGTTAAATAGCATTATTTAGTTTGCTCAAAACCCCTTTCCCCTTCAGTTATACCAGTGGGTGTGATCCTTTTCTTACAAGTTTTCTCAAAATCAACAAATAGTTGAAAGATAACATATTGACTGATTAAGGTCTTGCTTTTAGTGGCAATAGATCTAGGAACTAAGTGCATTGGTGTATTAGGAGGATACACAGTTGCTTTAGGCAGTTTCCTACAAGGGGGATTCTTTTCAACAAGATTTTCAGCTTTTTGCATTTCCATATCCTTTTTCCAAAACACTTGTTCAGGGGTTAATAGAGTCTGAGGCTTAAACTTGTTCAAGGAGATCCAATTTTCTTTAGTGTAATTATGGGGTTTGATCGTTATGTTATTCTTTTTACACTCAGGATCTTCTAACTTCTTATTCATTTTCTCCCTAGTGACTTCATCAGATTTCTTATCTTTCTCAGTGCACTCAGCGCAACTAGGTTTCTGCCTAGGCGTTAGGATTTCATTACCATCATAAAGCACCTTATGAGCATTTCTAGCCTTTTTAATTACCTCTGGATTTGGTTCCTCAACAAGGGGAATGCTATGCTTATCGCTTAAGACTCTATGCTTAGTGATCATGTGAGCAGTCTGAATGGTATTCCCTTGTACGTACAACTTATTTCAAGCTTGTTTTTCAAGGTTTTTAGATTGGAAAAATCATTCAAAAGTTTTGATTCCTTAGCCTTGAATTCTTGCTTAAGCATTTTAACATTTTCTTGAAGTTCGTGTTTTTGCTTAGCAGTTTTAGAAAGCTTTTCTTGTAAGGAGTTTAACTCTTGTTTTAATACTTCTTCTCAAAAATTACTTTTTCTAATGATTGTACGTATTTGGACATCCATTTCCTGCTCACGGGTGGTCAACTCAAACTTAGCACGCTGTTCATAAATAGCAACTTGATCCTTATATATGTTAAGCTCAGTGGTAAGGGAATCATCAGGCACAAATGCAATGTACTCATGCAGTTCATAATCATCATTTTGAGTAGAAGATGCACAACTAGGTACAGCAGAAACTTCCATGCAACTTACCTCAGCATTGACATGCACAGGCTGTGACGGGTGCATCTCTATCTTGGGTACATCCGAAGCTTCCATGGAGCGTTCCTTTGCATTAACTTTCACAGGTTGTGTCTGGTGCACCTCTCTCTCTTGTGAATTTGAGCACGAAGATTCCATTTTTGCATTATCCGACTCATCATTTTTTGTTGTCACTGACATTCTGCATTCAGCAACACCCGATTCTTCAACAGATACATTACCCAACTTATCACAACAATCTTTCAACTGCACCTGACACTCATTCACGTCTTCATTCTTTTTAGCAGATTCTTCAATGTACTTTTTCACATTATCCATGAGTTGGATAAATGTCTCAATGAATTCCTGAATTTCCATTCCAGTATGTTTTTTGAAGGAAATTCCAGTCAAGTGTTGATCGTAATCTGCTGAATATTCCCCACTGATGAATGGATGAAATTGTTTGTAGATTACTTGAAGAGCTGCACTGGAACCATCCTTTTGAACCTCTTCATTGGTAAGTTGCAGCTTTAAATGTTCTAAGTTCAACAGCAAGCTTCTTGTCAATGTAGGTAAGTCCTGGCGGAAAAGAGCACTACATGTTCGATCCCCAGCTATGGATAACAGTTGTATGAGGTGCAGATGAAGTAGCTAATATGGCTCAATGCTGCATTCCATTTGCGTGGCATTCTCATTGTACTGAGAACATGAAGATCTCACATCCTCATTGTTTGATTCAAACATCTTTAAGCATTCAGTGTAGCATCCATTATCATTATTATCCACAGCATCATACAATTTAAGCACTTCTGAGATCACTGGGTCAGTAGAGTAAGACATGATGTTTTAAGATGACAGATGGATCGATACAATGAAAGACGATTGTGTGATAGGACTTTAGATTGTTCGTAGGAGAAGCTGAAATGTTGATTGGTTGAGATATGGATTGGTTGATGCACGTTTTTACGGAGAATTTTTAGGTCTAAAAACTTAAAACCTTAATAACTTCCTTTCGGAGGGGATTTGGGCCTCGAAAAATTCGTTTCATGACTTCGTGGTGAAACCTCACAATATTCAGCCTGTTCCGGTTGTTTTGACAGGTATTTCGCTGAAAACGGAGTTACGGATCAAAAGTTATGGCCGTTTGAAGTTTTGACGTAAAAAGTTAACTTTGGTCAAACCTCTTCTTAGTAAAGATCAACCAAGTCGCTAAAACCCTTGAACCAAGTCGCTAAACAGCCAAGTCGCTAAAGAGCAACTCGCTAAGAACCAAGTCGCTAGGAAATCTTTGACAACAAGTCGCTAAAAAGCAACTCGCTAAGCACCAAATCGCTAACACCAAGTCGCTAACAAAACTTAAGTACAAGTCGCTAACTTTTACCAAATCGCTACGCGTAGTGGAGAATCCACTAAGTGTACTTTTTGTCGGCTTGTCTCTAAAGGCAAGTCGCTAGGGTCAACTCGCCACCAAACAACACCACAACTCGCTAATTATTTCTGAAGCAAATCGCTAGCAAGAAAGTTATACAGTGAGCCAAGTCGCTAACTTGAAAAACTTCCAAAACACACTTTTCAATCCAAAAACAACCCAATCACGATGATTCAAGCCTTCCAAATCACAACCTAAACACTTAAGATGATCCTAAACACAAAAGTACAATCAAAATCCAAACTTTAACACTAGAAATCAACCAAATGATGCAAAAACCACAAAACTTTCTCAAACTCAAAAACCACCTAAAAACCACTAGAAATCCAAAGATATGTAAGAGATGATCTAACCATGGCTCTGATACCAATTGAAGGATATTGGATTTCACATACACATCAAACCATAACACAAAGTGGGCGTATAAGTGGAATTCTAGAGAGAGAAAGTTAGAATTTTAGGGAACTTTAGTGAGAGAAAGAAAAATCTTATTATGAGCTCCAACTCTCTACCTTGGAAGGTAGAGAGTATTTATAGTCTTACAATAAAACGCCACACAACGGGCTGTGGATCAGGCATACAGTGGGTAAAGACCCGTCCGTCCTCCACGGTGTTACTTAACTAAATACTACTTAACATAAAAGAACTACGACTACGAGCATTCTAACGATTACAAATACTTGAGGTGACCGACTCTTTAATACCTGGAATTTCTAATACCTAACAAGTTTTAATTGTTGTATCCCTAGCCCAAAGGGATTTTGTTTGGAGCTAGCATCACAAACTCGTTCAGAGCTTTTATTTACTAGCATGTGCAACTATGAGTATTTATAACTGCATGCTTATGCACCTCTTGGTATGGTATAAAGGTAAGGGAGGAACCACATGATCAAGATACCAATATTTTACAACTATTTGTTGATCGAACCACACCACTTGCTCCAGAGGGAGCAACTATCCTTGAGTCTACTATGGAGGAGATCATTGCCACCCGAGCTGACTCTAGGTGGTTGCAAAGGCTAAGAACACGGATAAGCAAAAAGACTCTACTCAGCCGGAGGTAACTACCGATGCAACCAAAAAAAGGAAAAGTGGCCAAGAAGAACTCCAGGGTAGGATCAAGTGAACAAAATGTTGAAAATGAGAATGATCAAGGCGAAGGCGATGAGAATTTAGGTGATCATTCATCGAGTGTTGGTTCTGATGCTTACTTTGATGCATAACATGATGAGAGCGACCAATAAAATACTAGAGGGACTATCGAGACCAAACTCATAAATGTAATCCATCTCAAGTCTATTAATCCGGGGACAGGGCGATAGGTGAGTGCTTCTCCCATTATTCCTCCGGACCAAGCAACTTTTGGTCCTGACCACACTGAATCCTCCATGACTCCGAATAATATCACTAATGTAACATTCTATGGAGTTCAAGGTATTTCTTGGTTGTCCTTTTTTACTTTAGTCACTATTTCTACTTCATGTTTTCCTAAGTCTCTTTTTAGGTAACGGAACATCCACTCCACCTCAAGATACTGAGACAAATATGCAACATTAGAGTGCGGGAGAGAGGACTCAGCCTCGGAGCAGCCACTCACGGTCATGGTATCGATATAGTTGCTCAGCCTCAGGGTGTCCGGAAAAATTTTCAGCAGCATGACACCAATGAAGACATGCATCATCCTGATATTGCTTGAGGTGAGAATTTTGATGGTGTTAGGTCAGATAAAGATGAACTCACTGAAAAAGATGATAATGAGAACACTGGGTTTTATTATCATGCCAAAGTAGGAGATACCGCTAGAGACACACTTTACAAGGAGCTTTTTTCCTCCACTCCTGGTCCCTACAGCATGCCATATCCTTATGATGCAAGTTTAAGCAGCAATCCTCCCAAATATATGAGGGATGAGTGGGATAAAGCTCATGTTGTAAATCGTGGGCTTTTGAATAAAACTCTTCAAGGATCCTAAGTTATGAAAGGCTATCAATGATCGAGTACTTACACTGACATGTATAAAAAAGAAACGACTTTACGATCCAAGAGCTCTCTCAGAAGTTTGATGTTCCAGTTTCTAATAAGTAGTTAGTTTAGTTTCTAACTTATCACTTTTGTTTGGTGAAAGAGGTAAGGGTGTACCGGAGGACCTTTCAAGGTTACTCCAAGCTTAGGTATATCTGATCGTGAAGTGCTCTGACGGACCCAGGGTCATACCCCTATCCTAAGCCCTCATGTTTTCTTTATTGGAACATTAGTTTATTTTGTATAGTTCCAGTCATTATAAGGCTGCTGGGCTACATGCGCAAGCATACCCCAACATCTAGATAAATACACACTACAACATATACCGATGCAATGCCCAAAGTTTTTTACCCAGTGCCTACTGATGCAATGCCTGGTTCGGTGTTTGTGTGATTTACTCAGTGCAATGAACCAGCTTGTGTACCAAACATCGCATGTACTGTACCAGTATCTGCTGATGTGCACTAACTACAATCATATTTTGTAAATTTATCATATATATTTGTTGCAATGTTCGAATGTAGCACTTAGATCAACATCTTTGTGTTACTTTTCCCTACTGGTATCGTGTCTGCTTAGATGCTCTTATGTGTAGCGTACACCGGTGTCGCACCTCGCATTGATGCTTTTAATATATGCAACACTTGGATTAGTATACTCATGCTACACCCTCCATCTGGTGTATCTACTTACTAGAGAGAAGTTATTAGAGCTAAATAGAGGTTGCTCAACCAAAGGTTATACCATCACTCCGGAGGAGACATTGTTCCTCTACTCCAGATGAGATTATGAGCCGACTCGACATGTCACTTAACCGAAGATTATTCCATCACTCCGAAGGAGACATTGTTCCTCTACTCCAGTGGAGACTATGAGCCAACTTGACATGTCGCTCAACCAAAGATCATACCAACACTCTAGAGGAGATATTGTTCCTCTACTCATGAGAAGATCATGAGCTGGCTAGATAGGTTGCTTAACCAGAGATTATGTCAGCACTTCGAAGGAGATATTGTTCATTTACCCTAGTAGAGACTATGAGCTGACCTGATATGTCGCTCAACCAATGATCATACCAACACTCTAGACAAGACATTGTTCCTCTACTCCGGAGGAGATTATGAGCTAGTTAGTAATTGTTCTATTGATTATTTTACCATCACTCTGGGGGGGGGGGTTGTTTCACCACTTCGGAGGAGACCATGAGCTAACCATGTTGGTTACTAAACCAAAGTTTATAACATCACTCCGAAGGAGACATTGTTCCTCTACTTCGGAGGAGATGATGAGCTAACTGGATTGGTTACTCAACCGAAGTTTATAACATTACTCCAAAGGAGACATTGTTCCTGTACTTCGGAGGAGACCATGAGCTAACCAGATAGGTTGCTCAACCAATGATTGCATCATTACTCTAGAGGAGATATTGTTCATCTACTCCAGAGGAGGTTATGAGCAAGTTACTAACTGTTACATTCATTATTTCACCATCACTCCAGAGGAGTTGTTTCACCACTTCGGAGGAGGCTACGACCTAGTTGAAGTTTTAGCCAGATCAAAGATTGCACCATCGAATGTCAATCCCTATGTAGATCATCACAAGCTCATAAACTAACTCAAGATGGTTCATCCTTGAGATGTTTAGGAGGCGTCCTTCCACGGGCACCTCCTGCTTGTGATGTAGCATGGACCTAAGTCCTTTGAGTTGCTTAACTTGCCAACTCAATAATGTAGTTATAGTGTGTGTACATTCCGTTACCGATGTAGCTAGTCATTCGGTAGCCTATACGCGCGAAAGGAAAGGTGGGTGTTCCCGGCCTTCTGCTGCGGAGTCAATTAGCAAAGGTTGCTCAGCCTAACCACCGATGGTACAGTTTCACCATGGGAACACATTAGTAGGAGTTACCCTTTTCGTACAGAGGTAGCAAACCATCCGACATTATTTAATTGTTTCGTGATAACGAGTTCAATCACACAACTCATGAGGTTGTTCCATAGACTCTGCTTCCTCCCATTATTTGTAATAGTCCTCATCCGGGGCATAATCGAAGATCCCAAGTCAGAAAAGAAGCGAATAGCCTCTATCTCCTCTTCTGGAAGGTTCCGATACCTTTGGTTGTGGCAGGACTACTCTGATGAAGCAAGCACATAGTTCTCATTCATTCCGCTCAAAGGATGAATCTGCTCATATCGCTCTTGATGAACGCGTAACCGAGCATGCTCATATGATTAGAGCTATTGGTCATGACTCAAAACAACACCTTGGGGAAAGCTAAGGAGCTGAGGGTCGGAGTAATCTGTAGAGTAAGGAAAGTATAACTCCACCATATCCGATACATACAATTTTGCATTAGCCTAAATTTATGGTTCTAATATTCATGCGATAAAGCTCCTACATGCAGTAATGAGCTCTCTCCTAGAGTGTGAGATAAGACATTCATGTGTTAATAACCAGAGATGGTTCCGAAGAGATGTTGGCTCGGAGGCCTATCGTGTAACGAAGTACAGAGTGCATACTCTCGTGCCTTTGCGTACTAGCTCTTTATGACCATACCCTTAAAGTTGGGTACTCGACCACCCATGTGTAAATATTTATACTGTAGCTCACGATGCAATATCATGGTATAAGCTTATAGTATAAGTCAAGCCTAGTGACTGTGTGGGGAGGAGATACTCCTCTGGAGGAGGCACTCCTCCTGAGGAGACACTCCTACTCCACTAGATGAAATCATCTTTCCAATAGATGTAAGATATACATGCTCCTAGAAAGCCTAACACGGTGCTTCTTCATGCACGACATGTGTTTTAGGTGTGAGGTCTGGATATAAACTCTAGATATGGTAATATGCACCGTTTGCAAGAGGCCATGGCTAAATTAACAGTTGCGCTACCAACAACTCTACTAATGTGCTTTTTAACTCCGCATGGCCGTTTTAAAACGCGTAAAGACAAAGAGTTCAAGCACTTACAAGTATCTGCAACTGATATGTGGGGTATAATTAGTGGGTACTGGGAAAAGGGTGCTTCACATGACCTTGATTCATAGGAGGAGTATCCTCTGCCTCCATGGATGGAATAACTTGAGACTCCTTCAGTCTAGTACCTCATGATCCTCCGCACGAGAGTCTGCCGGGGGGGGGGGGGGGGAGGGGGGGTTGCTTTCTCCTTTCCCATATTGTCAGGTCCCTTGACCACAATCCTTAACACCTCAAAGTTTTGCTTCACGAATGGTGAAGAAGATCCTTCATGAACTGGTCCGGCGGGAATGGAGGTTCCTCCTGGAGGAGTCCTCCTAGTCCCTTGTATCTCGGTGTTCAAGTTTTTCCCTTCCTCCAGATGAGAATCCCTAATACAACCGTCCATTGCTTAGAACTTAGTAGATTGGTATAAGGGTCCCACGGATGGCACCAATGTTTGAGCAAAAGTTCGTAGATGCTCTTCAACCCTAAGCTTCAGGAGACTCCGCGGTAGCTCCCTCTTCTTATAGGCTGAAATAAGAGAGAACGTCGTTAGCTCGCCCTGGGTTTTTAGTCCGAGACCAAGCTCCGGCGTGAGAGTAAGTACTTGGTATAAGTGAATGATAAATAATAAGTGATAAGTAAAGAGGAGTAAGGGTAGAGAGAAGTCTCTATCGGAGTATGTGTGTGTGTAAAGGATCCCTTCATGTGTGTTAAATATTCCTTTTATACTACCTGAGATTAGCTACATGACATAAGCCTTGCGGAGGCTAAGTTGTCTTCTAGGGGCAGCACATAAGGCGATGACGAACACCAGACTTGGTCTTCGGGGTCAAGGTTGTCTCTATGCTTAAAGTGCTAGTTGTGGACCAAGCGCCTCTGCTATTCGTACATAATCGTACCACGTATGTCAGTTACCAGTGTACTAGCTCCGACGGAGACAATGTTCTACCTCTTGGGCAGACATTGCTCTCCTGAGCAGACAATGCTATCCTGAGCAGACAGCTCTCCTAAGCAGACAACTCTCCTGAGCAGACATTGCTCTCCTGAGCAAACAATGCTCTCTTGGGCAGACATTGCTCTCCTAAGTAGATATTGCTCTCATGAGCAAACATTGCTATCCTGAGCAGACAATGCTCTCTTGAGCAAACAACTCTCCTGAGTAGACATTGCTCTCCGGAGCAGACAACTCACATGAGCAGGCAATTCTCCTGAGTAGACATTGCTCTCCTGAGCAGACAGCTCACCTGAGCAGATAGCTCACCTGAGCAGACATCTCTCATGGGCTGACAACTCTCTTGAGCAGACAATGCCTCATCATAGATTGGTTTTGTCTTAGAAGTATTTGGAGTTAATTGTGATTGTCTCCTCCGGAGTATCCGGAGGAGGACATACCTCATCAGTAATATTGTACTTTTACTTGTTTATTAGTATTTGGACTATATTTTTGAATATTAAAACCTACTTATTATTGTAAATTTATATATTTGGATATATGTGACTATTTTGTGAGATTTAAAAAGATGTTAATGTAATTAGAAATTTTGGAAAGATATTGGCGTAATATTGAGTTTGTAAGGATATTGATGAAACTGCCCCTTTATAGTTTTAGGTTTGGATTTGTATGGTAGGTTTGATGATTTATTTTTAAATGATGAAATGGGTTTGATGAAAACTTTAGAATGAGGATTGGTTTTAAGCATAGTTGTTAAGATCCTGATCCTGATATTTAGATCTTATGATTTTACGATTCTACAAAGCAAAGACGATCAGGATCCTACGTAGGATCTTAACAAGCTTAAAATTTTATAAGATCACGATCTTGACCATAGGATTCTACATAAGATCTTAACAAGCTTAAGATCTTATAGGATCCAGATCCTACGTAGGATCTTAAGATCTTATAAGATCTTACGATTTTACGATTCTACAAAGCAAAAACGATCTGGATCTTACGTATGATCTTAACAAGCTTAAGATCTTATAAGATCGACGTTTTTATCATCTAAAACAAGGAATTGTATGTTACTGTTGGTAGGGGTGAGCAGAAACCGCACCGCAATCCGCAAATCGCAAAAAAACCGCAAAATTCGCACCGCAAAAACCGATCCACAACAAAAACCGACGGTGCGGTTCTTGAAAATAGAAAAACCGCATTTTGCGGTGTTGGTTGGGTTTTCACCAAAAAACCGCACAAAAATAACCGCACCGCACCACTAAAATGACACACTATGTTATATTCAATTTTTTTTTTTTTTTTTTTTTTAGAATGACACACTAAAATTTATAATTTTTTATGACTTTTGTTTATATATTTATAATAAATTATTCCAAACACATTTTAATGGCAAATTATTATCTGAGTAACTTTATTTTTTTTTCCAATTTATCATCGAAGTTTATAAAATTTTTAATCTTATTTGACTTTTACTAATATATTAATTTATAATTTCATACTAATACACAACATTTTGTATATATGTTTCACCACTTCATGCACATTATAATATATTTATTCTATAATAAATATATACAATAACTTAAAAAAAAGATAAAGAAAAAACTTTGACCTAAAAAACCGCAAAAACCGAAACTGCAAAACCGCGCGGATGTGGATTCTTTTTTTTTTAACGCAATTGCGGATACGGGTTGATTTTTACCAAAAACTGCACCAACCAACCAGGGGTGGAGCCACATGGAAGGTAGTGGGGGGAAATGCCCCCGATGAAGCTTCTGCAGACACATATATTATGTTGGGGAATAAATCAAATTGGTAAAGAAATTGTTGAGTGCCCTCTACACTTACCGATAAAAATAATGAGAGTCAAACTGGGTGAAAGTGTGAACCATTTTCCACCGGTTTGTAGATCGGAAAATATGGAAACGTTAGTGGGAAAGTGGGAAAGTGAGAAATTTGGGAAAGGAGGACGTGGGGTAACCCAAAAGTTTTTATTAATTATTTATAAAATATACGTATACATTTTAAAGAGTATATTAGTGTTTATTAATTGTTTATAATGTAACCAATGTGGTTTCATTTTGAACATGAGTTTCGCCCAATATACAAGTTTAATGCGTAACAAATACAATAACTTTAGGAGGAGAGTTATTTTATATAGGGACTCATTTTCATCATCATCTAAAAAGAAGTCAATAACTGAGATTAAAAGCATTTTATTATTTCATCTATTTTTTATAATTTAAATATCTCTTTAATCGTTAATCGTTAAACAAAAATAATTACACCATCGCGACGAGCATTTAGTTATATTTCTATATACGGGCACTTTGATATACTTTCGAAAAAAGAAAAAAAAAATCATTTTTTTTACGTTTTTTCGTTTTTCTTCGAAACTGAAATTTGCATGAAATATCATATATGATTTAACACTAATTTGAAGATCACATGTGGTATTAGTGTTAAATCACATATGATATGTAATATCATATTTGATACTAGTGTTAAATCATATATGATAAATCACATATGATATACATATCATATATGATTTAACACTAATATCACATGTGGTATTCAAATTAGTGTTAAATCATATATGATTTTTTCATGCAAATTTCAGTAACGTAAAAAAACGAAAAAAACACGATTTTTTTTTTTTTTTTTCGAAAGTATATCAAGTGCCTATCTATAGAAAGATATGTCGTAATGGTATATTTTTTTCGCTTAACGATTAACGGTTTGAAAGATATTTATATTTGAAAAAAAAAAGATGAAAGTGGGTTTTATTAATTGTTTGGATTAATCCCATACATTAAATCTAATAAAATGGGAGGATGGAGATTGATCCTTTAGTATGTAAAAAAGTTTTTGTCCTCAAATGATCTTAAATCATAACTATAGACACGAAAAATATTTATTTTTTCTTTCGTTACAACAAACGGACAACAGAAACTCGTAATATACATTTCATATATTTTAGGCGAGTGGATAAACCGATGATTAGGATTCATTTTATCGATACCAACACGTCTAACATGCCATTTTTGCGTGAAAAAATTGCATTTAATGAGACCCGACCCTATTTCGCATTACACAAAATAAGACATTTTTCAACATTTTATTTAGCCTTTTATTTTCTATTGCCCCCCGTGATTGCTTTTTCTGGCTCCACCACTGGCACCAACCCGCACCACGCTCACCCCTACCCCCCTCCTTTTTACAAAGTTTGTTTAAAAAGGTTGTTTATATTTCCGTACGTTTTGCAATCAAACCGATTTATATTACTCTGGTTACTCCTATTACAAAATTTTAACACAAATACTCAGGTCGAGTTTGGAAACCAGGTCTTGTGTCAAGTATCGAACTTCAAACTCAAACTCCACAAAATTTTAACCTGACTGGACGTAAAACCACTAAAGTCAGTAAACTCCTTCGTTTGTTCACCGATGTTTTTAGTGATTGAAATATGGGAAAATTCTCAAAATGCCCCAGTTGCCCAACTTTATTACCCTAAATGCCCCACTTTTTTTTTCACTTCTCAAAATGCCTCATGGGCAACTCTATCAAATATTTGGGCTCGCGTTGTACTTACAAAGTACAAATCTAACACTTTGTCTGTTGGGCAACTTTGACCTAATATATTGGGCAACTGACAATTTTTGTCTTTTAGTGAAAAAGCAAAATTTTTATTTTTAAATTTTTAAATACAAATAAGTTGGGCAACTTGGCCCCACACATATTTACTTTTGGGCAACTCTCTATAAATAGCACTCTATACCATACAAATACACCTTTAATAAACCAAATTACACATCCCAAATAATTATTTATTCTCCTAATACACCTAAATACAAAACACAAATTACCCAAATCATCCCACACACACACTACTGCTTTACCCCACACACACATTCCCTCTCAAAGGCGAAAAATCATCTGCAACTTGAAACACATATCCTTCCCTCTCAAACTCAATAATCCAACGCCCTAATCCTACTCCCTCAATAGTTCTTCTTCCATACGACGCATATTCGTACATTCAAATCAATCCGACGCATATTCGTACAATCAATCGTTGTTCTTCAACATCTCAAGAATCCAACCACGAACATATTTGATGCAAAGCTAACGGTCAGATCTAGATTAGAACATATTGCTACTATTAAAGGTGCATTGAATGTGAATAGAACCAAATTGTTTAGAGAAACTGTCTTTGGCCCTTGGTTAAATTTTCCTAAGTATTCCCCTGACAACCACTTATACCATTATTTATATCAAAATGCAGTTGAGGTGTCAAAAGTTAGTGATTGTTGTCCACCTTTAACTTTTGTACTAGGTGATAATGTTTTTGATTTTGGCCGTGAACAATTTAGTCTTCTAAATGGGTTTCGTTTAGGACCAGTAGATAAAAGTGAAAGTGACCACGGCCATGTTGTTAAGGGTATAACATATAGTCCTTTTTTTGATCGGTTGTTTCCTGATAAAAAAAACTAAGAACACAAAAGTTAAGGGTGATGACCTCTTGGTGTTGGTAAAGTCGGCGGAAAGGTGGGAATTGTTATCCGATGAAGATGCTGTGAGGGTTGCTTTGTTGGTGATTGCAACATTTGTATTTATTGGTCGGGAAGGAAGGTTTAATGTTCCTGACCATTTGCTAAGGAATGTTGAGGATTTTTTTGTATGGAATGAGTATCCATGGGGCGAATACACGTGGGCTCATCTTTATAAAAGAACGGTGAATGTTGTTCCTAGGCATCTTGAGGCAGAATCAAAGAAGCCCGTTCCAAAAGATCCAAAAAAAGAACAAACATACACTCTGTATGGATTTACATGGGTGTTGAAGGTTAGATTTTACTTGTAACATACATTATTTGTGCTTGTATATATTCTGATGGTTAATCTAAATAATGTGTTGGCATTGTTCATTAGGCATTGGCTTGGTTTCCTAGGCATTGTTCTGTAGTCAGTGTAAGTGTTTGTGTAGATTTAAGGATGTTATGGTTGATGGTTTCGCACTAGATAAATACATAGAAACGATTTGTAAACGGTTGGTTGAAACCACTGACAATGTGTCTTCATCCACTGCTAGTTCAGAAGAAGCCACTGCTGCAACAACACGTTATGTAATTGTATCCCCTGTTACTACATATACAGCCACTGCTATCCTAACCACTCCAACCATAATCACAACCACTATAATCACAATCACTAACTCTTAGTTCGATGTATTTATTTTTTCAGATTTGGATTATGGAGACATTCCCAAACAGCTCCTAGTTCTGGACCAAAGACCCAGAGAAGATCCCACGTTGTCTAGCTTGGTCAAAAGTAAAAAACTTTGAAAAAAAACATTACACAATTTTATTTGATCCGGTAAGTAAAAACCCAAAATTAGTTTACCGTTGTATGTTTTTATTGCATTTAGCATATCAGCTTATCTCCTTTGTTATTTAGGCTTTCAGACCACTATAGAAGATTGTACCAACAAATGCCGAGCTGAGTTGTCCGTGGTACATTCGCAGTATGGAGTACATCCGTCAACTAGATTCCCAACTTGTTGAAAGAAGAGAAGAGTTGGCTGACCAACTGATGGTGGAAGAAGAGGAATCTATGGCTGGTGTGGATGTATGCGGTGGAATTCAAGCCGATTTAAATGTCCCTTTCTGTGACGCCGATGAAGTAGTTACAGAAGGTCAAACGTCTAGTGTCAATGACAAAGCTGTTGAAGAAGAGAATGTTGTTGGGTTTGGTGAAATGTTGAATAAGAATGAGCCTGAAAAGGTTGAAGATGTTGTAGCCGGTAATGTAGAGGTTGCAGATGGGATCAAATGTGACAAAGCGGAATCGTCACATACCTTAGATAAAGATCACTTTCGTGCCGAGCTTAAATCCCTTAAGTCCAGGGTTGGTAGTATAGAAGAACGTGTAGGAGTAGTTGGTGTATCACAACTCTTATGTGAGTTACACAGCGTAGAAAAGAGAATTGTGGTAATTGAGGAAGCTTTAGGAATAAAGTCACAAGATGATGTTGGTGAGATTAAGGTAAAAAGCTGTTATTTGAATTTTTGTTACTTCATTCCACCAAAATGGTCTCTTTGAGTGCCTAAGTAAGTTCACTTTTTTACAGGTGGATAGTGTTGATGCCAACAAACCGTTGGCTACTTCCGATGAACACACCCCAATCAGGACCAACGTAGGATCCGATGACAAGCAGAAGCTGTTGTATACCGATTCTGATGAGTTTACCGGGCCTATGACCCAAGTTATGAAAGCTGCTTTATCGGGAGGTCCTGACGATGCTCATCATTTCAACAATATAATGCAGGTGGATAACAAATTTGATTGTGCTGCCTTACCAAATTTGAATGATGAGTTCTCAGACATTGCTTATGATGGTTTTGATCCAACTCCTGTTGACGTACGCATATATATATATATTGTTTTTTTTCCCTTCTTTTACTTTTTTCTATTTCAATATTAAACCCACATACCCTTTATCTTGGAATCGATGGATGTGAATGGTGCTGAAAAAGAAAATGACAGTGCGAAGGGTAAAGAAATTGTTGTGTGGCGGCCACCTCTTTTGTGGGAATGGTTTGTGCATTTTACTCTTACATTGTTAGAACGGTGGCTGCAGCAGGGGCTTTACCGGTAGACAACGTTTATGATCCCGCTGCGCAAGGTGCTGCACAAGTAGACACATTAGATATGGAGGTTGAGGAAACGGCTATGGAAGGGGCAGATACACAACTTGTTGAAGTGATATGCCTTGATTATGAGGATGGGCAGGATGTTGTCAAGGTACATTTAATTATCTTATCATTTGTTAACAACAAATGATGCATAATAGTAGTACAATCCCAGAGCAGACATGGCAAAAATAAGCTGAGCAAAGACATTATTAGCGACAAACAAGTCCCTGCTTTTCATTTGATTACTATATACATTAATACATTTGCATAGATAGCACATAAACACACATTAAAACAGTTTTCGACACCTAAAAAACAAATATGATACTAAAAACATAAATGACCATCATCATAATCTACATTTTAGTTCCAGAGATCTCTCCCTTGCTTTTCTTATTTGCTTCGACTCGTTGAAACAGTATTTCAAGACTACTAATCCTATTTTCCAAACTATAAATATTTTCAAATAATGTAGGATTATTCACATGTTGCTCCACTTCGTTTTTATCATCTTCCTCAGTTTGGTGCACCACCTCCCTTTGCTGCATTACCTCACTTTGAAACTCTTCCTCTACCTCATTTTGCTGCACTATCTGACCTTGCTGCACCACCTCAGTTTCAGCCTCCTCCTCATTCTCTAGATCTTCCTCATCTTCATCTTCTTCCTCCTCTTCCTCATCAAGTCCATAAATCTCATCCCAGTAGAAGTCTTGGCGACGCAGCCAACTAAGGATATTTGTCCTCATCTACACACTCACTTGCCTATATGAACCATATTCTGACATTGGTTCTTCCCCAAAAGCATCTAACACTGCGTCAAAAAGCAAATCGTTGTTTAAGACAAAATCATACTCTTCTTCATCATTTTGAAAGTTTCCATTTGGTGTTGCCATTGTTCTTGAGCGAGAATAAGAGAGAATAAAGTGAGAGTTGTGATAATAAGATAGCAGAAACTAGGAAAATTTTATGTAGTAGGATATGTAGCAGTAACAAGAATCTTATCTTTTACATTGTGTTGTACTTGAGTTAGAATAAAATACTATCTTTTACACTGTGTAAAGAATCTTATCTTATCTTTACAATGTGCTACAGTTGATATAATTATTAAAATATAAATTTTTATTTTTCACTTATTTGTATTTAATACATTAATACATTAATACATTACTTTTACATACTAGGAAACATGCAAACTATTTTCTTTTTCACTTATGGTTGACTTGGTTGTTTGAGTGTCTTACGACAATTCATTTGCTTCCGAACATTAGTTTTACGGCTACTAGGACCAACATCTTGCGCATTGGGTCCTAACCTTTGTGATTTCTTAGAGTTACCACCGCCAGTTGGTTCTATAACTTGTTTTTTTTCAATACCGTATATCTCTCTTCTTATGTCTTCTAGCACTGCAGCTGGTAATCGGTAAGTAGGTTCAGCATCTGGTCCATATAATTCATATATTTCAGGAAACATTACCTCTCTTGCTACCTTTATCGACCACTCCCTTTCATCGTGGTTTTCCTCAAACCTAACTCCTTTAGAACTCGACATAAATCAATTAATGTGATGGAAATATGGTTATGAAACTGAAAATGAATAGGAGCAAATATTTGATGGAAATATGGTGAACAATAAGATCATGGTTTCGCTATTAAATAGACACCACGTGCTAAGTCACATGTAAACAGTTAAACATACATAATCAACTTTGCAGAGGATTTACTTTTGAAAATAATAAAGGGCCCTGAACAAACAGTCATGATTTGTTGTGCATGTCCTTAAAAAAATTACCACAACATTGGTAAGTCATGACTAAAAAAATTTATGTCGTAGAATATCAGTTGAGTATTGAAGTTATTTAATTGTTGGATAGTCGAGCTGTTTGTTAAAAGATGCATCGTTTTTTTTAAGGCTGCAAATATCATATTAGTTTTCAACTCCCTTAAACGTAAGAGGAAGCCAGGGAGATATTGCACCTCACCCTATACTACTCCACCAGCCACTACTCCAAAGAGAAGGCGTTCAGCACGGATTAATTGTCAAACCCCATCCCCTCCTAACGCTCCAGATTTTGATGATACGTTGGAACCGTTTGTGGAGGTATTTGACTGTGTCAACTTATATGTCTCTTACTTTGTAATACAAACATTAACTAAAAGAGTTAATTTGTTCTAATTTAGAATCTGTCGAGAACTGGAACTGGGAAGAAAAAACAAAAAAGGTAACTGTGCCATGTTCCGTTCAAAAATTTTTGAAAGAGAATAACGGAACTAGGTTTATCTTCCCATGGGGCAATGAAGACACAATTGCTGATCGCCGGTTTTGGGACTGTTTATTGGCAACGGGTGGTAACAAGGATGGATGGCTGAGGGACGAGGTGCGTATAAAATCAGTTGTTAGTATTGTACCATAATTGTTTCTTTGTGATTCCCACTTGTTTTTAATAATGTGCCCGAATGTGTAAACAGCACCTTGACCTATGGGTAGATTTGATGTGGCATTTCTGACCATCAGATGCCGACTGGGCTATGGTGGGTCCCTTTTTCACACCTCAAGTAGTTAATGACATGGTACGAACCTATTGGGCAAATGGTGTAAAGTACCCGGTGCCTTGGGCTGATGTCGAAAAGGTATTTATTTCTTTCCATATTGCCGTATGTATAGATTGTTCAGCCGGCTCCGTTATGCTGATGTCGTAAATGATGTAGGTACTATTTCCAATAAACGAACCTGACAAGCACTGGGCGGTAGGAGAGCTGCATATCAGTACGGGTGTTTTGACATTGTATGATTCGTTTCCAGCCTTTACAAACAAACGGATTTGGTGGAAGGATACCATGCCTGCAAAATTTCAGTATTGGCTGCCAAAATTACTAGACGAAACGGGAGTCTTTGCAGCAAAAGGCATACATATCAACGGTTATCATATTAGCTTTCAAAAATTTGTTGACGTCCCCAAACAAACAGGTCAATAATGTGACTGCGGGATATGGTCTTGCATTAACCTATATAGGCTGAGTCATAACATGCCATTAAAGTCTGACGATCCTGCAGAAACAGCTCTTGCCTATCGCGAAAGAATGTTTGAGTACCTATGGAAATACAAGATTGAGTATGCTGGTCATTGACTATATTTATTACAAGTTTTGGTATCGTCAACTCTCATTGACTAAGTATGTATATAATTGGTACATAAAGGTGTTAGCTCATAAGGAATGATAAATCTGTAAATATCCAAAATGTTTTGTGAATGTTTATAAATACTATTAGTTGATATTAGTATTGCTTGTTTAAATCATAATAATCACTACTCAAAACTGATTACATATAAATTATGATATTACATTTAAACCAGCTTCCAATCTTCTATTAGCCGTGGTTTATTCTAAACTAGCCGTCGTATCTACTCAACTAGCCGTGGTTTCAACAGTGCTTGTAGTCGTGGTTTTGATCATACTAGCTGTGGTATCTTTTCAACTAGCCGTGGTTTCTTCTCAACCGACCGTGGTATCTTTTCAACTAGCCGTGGTTTCAACAGTTATTCTAACCGTGGTTTCTTCATACTTCCCGTGGTTCCAACAATAATTCAATCCATGGTTTGACCCACCATCCTCCTCAGCCTTCTTATTAGATACACCACCCATTCTACTTAACCTTCCTTGAGATTTTTATTGCCAAAGGACCTTGTACACCAGCAATCTTTTGAATCTTCAAGAGCAATTGATCTACCATTGGATTTGTTGATATGGTTCCTTGTGGATCAAGCGTCGCTTCCAACATTTTCCTGGCAACAGTTTTGGACAATGGATAGGGTTTATCAATAAACATGAAAAACTTATCCTTAGTAGATTGTACAGCATGTACTCTGGAATGCTCATAAAGCATCCATTCAACTACTTCAAATTGTTTCCAGAATTTGTCCGCTGGATTAGGTTGACACATGTTTTTCACTGATCTCCACACGAACCTTGCTAATCCTCCAGTTGGCCCATGCTTTCCATATCTAAAATCAATGACTTTCCGTAACTGTTCCAAATCCTCTATTGATAGAAAGAACAACAATCTTCCAAAATCTATGTATGTACTTCTGCATCCATCTGCTCTTGTTATTTCAATCACTTCTCTACCATTTTCAGTGATTATTTTCAAATCATGAACTGGCTGACTTGCGCTTAGTGGTGTACGATTAATCGGCTCTTGTATACCACTGACCTTAAGATACACATCCATTCTTTCTTCCCTCTCCATCCCTTCATCCAATTTCTGTTTCTTAGAACAACGCACATACTCCCTAATTTCTGCCATTCGCTTTTGTTCGTTCTTGATCCACTCAGCTTCTTTATCAGAATTCATAGGATTGAAATCATCTTTCATTCTTAACCAACTTTCATACAGCTCTTCAATCTCTTCGTACGTGCATTTGTTCAAATCCTTGCCTTTGCAAAATTCCACGTGCTTGAGAATCGTGATCATGAAATTTCTCCTTTGAGCCCTAGTAGGAGGTTTGTTATTCTTACTATTATATGGTACGACACTTCTTTCCTTCTGCATTTGTCTCGCCCTCGCAGCCAGAACCTTTGACCTTGATGGAACATCTAATAGTGCCCATTCTTCATTACTCCATTCCAACTTTGTCATTTCAGAAGCCTGAAGAAATGCTTGTTCCTTGTTCCATCGTTCAATCACTCTCATACTAGCTTCATCTTGTTCTTTTTTTTTTCAAAAGCAAGATGTTCAACCTTAAAATTTTCATCCAACTGTATTGATAATTCATGATCATGTGAAACCTGATCCTCCTTACTATCAAATTCAAGTTCTTCTTCAGGTTCAGAAATAGATTCACCCTTTCCTATGTCTCGTTGATCTACTACTTTATTAACTGGCTCCCCATTCTTCAAACTATTAGCCAATGGTTTATTTCCAGTAGGTTCAATTACAATAGGAACAGTTGCAATAATAGAATCAGGAATTGCTAAGGTTTTACATAAGTTCAGCAGTGTACCATCAGTGGTTGTAGTAGCAATATGTGTATCTGAAGTAACTGTCGATGATATTACCTCTGAGGTTACAACAGTGCTGTCATTTGTAGTATCACTAGATAGAGTCTGCACAACTTCTTCCTCTTCGTCTTCAACTGCAACATTAAAAGGTTCGACCAATTGTTCTTTTCCTTCCTCTACCAATCCTGCTTTTCCAACCTTCAAACCTTTAACCAAAGGTTTACCCAAGGGTTTAGGACCAGTGGGTTTAAGTAGTATAGGAAAATGTGCAGTACCCGATCCAGTCCGACTGGGTAAGGTTTTACATAAGTTCATCAGGGTACCAGCAACCTCTTTCTCAACTTCATTAGACTTGGGTGGTTGTGTGACCGTGGTTGTCATTAAGGAGGCATCACTTATTTTATTTGTACTACCAGGGGATTCAGCAACAATAAGAGTGGTTGTTTCCTGCCCCACTTCTTCCTCTTCGTTTTCAACTACAACCTTTGAAGCTTCAAGCACGGCTTCTTTTCCCTCTATGTCAGTAACCATATAGTCACCACCATGGTCTCCACTATCGAAATCCACCTCAACATCCATGTTTACATCCTCCCCTGAATCAATGATTTTGCTCCTCCCCTTTGAGGACCTGTCTTTCTTAGGCATCTTCGATACTCTAGTAGATGCAGCAAACCTTGGTCTTCTTACTCTCTCCAACACATAAACCCTGTGCTTCAACATTCTTATTGTATTTTCCATTTGTGTACATTTAGCCTTCAATTCATTCACTACTTGTATAATATTCTCACCATATGTGGTACCCGTGGGTTCAGAGACGGTGGCATTGGGTTGAGCGTCAGTGGTAGCAGGGGGATCAGCATCATTGGTTTGGTTGTTTTGTGATGCAGGTATATGTAATGGTTTAGCAGTGGATTCTGATGGGTTAGCAGTGTGTTCAGACGTGGTAGGAGTTGGTTGAGCATCATTGCTTTGGTTGGGTTGGGATTCAAGTACCTCCTGATTATCAGGAATGTCTGGCAAGTTAATCATATTAGGGAATAAAGGTGTAAGCTTTCCTGAGAACTTGTCATTCTTTTTTCTCAAGTGTGTGAACACCCTAGAAGACATATGATGTACCTCATACTCCCTTTTATCACGAACGGGTTTTTTGATCTGTTTCTCCACTATTAATTGAACAAACCTAGGATATAAGTAGTATTTACCCTTTTCTTTAATGTTCTTCATAAACCCCTCAAAGATCATCCTAGACCAGTTAAATACCCTTCCCTGTGATAAACATATGACAGCAGTTGCTATTTTTGATGGAAACTCATCAAACCCAGTGGTCTTATTGCTTAGACACAGAAGCAAAGTATATATTAAAAACTTCCATTGGGGTGAGAACATACCTTTATGATACTTAATTCTTTCCACATTTTTCTCATAACCCAATCTTTTCAACCCCTCAAAAATATCTGCATCAGACAAATTGACAACCCCATCAGGATCCTCCAGCTTCAAAACCTCCCTAATCACCTCCTCTTCGACTATTATCTCATTATTACCAACAACACTCCTAATAACCTCTGATCCATCTCGTTCTTGAATTTCTGCCTTCAACCAAAATTGATTAATGTAGGCTTTAAGAATGATAGGTTGTACACTTATTGCATAGTGAATTGGTGTGTGTTAGATAAAATCAATCATCTCATGGAACCCTTCAGTATGATTGTTCTTGGTTAGGTATGCAACGACGTTGTGTGTGGTGGGATATTCTTTCGCCATTTGTATGCTTTAGATGTAAAATCCGTTTAACTATCAGTTTGGGAGTGGGTTAGGGTTTCTGTAGAGCGCCAATTGCAAGTGTTTAAAGATCAATTATTTGATAGCGCAGTGATTTGGGGATTATATACTTTTAGATCAACATGTTACATAACTGCCCCTTGAGTTTCCATTTTCATCAATAATGCACTAGCAGTGGTTCGAAATATACTAGCCGTGAGTTGCCCACACACAGGGGTGGTTAGAAAGATACTACCCGTGGGTTGCCCACGGCTATCTGTGGTTACAATTGTTCTATCAGTGGTTTCCAAAAAACAGCAGTGGTTACACCATGTTTACTCCACAACAAGTCACACGTTATTCACATTTTTGGATAAGGATCTTGTCATGTTTATTTGATCATGAGAGGTAATGCGTTTGTTTTAATTGTACATTCTTTGAATAATTTAAAGTGCACTAGAATTGGGATGCCCACAAACATTTGTGCTTACAGAAAGTGCTAATCACCAAGTCAAATATTCAATGACTTCATTTACTACACAACAACTCACACCTTCAGTTTTATAAATTAATGAATAATTTCCAAGTATATAACCCTGGAAACAAACATGCAAGTCTGGAAAGTGAAATATATGAAGTTTAAAGAAGTGAATTACATGTTTTTTTAAATTAATATTAAGTTTATGAAAGAAACATACAAGTCTCCAGGCTGATAATCTAACTTTAACTAAATTTAACCTTCATTTTGGCTGTCCAAGGTGACCTTATTCAATCAGATTCCACAGATCCTCGTGTTCCCGGTCTTGCCGCATTCTCTCTTCCATTTCTCTTTCAGCCCTATCTTGTTCGGCTAGTTGTTCCATTATTGCTTCATCTTCATGCTGCTTAGTAATCGACTTCTCACCATCAACATTTCCATTTATTTTTTTGTGCTCATCTTTATTCTTGTCACCTATTTCCTTGACAGCCAACGCACCTTTTTCAGCTACATCCTTCTTAGATCTTTTGTTAATTTGTTTCGTATATATTTTATGAAGCACGTCATCAGATGGTCGTTCCACTTCAAAAGACAAACGCTTACGCACAATCCCTGTTAATTATGTAAAAAAAATTAATAATAATAAAATAAAAAAGTAAGGATCCTAAATATATTACTAAAACTAGTAATGAATTGTTACCGTTAGACATTACTACAAATATGAAATTGATATTACTTAAAGAATCTATATGTAGTTGGCATTAGTTACTAGTTTCATCCACTGGGTAGTTGGCAATTTTACTCAACTTAATAAATTTTTCACATAACACAAATAAATGTGTATCTTAGTAAATCTTAGGCAGTTGGCACAAGTACAACATTAACAATAAACAATCACAGACGGGTGGTTCATACTTAATACACTCATTAAAGTGTATCTATGTTGATACATTAAATTTGGGCAACCTTAGAAAGTTTACATTGTTGGGCAACCTAAGTAAATGCACAAGTACAAAGGGCTGGTAATTTGGACTTGGCTTGCCTCAAACAGTTTACTGTAAAGTCCAAGAATTATTTCCACCTAAATTTGTTCAAAACACAACCATGGATTACGATGACAATTCTAATTTTAAGGTTTATTTAGTGCATCCTGCATCTAAACATGCAGTTAAACTACCTAAAAATATCACTTTCAATAAACTAGTTGCGTATGTGAAGAAAAAGGTTAACGGTGTGAAAGACACACCAAATGATAGAGTCAGGTTATCTTACGAAGATGGTTCCATGGAAGTGGACGTTGTTGATGATGAAGACGTCCAATTCTTCATTCACGAACTCTGTTGTAAGAATGAGCAAACTCAAGCTCTGTTAATTTCAACAAAAGAACCACCACCTTCAGAGGTAAAATCATCTTCGGCTTCTAATCATTTATCATTAGACCTGAATTTTCCGCTGATTCACAAAGATAGTTACCATGACACACCAAAGGTCGAGGATACCTTTTTTCACCAACCTGATCATTCACTTCCTCCGTCGCAAAGAGACTCATTTAAAAATATGCCCACGCCACCAACAGCACCACAACCAGAATTAAAAAACATCGATTCCCAAAAAACCGATACCTTTTTTTTCAAACATAAAGAATTTTATAATAAAGCAGAATGCATGTTTACTATTGGAAAGAAATCATTACTTGAGCGCTTTGAATACAAAGTTATTAAATCAGAGCCCACTAGGTACAACGTGAAATGTATAAATCGAGGCTGCTCATGGAACATATACAACCGTAAAAAAAACTGGATAGCACTTTCTTTGTTTCTAGCATCAACAATGTCCACACATGTTCAAGAACTGAATTACATCCTAATCATCGTAATGCGACAATGAAGTTACTTAGTCAGTTGCTAATTGAAAAATTGAAAGATACTCGGAGGGTATATACTGGAAAGGACATACAAAGAGATCTGAGTCTTGAATGGAAAGTAAACGTTTCTTACAAACGAGCTTGGGGGGTAGGAATTTGGCATTTGAGGTGTTGAACGGTAAACATGAACAATCGTTTGAGCAGTTAGCTTTATATTGTCATAACCTAAAGCTAAAAAATGAGGGGACTGTAACACACATCGATACAGACGAAGCTGGAAGATTTAAGATGGTTTTTGTAGCATTTGGTTTTGCGGTAAGTTTTGCGGCAAATTTATATTAATTGTTAGTATTAGTATTTTTAGTATTATTATTCTTATACACACATCTTATTATTATTATTATTAGTATATTAAGCTTTAACGTATACTAAGCACTAATATATACTTAACGATACTAGATTCGGAGTTTTATAGCCTTCATGCGGCCATTGATTATAATTGATGCTGCGCATCTGAAAGGGAAGTATCTAGGAACCAACATGCTTGCTGTTGGTATGGACGGAAATAATCAGATTATTCCAATCGCTACCGGGGTCGCACAGGGTGAGACCGCTGAAGCCTGGACATTGTTTTTGGGGTGGTTGAAAGAATGCATTGGCGAAGTGCCTAATCTGGCGATTATTTCAGACAGGCATCATTCAATAACAAAAGCTTGTGACACAGTTTTTCCAAATTCCTTTCATGGTTATTGTTGTCGTCACTTGATGATGAATTTCAATATCACCCGTAAAAAGCATAAGGCTTTGTACTGGAAGGTGCGCAAATGCTACACAACTGAAGATTTTGATAATGCAATTTCCGAGCTTCGTGCAAAAAAATCATATGCCGTCAAAAAACTTGAAGACGCCGGGTATGAAAAGTGGTCTAGGGCATATTGCAGTGGAAAAAGATACAATTATTTGACGTCAAACAGTGCGAAGTCAATAAAATCATTAACAAGGCACGTTCGAAAGGTACCAATAACTATGCTCTTGGAGTACTACAGACGTCTTCTACAGGATTGGTATTTCGAACGTCGCGAAAAATACTACGGTATAACTATATATTAGCCGTCTCACATTTACTTGTTCGATAAATGTTACCTTACGTATGCTTATTTTGCAGACGCACCGGAATTTGAACTTACACAATGGGCAGCTAGGAATGTTGAGCAGAGAATGTGGAAGAGTGCTAATTGGGAAGTAAGAGGCATTGCCATGTGTGCTGTGTACCAAGTTATAGACAATCGTCGTAGTCATATTGTTGATTTTGTAAAGAATGAATGCAGTTGCAGGTACCTGCAATATACAGCTTGTCAATTACGGTAAATGTTGTTTATTCGTGTATGGTTTTTGATTACGAAGACTCGTGCAGGAAATGGCAACTTTCGGGACTACCATGTGGTCATTTGTGTGCAGTGTGTAGAGAAGAAAAATTGACTAACTGTAACAGATGGGCGGAAACATGGTTTACAAAAACTGCACTCAAAGGCACATATCATGAAATGGTGTATCCTTTGGAAATAGAGTCAGAATGGCATGATCCGGGTAACTTGCAAAAGGTTAAACCGCCGTTGATGGACAAGAGGCAGGCAGGAAGACCTAAAAACAAAGATCGCTTCCCATCAAAAAATGAGGAGCCAAAAGTTAGAAAATGTGGGAGGTGTGGTACCGTAGGGCATACCCATGCAGCATGCATGGAACCAGTGCCCAGAAAAAAGGTAACCTAGATTGTTTGTTCAAATGTATATCTAATATTGTTTTTTAGTATTCTGACACGATTGGTTGTATATGTTGTTAGAAAAAAACGAATAGCAGGACAGACAAGGGAAAACAAGTTATGCAAGGGATGGCACCTGAACATGGAACGCGTAAAGGTGGGTCAGGTGCTCATTTTCAATTGAAAGATGACCCAGAATCGCAAGTGGACGACGAGTATTTTCAAAATGGGAGAATTTACCAGGATTGGGATGCCGTACGTTGGGATGGAGAACCAACTAACAGCGTTTCGGAGGGTTACGTATATAATGCTGGCATTAACCTAAATTCACTCCCTGAATCATCAAATACATATCACTTGGATGATTTCAATAACATGGATAATTACTAGGTCAATGTTCTCTTTAATTAACTAATGTAATAGTTGCTAAAGTATGTGTATGCTTAAAGTTAAACAGTACTTCATATGGTTGTGTAGTTTCATTGTTGTTCCAAGATTAACTTACAAACTATCAATTATTGGTGTGTTGCACTTTGATAAGTGTTAGAAGTAATAGTTTTAACCAAGTATTTGTATTTTGTCGTGAATAAAACGTTGCGTTTGTGTATGAATGTTTTGTTAAGTTTCATGTTCAAGGTCATGGTAAATAATTGTGAAAGTTTAGGCAATGCAAAAGGCTAGTGCAAAACCAGCTATGATTTGTCCTGTTTTGGATGTTTGTTCAGAAATAATAAATCTTGTGAGCATGTGTAAGTGAAAAAAAACAAATATAGTGACAGTATGTGGATTGGGTTTAAAGTATTTGAAAGGCTGTAATTTTTTATTGGATGTTATTCAATAATATGGGAGCAGCTGTGCATCATGTGACAAATGCTATATGAGGACATGGATTGGTGTCATGATAATACAAATACAGTTAACAGTAATGTATGTATTTGCTGCTTGCCTATTTAAAGACTGCAAACCCATCTTGTTAGTTAACCAGTTTATTTATTTATTTTTTTTAATTTGTGATAACGTATTGGGATAAGGAAATGTCTAGATTTCCTAGGTGTGATAAGCTTAGAGCCGATGCAAATTCTAACAACTGGCCTGATATGTTAGTCTTCTATTGCTACCAAGCCTCTGGCAAAGATGTTCGTATGGCACAACAATTGAATGCGCTTGCGGGAAGATTGCTTCAAATCACTGAAGAAAGGCTTAGCTTCATTCAAGAATTGGAGAGTGTTGGAAACAGGCATGCTCAAAAAACAGCAGAATATTTGAGGGGGGTAAATGGTAAAGATGATCAAAAGATCATGCAGATGCGTATCCTTTCACGGGAACTGGAGCTAAATGCTGCGAACAATGGCATCTTTATCGAGAGACTCAGGGGCTTGATGGATCTCTAAGTGTGTGTCTTTTCAGTGTGTTCTATGTTGTTTGTTGTTTTTGCATTAGTATGCGTCCGTTATCTTATTATGAGTGTTCTTGTAGTGATTGTGTGTCACCCATGAAATGCGATTGTAAGATATTGAATTGAATAAAATGGGTTGTTAAATTTGTATGAATTAAAATTTTTTACTAAGTGGTTATCATTCGACATCTATTTGATTAGCACTTTGATTTTAAATTGTATTTTGAAGTGGTTATCATAACAGTGTGTGTATATTAAATATTGTTGGATAGAATTACCTCACAAGTACTAGTTGCATTGGTTTGTATTAAAGTAGCCGTGGTATCTTCTCAAGTAGCCGTGGTTTCTTCTGAACTAGGCGTGGTTTCTTCTCAACTAGCCGTGGTTTCTTCTCTACTAGCCGTGGTTTCTTCTCATCTAACCGTGGTTTCAGCATTGTACTAGCCGTGGTTTCTTCTCAACTACCCGTGGCTATAAGCATTCTTGAAACCACGGCTAGAAGGATCAAAGCACTGATCAATGTCATTTAAAAAGATGTTAACAAGAAAATTACTAAGTAGTAGTAAATTGGCCACCATGAAAAGGACACTTATCTTGCAAAATGAGATGAATTCCATCGACTACATTCTTTAACTTTGCAGCAGTTGTTTCTTCTACACAGGTAGCGGATACAGCAACATAAAGCAAAATGAAAAGCTTTTCATTATTTAAAGATAACTTAACAAGAAGATTAATAAGTTGTAAATAAAATGCCACCATGAAAAGGGCACTTATCTGGCAAAATGAGAAGCATTCCTTCCGATAATTTCTTTGAATACAGCTCGATACAAAAAACACAACCATGCGAACACTTATAATGACAACGATATTAACAAAATAATACTTCCCTGTTTGGGGTTCACATTAATTAAACTAGTTGATACATCAGTTTAGCTACTACATACCCTGATACAAAATTCATCCCTTGTTACAAACAGTTAGAATTACAACCAAATATGACAACAACATGTCTACCAAACACATACCCTGTGTTGTAAAAAAAATTTGCCATATGCTCACGATATGCAAGGGCAGCCTGTACAGGGTTATCGACGGCCAATGACTTCCCATTTGACATTCTGTATAAGAATATGCATACCCAGATACCACAATCACCAAACAGAGTCCCCTGATCTGGAACGTTGGGTGCATTCTTGAAGGTAATTGCATATGTTGTCGGATTTATACCTTTCTTCTGGAAGACACTGGCTTTGTCTAGAACGATTGGTAGTCCAGCCTGTATATACATCCAAACATATTTTGTTATTTTACATACCAACTTAACACAATACATAACAACTTAAATGTATACATCCAAACATATTTTGTTATTTTACATACCAACTTAACACAATACATAACAGCTTAATAGTATACATCCAAACATATTTTGTTATTTTACATACCAACTTAACACAATACATAACAACTTAAATGTTTGCATCTGACACACTGAAGCTACGGCAAACACTAAAAACATAAACTACACCAAACTACAATGAAACAAGACATCCTAATAAACCGCCATATCACGATGAGTCTGCAAAATAAGTGATTCACGTAAAGGTTTGAACATAAAGGACCCAACATCTCCCTCGATGCCCAAGTGCTGGAAGTTCCCAGTAGCAAGCTTGTATAGTACAATGGTTGCGTTAAATCCTTCCTGGTTTCCAATTTCAATTACAGGGTCGTCGTTGTCGTCAAAACCAATTAATTTGAGTGCTATTGGGGTGGTAATGCTAAGAAGCTGTGTAGCAGATGCAATCGTACCACCACCAACTGTTAAAACCCATATAGAGAAAACAGAACTGACATCCCCTTGAATGTTTCCCGAAACGACCAGACTGTCTCGTATGTTTGAAACATAGAACGGTAAAGGAAGGTTGCCTATTAATTCATCAAGTATGTCCAGGACTTGGAAACGGTTGGTGAGCAAGTCAAAAGACACAATCAAATAGCTTTCGAATGTGCTACCATCGTTAGCATACAACCGTTGATAACCACACCAATAGATGTGACCCCCAACATTAGCTTGACTTGCTTTTTTGATTCTAATTGTGTTCGGAAGCAAGCAATGCTGATCTAACACCGTCCATTGTTTAGAGGAGAATGTGAAAATTAAGACAGTGCATGGTTGTGTTTGATTGAATGGGTATGAAATTTTTAGGAAGGTCGGATCAAAATTGTCAGGACGAATCCCAAAAGCCATAAAGCGTTTTTCATACTCCTGTGATGTCAAAACATAGGGGACAAACGTGGCGACTGCTCGGTTGATGGAAGGGTTCCAAACGACCGCCATGGTATCACGGACAATTGGTCCATAGTTAAAACCCCAAACTCCATGTGACCAGCCAATTGGTTTGACGTCAGAAAATGAAATGTTTGAGGAAAGAGGGTTCAAGTAAAAATTTTGATTTACCAAACCCACGTATCCTTTAAACCTCTGCTTGTACATCAAAACGTATGAAACTGGTGGAGTGATTCAAACACCAAAACGGACGGTGAAATGCATGTTGTCTATGCAAGACTTCCAAGCCTTGCAGACACTGCGGCATTGAGCCACACACCTCACTGAGAGCCTATTAACTATGTCCATTTGAACTTCAAGTGGAATGTTGTCAGACATCATGAAATTTTATTGGGCAACTGTGAAATCAGTTAAGATGGGCAAGTTTCACAAGAATTTTGTGGGCAACTATTAAACTGTAAGTATCTGTTTAGTGTTGTATGGACAGTAAGAGTATTATAAATAGAACAATTAGAGCATTCATATCTAGGGACCAACCCATAAGATATGCATTTAAGAAATAGTACATGTATTAAATGGTTAAACAGTTAAGTTCCAGTTTAAAGAGTTGACTTGTGCTTAATACTACCATCAAATTAATGATCAAGTACAAGGGAAAGGTTCATAAACACTTGAAAGTGTATGTTACATAATTAATTATAGTTGGGCAACTATGACGCATGGGCAACTTAGTCAATAACTAGTTTGTTTGTAACTACTAGCTACAAAAATGTTGTTCCTTTTTAAAGTCTGATAGGCAACTTAGTCAATAACTAGTTTGTTAACTTTGTTGTATTGACAAACATTTATCAATTAAGAACTTATAAGCAATGGTACCTGTAAACATGCACGCATCTTCTTGTACCAAGGACGCCACTCAGCTTCAGGCTTATAGCCACTGTCGTAAAATGTTACAACCCCCATCCTAATATGGAATCGAGCCAGAAACCAATGTTTTTCCTTTTCATTGATAGGCATATAAACCTGCCGTATAACACAAAAGGCCAGTTTTACAAAACACATAACAATATATGTATAAAGGTATGAACACAACTATTACCTGTTCAACATCAGCCCATTGGTGTTTGTACTTTTCCCCGTTAACATACCAAATGGGGATGGAGTCTTGTAATAGCAGCTGAACAAAGTATGCAGTTACCATAGCCCAATCAGCGCCATCGGGTCTGAAATGCAACATGTATTCCACCCACAACTCTATGTGCTATAAAGCAACAATAAAAATTGATTAGGGTATAAAAGCAACAATATAAAATGAATATACCATCGGGTGAAAGATATGCGTGACTGTTACCTCGTCCATAAGCCAACCTTTCTTAGGAGGGTCTAAACACACTAAGGATTCCCAAAATCTCCGATCCACACGAACTTCTTTGGACCAAGGAAACATACATCGAAGGGGCCCCTGCTTTCCAAGAAATTCGTCGTACTCATCAGTAAGATATACTTTGTCGATAGCCTTGTTCCTTCGGGAAAGAACCTACACACACGTTGTTACTAACACGTAAATTAAAAACAGTTTAAAAAAATATATTAAAAGTTGTTTTTCATACCTCAACCCAAGGTTTAACATTTTGTAACTGTGCAGTCATATCTGGATCCCGGCACCCATGTGTTCGATTATTTTCAGATTCCACAAATCTTTTTGACCAGTAATACGACGACTCAGCGCCATCTTTTTTACTCCTCATGTCAGGTGTTATGTCTGCCTTGGCTCTTTTCCAATGGTCTGAATTATAGAAAGCTATAGACCTCTTTTGCTTTTCCTTCTCAATCTTCAACAACTTTGCCTTTTGCAACCTGCGATTCTTCTCCTCTATCATAGCCATTAGAAAATCATTTTCCATCATCTTTTGTTCTTCCATCCTCCACCGTTCTTCCTCTTCTTTCCTCAACCTTAATTCCTCTTCCAACAGATACTCCTGAGTAACAGGTGATGCATTTAAAATACATTTAATACAGTATGGCAAAAGTGTACATTTGGATATCACATTACCAGAACTACATCATCCTCATCATCACAATCTGCCGGCTCTGAACGAATGCTAGAAATAAGAGAGTCAACCAATTCATGGAATTCACGATTTACTTGGTCTCGAAACTCATAGCTGAGGTGGGAAAAGGATGCAGTAAAGTCCAATTTATCCTGTAAGCGAAATAAAGTGCATTGTAAAAAAAACGGATAGTTCTTTCACATGCAAGGACCTACAAAACGGATAGTTCTTTCAAAGAAATAAAGATAATATATCGATGAACTGGCCTACCCGAAATCCGCAAGTTCTTTCACTTGCAAGGACCTACAAAGTAATAAAGGGTATTATCCTTAACAATAATTCTAATATAAACTTATAGTTATTATTTAATGTTGACTAGCAAATAACCTGAATAATAGCCTCGAGTTTGAAAACACGAGAATTCAACTCTTGAATGACACAATCCTTGAGGCTGATTTCTGTTAGAAGACTACTGGTCTGTACCCTAGACACAATCAGTAAATACTTTTTTTCTGTCCTACCACGTTTTCGTGCAGCAGCCAACTTCTGTAGATACACATCGTAATCATGCGGTAATTTTGTTGGAAGAGTCCTTGGTATGTAGTGCAGGTAAAATTCCCTAAATTGACTATACCACTCCGACCGGTGCTCGTCTAATGTTGGTTTCAGATCATAAATTATCTTCGAGTCCTAAATAACATCATCAACAACAAGGAAATTAAATTGCATATACCAGTCCGACTAGTGCTCGTCTAATGCATTGAAACATTTGAATGTGTTTTACCTTGCCAAATAGCAATCCATAATCTGATCTTGTAAACATTACTTTCCTTGACCACGCTATTGCCCTTGGTATGACATCTGGGACTTTATTCCACCAACGACTGCTTCTTTCAAACGACTCAAGAATCCATATCTACAATAATAAAGATGCATTACTCTCATACATTGGGTTCAATAATAATACTAAGAAAAGATAATATAAATAGGAATAACCTTGAATGCCCAAACAAATCCAGCAACCGTGTATGTGGGAACATACTTCCGGTCTCTTTCCAGACCCTTTAGGTGTTCCCACTTGTGGTTTGATACAACGTCTAGTATCTGGTCGTACAAGTGCCTCCAAATGTGCTCTCCCCATGGAAAGGAATTCCATGCTTCTAGGTCTTCGACCAAACGAAGGAGTGAATCATCTACCTCTTCAACCAATAAGCGACCCATAAAAATAACCTCTAACGATAACAATAGACACACACGGACTGCGTCTTCATCAGTTAATTTACCGAACAACTCTTCATCCTCAATAACACCAAGAAGATCTAAGTTGGAAAGTTTTACCCCTAATTTTTTTGGAAATACCCTCAACTTAAATGTTAAATCCCCTGAACTATATAAATCAAAACTTGCTGTCCCAAAACGAAAGCCTGTTATAAGAGAAAACTCGGGTCGACCAAAATGTAGACTACGACCATCAAGAGTATATATAAGGGGCATGTCATAGCTTGTTTTATCCACGAAACCCTGTTTTTGTAAAACATAATCTAACATATGTGGTTCATGGTCAAAGAAGAACATATCCAGCCACCCTCCAAAACAGTTGGCCTAAACAATTTCTTTCTAGTATGATTCAGCTTTTCTTTAATTATTGGAAAGTATTTCAATTTGCTCCTAACAATGACATTGGCTTCGTATTCCTAAGAAATAAAAAAAAAACAATTAACAACAATTAACAAGTATCTTACGAAAACTACAATCAATAAAAAAACGTATACTGACTTCCTAATACTGCAATCATATTTAACAAATGAAACATTACTATCATACTCACACCAAATAAACAATGGCCCAATAATAGACAACTATTTAAACATTTGAATGAGGCTCAGATCTGTATAAATCAATAGTTTACAAAACATCAGGATATAACCGCCATGGCTGCAATAGTATAAACTATACAATTGCCACGCCAAGACACGGAATATCGCATCACTTGCATGATTTAATAAGATAGATGTCGTCACAGCCTCATACACACACACACACACCTTATGTATACACACACCAGGGGATTTGCTACATTGTTGAACAAACATAATTATAGTTTCGCTAGATTCTTGAAAAAAGTTAAGGAACAATATGATATAGTTGCGGATTCAAAAGAAAGTTGAACATACCAATGTGGCCGCGTTAGTTTGTAGGTGTGTATGGAATTTCAACTTAGTGAACCCTTCTGAATCCCCCTACAGTACCTTTTGTCGTTTCAACTCCCTTTGGGCAAAGGCCTGCACCAGGCGGATTGCTAGATCGTTGAAAAAACAAAAGGCATTGTTTGGGAATTCAGAATGGATAACTATGCTGAAATTACGTACACATATACAAAGTAACGTGGCCACCTAGAAATGTTCTACTTCCCTTTTAATCCACAAGTATATCATATTGATCCTTAACTTTTTTTAAAAACCTAGCAATAGTATATAAGAAGTATATCAGACTCATATAAACTTCCAAAGCGAGTGTGCAATGTAATATGCATTAACAAGGCTCAGATCTGTAAAAAAGTTGGATAAACACCAGAACATCATGATATAACCGCCATGGCTGCAAACTAATGAAATTAAATTGCCATGCCAACATACGGTAAATCACATCATTTGCGTATCATATAAGATAATCTGTCATCACAGCCTCTTGCATATCACAAATACACACATGTGTCCCAAAATAAACCAACTACTTCAAACAATTACCTATGTAAAGGAGTTGATTAACAAAGTTGATTGTCAATATGTTATAAACAAGTGGATAAACTTTAGTACTTTGACCCTCCACTCGAAATCCCATTGCCATGTCAAAACCCATTGCTATGACAGTGACATAGGAATGGGTTTTCGAGGGGAAGCTCAAAGTACCAACGTCCTTTCTACAATACGTGGATTCTAGAAAAGCATTTCAGTTGGATAATCATGAAGTGTGGCGTGTCATGAACATTACACACTATCGTGATCATTTAGATATTCAAAGACAATTTGAATGTATGAAGTTGCGTATGGCCACATTCTTACTTTCAACTTGACTTTCAATCCACAAGTATATCATATTGTTCCTTCTTTGTTAAGTAACTCCTTTACATATATAAACTAATTTTTTATAAAAATCTATCAACAGTCTATAACAATTATATGACACTCATTGCAAATTACTGGCAATATTATGATATGTAAAGCCCATTTTTTGTTACGGTTACCTAATGATGAGGGCTGAATATTTAAGGGTAGAAAGGTGGTGCAAAAGGGTTTAGCTTCCTCTCAGAGTTCATAACTGTGTATGTGATTTTAGTGTGTAATTTTTGGTGTGAAACTCTATATGTGTGAGAGAGAGAGAGAGAGAGAGAGCAGATATGATAAGAAGAGAGATGAAAGGGTAGTGCTAGAATAGTGCAGAGTGAAGTGGGGTTAATGAGGCAACCTCACAAACCCTTTCATATCTCTCGCCACCATTCTACCACTATCCTTACCAACCTTTTCATCTCTTTTCTTATCATCTCTGACCTCTCTTTTTGACACACACACACAGAGTTTCACACCAAAAATTACACACTAAAAACACCCACACAGTTATGAACTCTCAGAGTAAGCTAAACCCTTTTGAACCACCTTTCTACCCTCATCATCAGTAACAAAATATCAAGATAATATAAAGTGATCATATCAAGATATGAAAAAATTAACTTCCCTAAATTGCCCATGGGCAACAGTCGGCTTTGACATTGGTCTAAAACTCCTCCATATACTTGTTTGTTCACGTGCAATCCAGGTTTGGTGATTGAATAGCATGTCAGATCTAGGTTGATTTATGATTCACACAAATGATCCCAGGTCTGACATGCCATTCAATCAGCAAAGCTGAATTGTAAGTAAACAAACTATCTGCATTTGATTAACCTGCCTTCATCTAAGATATAACCGCCATGGCTGCAAACAGTAGTGAATAATCAAACATGGATGAACGACACCATATTAAGTTAGTTTCGTAACATAATACGGTGGTGTCATACATCCATCTTTGATCATTGATATGTTAGTTTCGTAACATAATACGGAGGCTCAGATCTGTATAAATCAATAGTTTACAGAACATCAGGATACAACCGTCATGGCTGCAATAGTATAGAATTGCCGCGCCATGAAACGAAATATCACATCATTTGCATGATTTAATAAGATACTTGTCATCACAGCCTCTTACCAATTAACAGCATATATACATAATGTGTTGCCATAGGATGCCAGCCACAATGAAACATGATTGACCAGAAGATGTTAATCATCTATGTGAGTATACCAATCAGGAGTTTCTATTTATATGCATTAGCAAGGCTCAGATCTGTAAAAGGTTTGATAAACACAAAAACATCAGGATATAATCGCCGTCGCTGCAAAATAATGTATTAAAATTGCCATGCCAACATATGGTAAATCACATCATTTGCATATCAAATAAGATAATCATCATCACAGCCTCTTGCATGTACTAAATACAAAATACATTTCAAACCTTCCTTCTCAAACACACATTGGCAATAAATAAGCAAGCGTTGCCCAATAAATCAGCTACGTAAGTACAATGTGGGCCCATGTCAACTATATGGGAGAGGTTCCACCTGCACCACATTTATTGACATATTGAGGGTATTAAATTTTCAAACTTACCCACCTTATATGTGTGAATTTAAATTCAAGTGGTGTTGCTAAATAGGTTACAAAAATCTATCAAAAATGTCTACAAAAGACTTCAGCCAACAATTTCCGGAACTGTTTCCGCAACAAAAAGACTTCGGCCAACAGTTTCCGGAACAAAAAGACTTTGGCCAACAAATTGATGAAGAACAACTTTTAATAGAAATGGAGGAGGCTGCTATTAAGGAGGAAGAAGAATGGGAGATAGCAGAAAGAGAAGCTGCTCTTAAGAAGGAAGCCGAAAGGGAGCGACTTATGCTCCAAGATGAAGAAGTGCTGTTAGAGATGGAGGAAGCTGCTCGGGACAGAGAATTCAATGCATTGTATGCAGAGTGGGATGAGCGCAGATTTGAAGGTTGCTATGAGTATCTTTACGACGATGGTTACGACTCTAACAACTCTCAAACTTGGGATCACCCGGATTATATTTGGTTGTGTCGCAATTTAATTTCCAGTGTATTTTGTTTCGTTAACCCAACCAGTTTGCACCATCATTAGAGTGTTTTATTCACTTACTACCACTTATCTTACAGTAGTTTGTCAAACTTAATAAGTAGCAACAAATCACTAAAACCACAAGAACAATTAATCACCCAATAGGTTACCAGTTATCTTACAGAAACAATTAATCACCCAATACGTTAACCCTAAAATATCGAAACCCAAAATCAAACAAGAACAATTACGTAAAAGTTAACCCTAAATTAGCGAAACCATAAATTATCGAAACCCTAAACTAGCGAAAACATAAATTAACAAAACCATAAATCAATAGATGAAAATACGTAAAATTACTTACCCTAGCCCAAAACATTTTTCTGATAGACATTAGATCGGACAGTGTCGTGACGATGTACTGCCGATGTGATCGGACAGTGTGTTAGCTCTTGCTGAGAAGTGTGTTGAGGAAGATTGTGTTGAGGAAGTGTGTCGTGGCGATGTGGTGGTTTCAAATAAGAAGTATGTTGAGGAAGTTTATCTCTGTATAAATGTATAAATGTATAAAGATATAAAGGTTAAACTACTTATACATTTTTTAAAATTTTTTTATACATTCAATGCATTCTACACTTTATACATCAAAAGTTGCCCAAAGTACAACATTGTGGGACCCAGTTGCCCAATATTTATGTACCTTTTAATAATAAAAAAAGACCATGTTTTTTGGCTAAAAGACAAAAATTGTCAGTTGCCCAACATTAAAAGTCAAAGTTGCCCAACTGAAACTCTAGTACACTTGTACAAGATAAGTACAAGGTTGCCCCACAAAATGGGACACATGTCATTTATTTAAGATAGTTGCCCAAATATTCAGTTGGGAGAGTAGCCCATGGGGCATTTTGAGAAGTGAAAAAAAGTGGGGCATTTGGGGTAATAAAGTTGGGCAACTGGGTCATTTTGAGAATTTTCCCTTGAAATATTCCCACATGTTACATATTTCATATAACAAGGACAATATAGTAATTTCACATCTTTAAGTCCAAAGATATTTAAAAGTCATGACGAGGGAATATGTGGTAACGGTTTTTTCACGTAAAATCAATATATACAAAACTTTCACAACTCAATCACTCACAAAATTGAAACTTCAAAACTTTACTTCTGTTCATAGATCACCTCAAATTTGAACTAGATTAATGGCAGAATTCACCGCTTTACATCGCTTGAAACCGATCTTCATGGTTGATGAAATGTCACAAAAATTTGAGCCAAAAGACGTGATGGGACTAAGATCACGTAAGATCACGAGGTTAAGTAGTTATAACTGCAATAAGATCACTAGAAATACCCGTGTTTTTGCATCTGCTTCAAGTCGTGGGTCGAAAAGTATTGATGAAAATGAAACGAATGCAGTCCTTGATCAAGAAGCTATTTATGATGGTTTGTTGGGTGACCCTGATTATGAAAGTGATGATTTGTCTTGTTTTCGAGGTTTGATTTTGGATATTTCGTACAGGTTTGTGATTTGTGATTCTTTTTACTTTACTCTTAGTAAAATTTAATTGTGACTTAAGGATGTCAAAATTAGTCAAATTACACACACTATTGAGATTTTTCTAATTATACTCATCAATAATCCTCGATATCTAGTTATAATAGAGAAATGATGTTTATGTGTATTCATTAACACGGGAGAAGATTGAGTGAGTTCAACTATCATATTAACCAATTATATGATGTTAAAAGAGTTAGTGGAGATATTATGAACTTGATGAAGTCTATACCATTTTACATGTAAGTTTGTATAGAATACTAATGTGGCATGACTTGACAGTGAAATCATTAACAGTGGAGATGATCCAAATAACGGCCTAAATATAGACATGAAAAACAGAACATAATGTATAACCAAACATAAGTATAGATAAGCCAAAGTCGGGCTAAATGCTTAAATGAAGGCTTTTGGAGTTTTGGGCCTAGGGTGGGTCAAACCGGCGTAGACAATATTCGCCAACAACCTAACACATGTCTAATAAATCAAAGCGGATAAAAAGTTGCTGTTTTAAGATGTTCAATTTGTCGTGTAATAAAACTAAAATTACATACACTAATACACAACAGTTTAAGATGTGTTATTTCGTTATTGGAACGTATTGTCTTATAAATCAACTGTTCATATATGTTCTTATGCATATGCATTGTTGTTTAAGTAACTGTTTAATATACCACCTATGATTGTATCTATTGTGATTGTTGTATTAGACCTATAAACGTCGTCTGCTGGAAACGTGCCATTTGTTTGGAGTTCATGGAAAAGGTTAGACCTGTTACACTGATAATTATGTCAAGTCATAGATTAAGTTGTCTCTATAGTCTGTGAAATTATGTTAATACAGGCGGATGTTCTTGAATATTATGATCAAACTGTGAATTCACCCAATGGATCCTTTTACATACCTGCTGTTTTAAGGGTAAATACTTTTCATACCACCATATTTGTTAGTTCCTATATCTATCTTGATGAATGATCAATGTGTATATATATGGTCTCTCAGGTTCCACATTTGCTTCAAGTTGTTAAGAGAAGAAGAACTATAAGTACGCTTAGTCGAAAGAACATATTGGCTCGTGACAATTTTTCTTGCCAGTGAGTACTCTGCTAAATGATGTTTATCCCTATCACAAAGTTTATAAGTTTAATAACAGATTCGCTAGTATAACTTGGAATAGAATTGCACATTAAGAAAGATATAGACTTACAGTATGACTTGGAATCTTAATGCAACAAATTCAAGAAGCTGCAAATAAGTACTTACTGTGTGCAAGTAATATCCAAATGCACTTTGTAATCTGAAGTTTGAACTGTTATTTCTATAATCGACAGGTATTGTTCCTCTCCTGTGAATTTAACTATTGACCACGTGTTACCCTTGTCGCGAGGTGGGGAATGGAAATGGGATAATCTGGTAAAGACAATTTCATATCGTGATTTAAGATCATTTAAAGAAATGCTGATGCAATGAATCTCCTTTCACAGGTTACCGCTTGTTTAAGTTGCAACTCTAAGAAAGGTCATAAAACACCCGAGGAAGCAAACATGAAACTGCATAAGGCGCCGAAGGTATTCTTTAGTTTTCTTTCCAATATGGACTCGTTTCCAATAAGGAATTTTCTAATAACCTGTTAAGTACACTTCCCTTTTGTTTCGCTATTCAATTGATACAGGGGATATATGGGATTGCTTAAGCAGGTTACAACTTGCTTACTAATAAGTAGTTGTATTCTATACACTAAACCGATAAACATTTTTATTCTAACACTCAGAAGTGCTCTTTTGCTTAAAAAATAACTAGTAATGATGGTATGAATTTGATTATGCAGGCTCCAAAAGACTATGATATAATTGCCATACCTTTAACAAACACCGCGATAAAGATGCTGAAAATGAGAAAGGGGACCCCGGAAGAGTGGATTCAATACTTGGGAGGTCCATCTCCTTGACATTAATTTGGTTGTGATTTGCACATGCATAATTCAACCGAACCTTAAACTTCTTTAATGGCTGATATAACCGGGCCTGTCCTTGAACATATATTGTATATAGAATTAACTTGGAGTTCAGTATTTTTATGTAAATTCATGTAGGACATGATTTTACATTTCTAAGTACATATGTATAAACTTCAAGCTAGCTGTATGTTAATAAACGAATGTATATAAGCTTCTTTCTTAGTGATAACTGTGGGAACTCTATGTATTTCCAGTTTGTTACTAGTTCAATTTTTAGCATACTCACAATTTTTAACGAACAATGCAATATCAAACGATGCAACATAATTTCGGTACCAGTATATGTTGCATCTTTTGGTGTGATGTCATTTCCTTCGACCGCCTATGTAGCTGTCTAATGGTTCACAACAGACATGAACCATGGCTAATAATTATGGACCATCATGGTTTAGATCAATTAACAACGGGTGTTATCTTTCGATGACCACATAAGGTCTGTGAACCAACTAGGCTTTTGTGATTCTTAAATTAAAGTGTTCTTATAAACTAACTTGAACTTGGAAAATGTTTTTATTGTTATACAAATTTTTGGAATACATTGTACAAACTTTTAGATAGAATTTACAGTAACTCAGTATGTATCATATACACATTTTAGCGAATGTGAATAAAATGTTGATTTTGGTTGTCTTCTTTTCATCATATATCAACAGCAATAATTGGTGAAAGTAACAGTTGATGATGGTGTCCCAGTGCCATTATTTTTAGGGAGGTACAACCTCATACGCATGCTTTGAATATGGTCTCTTTTAAGTGTTACGAACTCACTCATTTTTGGTATAGGTATTTATATATACTAGCCAAATACTCGCGCATATCGACAGTGCTTAGCGAGATTAGCGGTAAATCGCGAACTTGTGGTTACTGTTAGAAATTGGGTTAGGGTGATATGATAATCTTGGATATCTTGTTTGAATCGTGTGAGTTCACTTTCCGAATAAAGTATTTCGACTTTATTTGTGCTTGGATATCACGAAATCCTTATCGGGATAATTCAAGAAAAACACTTTGTTTCTAAACACAAGAAAACAAAGCAAAACAGAGAAAGTTGTGTGTTTTCGTATATTCCAATGAGACCAGATATGTCTGTTAAATAACAGACATACGTGACAGTTAATGGAGGTTAAAATCGGTTAGAATCAGTTTAAATCCCAAGAGTCACAACTCTTCACCAATAGACATGTTGGTTGGGTTTTGACGAGAAAATATGTTAATTCCCTTAATACCAATTTGTGACCTGGGAGCGGGACCAACAAAGGGCGCTGACCCTAGACCCTGCAAGAGGCGTTGCCCCCTTGACCCATGCATCTATGTATGGACGAAAACATATTAGCTTAACGAGTGTGCACTCCCCCCACTTCTCTAACTTGTATCCAAGATTAATATGTTTTTCACTGGTCTTTAATAAATTGCAATTACCTCAAATAATTGATGATATTAAAATCACCAACAGTTACGAGTTTAATTTGTAGTCATTGCGAGAAAAAAGTGTATAAGTTATAACAAAAAATGATAAAAGTTTAAGAATGAAAAATATTAAAAACATTAATTTAATGGTAGATGATGTTACTATTTTCAACCAAAATGAACTAAAATGACCAAAATGAACTAAAAAATGATAAAAGTTTACTTATTTTTTAAGTTTTTCGGTTTGGGATTTTCTAAAATGTGACATGGTGGTACATGTTTAAAACATTTAATGAACTAAAATGACCATAATTAAATGTATCTTGATATTATTACTTTCCAAAAATTCTTTTACTTGCCAAGTTTAATATCCATTTTAAATGGAAATGGATTTAATTTAAGAAATAGTTATGTTTAGGTGATGTTTGTTTGTTAAGAGGCTCTGAGTCTGAATTTGATTCGCACATCTGAATCTGAATGTGTGATTGAAAAATCTGAATCTGATTCCAGCTTAATATGAATAAGTGGTTGAAAAATCTGAATCTGACTGATATAAAAGTGTTTGTTTTTTGCAAAATTATTTGAAGGTATTAGACATTAAGAGGTGTTAAGACACCTCTCAACATCTAGTTCAATAAGATGTTTTTACCTCTTAGCGCCTCTTAATGATTATATAAAAACAAACAATTTTAATCTTGACTGTCACTTATTGCCTCTTAATGACACGAAAAAAACAAACACACTTTTTTGTTTAAAAATTTGATTACGTCTGACTGAGTCAGCTTAAGATGTTATTAAGAGGTTCTCCATATATATTATAGATATAACTTTTAATTACTCGTTTTATACGGAGTATCAGTTATTTCATACTGGTTG
Source organism: Chrysanthemum seticuspe (assembly GCA_019973895.1). Taxonomy (NCBI): domain Eukaryota; kingdom Viridiplantae; phylum Streptophyta; class Magnoliopsida; order Asterales; family Asteraceae; genus Chrysanthemum; species Chrysanthemum seticuspe. Next base: position 39,567,906 of record BPTQ01000008.1, read on the forward strand.
TGACTCGTGAAATTAGTCAGTGAGTTCTACCGGATGGTCGGCTTTCCTGTAAGTTAAATGGTTTGAACCTGCAAATTACTTTGACACGATACATCAATATTTCGACAAGCTTTATTTCAACAGAGTGGTTCGAAACCACATAATTGATTTAAAACAATATATTAAAGTCGAGACAAACTCACATTCAAAGCATTAATTAATATAATAAAAATATGATTGTGACATATTTTTTCAAATAACAATAAAAATAGTGATCACGAGATAATTAAAAATGAAGACCGAAATGAAAATGTCGGTAACATTCCCATCACGAAATGAAATCATATGGTGTGTACAATACATGTATACTTATGTCTTTTTAAAACACGATAGATTTACTAAACATTTTAAATAGGGGCGGACCTAGAAAGGTTTCCGGTAGTTTACAGAAATCCGATAGATTTTGTCATTTAATGTAAATTATTTTTCATAAAAAAATATAATTTTTGTAAAATGAACTTGGTCTCGAAATTTTGTGTCACACAAATTCATACATGTCTTGTTTAGTTAGTTTACTAATATGTCAAAAGAAATACATGTTTTTTTAAGTTTGTTTACCAGTTTTAATGAAATCGTAATCTTTAGTTCATTTTTATTTCCTTTATACTCGTTAGAAGAATTTATATATCTTGTGACTTAGTTCTGAGTGCGCCGCTGTGTATAGAAAGATTCATAGAGCATACACAATTTGAAAATTAAACAAAAAGCCTAGGCACTTTAATCATTCATTTTTCTCATAGAATAAGTACAGAACTTACTGGCCACGGTGTAAAAAATTCGTATCATTCACATTGAGTTGTTCTTTTCACCTTTTGTATAAATATTCAAAATGGTTTGAATTTTGTGAACCCATTAAAATCTGTGCATATATATGGTCCCTTTGAATTTTGTATGTTTTGCAATTTAATGTTTTTTTTCGAATTTTATTTTATTTTTCCGAAAAATGCTATGTGTTGTGTTTTGTGTCAAAGAAAAGCATTTTGTCACATCCTGAATGTGATGGGTTAATAGACAAAAAAAAGTCATTGTATTTTAGTTGCTAATGTTAACTTAAATTGTTGTACTGTTTTGTCACTTTTCATCTCACTATACTATCGACTTGAGGTTAAAGTTAAAAGATGTAAATATATACTCCATATATCTGTTGGCAAGTTATACGACAAATCAAAAGCAAAAAGTTATTTCTTCTTTAAGTACGAGAAATATAAGAACGATTTCAAAAAAAATAATAATAATAAAAAGAAAGATATGTTGAAAAATAACTTATAAAAAATGAGTTTAGAAATGACGTGTTAGATGACATGACACGTGATTTTGACACTTCTAAAATAGTAGCCTGATGATATCATGTATATGGTTACCGAAATGATCTTAAAGTTTCTTTTTAGACTAAAATACACCGTTCGTCCCTAAACTTGTCAATCCGCTTCGCGTTGGGACAAACCTGGGCATTATCATCGCCACAGGTCCAAAACTTGGGTTTTTAATGCCAAACTAGTCCCTTGACAAAGTCAATGTCTGATTTTTGTTTTGTAGTCGAGGGTATTTTAGTCCATACACATTTATACTTTGATAACACATTTATATTTTAGCCCTTCATCTTTCATCCTCGTCATCATCTCCCCAAATCATTCATCTCCCCAAATCATCATCTCCCCAACATCATCCTGGTCAGCATCTCCCCAGTACGCAAATTACTGAGAAGCAAAATTTTACCTTGAAACAGATAACCCCAATTTACAAATCCTAAGTTTATTATAATAGATTGCATATTGTTTTTTAGCAGATTCCCAACAAGCTTTTTATACTTAAAACAATCATTGTTTAGAATCTGCTAACAACATCTAAATTTATCAATTCAGATACCACATCCAAAATATTAAATTAAAGTATTTTTATTTTATAGATTATAATTTATAAGAGGAATAATATGTAGAGAAAATACCAATGTTGCAAAAATAGGTCTACAAGGCTGATTAATCACCAATTAGGTGCTACTGGGCCACCGACCTTTCCGATTTGTGTAAATCGTTCAAAAAAATCGGTCAATCATGGTCAACGGCGGTTAACGATGGTCAAACTTGCCGAAAACATGGAAATCTTACCGGAAATACCCTAAACTTGCCGTAAATTAGTTATAATCAATTATAATCGCTGTTTATATATATTACAATATGTTTTTCAAGAAAAATCTTGTCGAAAATACCAACACTTGCCATAAATACCTAAAACTTGCCAAAAATGCCAATACAATTAATCACCGATTGGCTATTTTTGCAACCCTGAACAAATGTAATCACTTATAGTCGCTCTTTATATCTATAACAAGATGTTTTTAAGGAAAATCTTTTCGAGAATACCCAAAACTACCAAGAAATACCCAAAACTTGCCAAAAATGCAAATACGATTAATCACCGATTAATCCCGCCTAGACCGATTACAAGCTACAGGGAGGTCGACCGCCTCACTACCGATTCGCGATTTTTGCAACCTTGGAAAATACCAACTTTCATAACATCGAGAAGTTCATCAGTTGATGAAGGCAAAAGTAATAGCCTCTTTCCGATGTTCATCAACTTGATTTCATAATCTGACAATTTCAACGTCATTATAACCAACTCTCACTGTTCTTGTTTGAGGTCTAAAAGTTCTTCTTCAAAATTGCAAATTGCGCATTTCTCACCAACCCCTCCATCTCAACTCCCAACTTATCAACCAACGCCTTAATATTATCCAAATCCTTAATCACAATAAAACTCCCCATCCTCATCGCATTAATCAACTCCTGTTGCCCCTTCAACTCCGTCTCATACTTTTTCCACAACAAATTAATCCATTTCCCCATCGACCCTAACGGCACAGCAGCCGCAGCAGCCAAAGCCGTAACCAACGGAGGCGCAGAAACAGCAGCCGCAACAACAGAACAAATCAAAACAGTACTAAAAGTAACAACAAATATCACATTACACAACCGCCTCCACGTCTTCACATTCCTCATTTTCTTATCAACCTTCCCCTTCTGCACCTGCAGCTTTTTCAACATTTTCACTTGCCGCGCATAAACCGCATGAAAAAGCTCGAAAAACTCCTCACTAAACAACCCGTCACACCCCTCAAACCTTTTCAAATAGTCCAATGTAACCAAATAGTCTCCATCCTTATCAAACTGATTAATAGCCACATTTATAAAACTCAAACTATGCCTAGCATTCTTCAAACAATCCTGTAAACTAGTAAAAAAATCCAAAGTCAACAAACTAAGGTCAAAAAAATCTTGCACCAAAACAAAAAGCTCATCATTGTTCCATATATCTTCCTTAGACTCAATTAATATATTAACAACTTCTTGGTTCATGTCTAGTAAATTAGTTGTAACTTCTTTTAGGGAGTTTAAGGAAAGTGACCGCACTTCGACTTCGAGTGCGAGTGAGTTTATGGCACGGGATGTTCGGTACTGGAGGTTGGTGTCTAAGGATTAGAGATTTAGGTCTGATTTGATGGCTTCTTGATATGAGTTTAGATCATGGGTTAAGGTTAGTTTTGAGATGGATGGTGTGCTACCTAATGAGGATGGTGTTGTTGGTGTTGTTGGGTTAAGGTTTGATGATTGTATGCAACCCATTGTGTTTTCTCTAATGGGGGTGGGGTTTGTTTGGATGAGGGAATTGGGTTGGGATATTTTGAAGATCCAGAACTAAAAAAGGAGTCAACTCTGTCTGGTGTGGTGTTGAATGGGAGTGAATGTGGAAGGTTCGTAGTGGACCTCAAGAAAAAGGAGTCAACTGTGTTTGGTGTGGTGTTTCCGATGTTCATCAACAGATTCTAAACAACGATTGTTTTAAGTATAAAAAGCTTGTTGGGAATCTGCTAAAAAACAATCTGCAATCTATTATAATAAACTTAAGATTTGTAAATTGGGGTTATATGTTTCAAGGTAAAATTTTGCTTCTTAGTAATTTGTGTCATACATGTTATTTGGACTGGCGTACTGGGAGATGATGATTTGGGAAGATGATGACCAGGATGATGTTGGGGAGATGATGATTTGGGGAGATGAATGATTTGGAGAGATGATGACGAGGATGAAAGATGAAGGACTAAAATATAAATGTGTTATCAAAGTATAAATGTGTATGGACTAAAATACCCTCGACTACAAAACAAAATCAGACATTGACTTTGTCAAAGGACTAGTTTGGCATTAAAAACCCAAGTTTTGGACCTGTGGCGATGATAATGACCAGGTTTGTCCCAAGGCGAAGCGGATTGACAAGTTTAGGGACCAACGGTGTATTTTAGTCTTCTTTTTATTTATAAAACTATAGAAATAATTCATTGATACAATGAAGAAAAATACAAAGTACAATAACTTAGTTAACAAATTTTGATACAGTGACTTTATTAGCAAGTTTTGATAAGAGTAGTGCTATTTAGACCTATTAATTATGTTTAAATACATGTCTAATGCATAAATTATTTGTATAATTGTATCATGTATTTTCTCTCTTTAAATTCCCACCAGTATTTTTTTTTAAATCAACCAATCAAATCATTAAATACATTTGTAGGCTTGATTAGTATGCACAACAATCATTTTTCTTTTGATAATACAATAATTTTAAAAACCTTAAAAATAGTACATTAAACCAAAAGACAGAGTATAATAACTTTCTTATGTATTAATTGTTATAAAACTATCAAACTCTGTCTACGCTAAGTTTGAATAATCAAGAGTCACGAAAGAGTGTAGAAGATATCAAGAAGTTTTATGAATGCCCCTTAATGATTTATCGTGAAAGATTGTGAAAGAATTCTCTAAAAATATCATGCAACGCTCCATTTAGAAATACTGTAAAATACTCTTGCATATGTGGGTGTGCATATTTTAGAAGTACAGTAAAACCTCTATAAATTAATATTGTTGGGACCGAGATATTTTATTAATTTAACGAGATATTATTATATCGATAAATTAATAATATATTAATTTAAAAAGATTTTACGTATTACCATTAAATTTTCAAGTCTAAAATACTAGCTAGTTACAATGTATACTCATTAGAGACGAAATAAATTTGAAAAACAAGTTTCAATTAATATTTTATGAATTAAAATTCACACTTTATGAAAATAAAATTAACATTTTTTGTTGCAATACGAGAAGACAATGCACAAACTCTTTAGTGCAATAAGAAGATTTTAAGATAAACTTAATATAAATGTAAAGTTCAAAAAAAAAAACAAGCGACTGTGAGGATCATTTTTTACTAAACAATCTTAGCATTTTAAAGCGTGTATCTCTCTCTCTCTCTCTCACACACACACACACACACACGTATATATGAAATTTTTAGTAATTATTAATTTATAGTTTCGTTGTGACTAATATATATATACTGGGGTTTAAAAAAAATTATTATCTTATTATTTTATCGATTGGGGTCCAAATTTGTACTGGTCCCAAGTTGGGACTGGACAAATTATTAATTTTATCGAGATTATTAATTTATCGAGTATTAATTTATAGAGGTTTTACTGTAGTATAAATAGCTAGTCATTTGGCTTATTACTCAAATAAGTTATTCTTCACCTTTATCTTTAGAGATTGCATTAAGTGATTTTTAATTTATCATCGATGAATTTTAAATCTTAATATTAAGACTATGTTTGTCACATGAGATTATAGAAAGTCAAAATTAAATTGATTTTGGTCAACTTTAATAAATTTGGTGAAGAAATTTGGTTGATAAAAAAATACATAAAAATAAAGGAGTCAAATTTATGAAAACAATAACTTTAAAAAATAGGAGGTAATCGATAAAACTTTAGTGGTTGAATTTTTAAAAATTATATAGAGTTAAGTGTAATATTATAAGTCTTCATGTTTTTTAATAACTTTGGATTATAAATAAATAACCCCTTATACTTTATACCATTTATACTTTATATATTAAAAAATACAATGTATATGTTGTTTTAAAATAACAACATATAAATTTGCATAAGATTATAAGTATCAATTTTTTTTACTATATACGTTCAATAAGAACTTATTTATTTCATTTTTAAAAGTTTAACATATGTGGACAAAAGCTTACATTTTAAATATGGCTAAATTACTGAAAACAGAAATATAATTATCAAATTGTAAGCACGGGTTACTTTAATATAAAAATAAATATACGTTATTGTACTTATAACAATGACTCATGTAATTCTTATTTATTTATATAAGGATATATAGAAAAACATTTGTAAAAAAATTTAAAGATTATACTTTAACTTTATTAACGCTCATTATCTGCTATTAAACTTGCATCATGTTTACAATATAATATAAATAGTGAAATTTAAATAAAAACATCAACATCTTTGTCATCTAAATAAAATTATATCTTGAGTTTCCTAACATAATTTTTTTACAAATATTTTACCAAATTCTAATGGATATTAATGCATAATGAAAAACTCGTGCATAAGTATTAGTTGTACTTATATCACAATTTTCATAGGCAAATTCTTATATGTGTATATAACGAACTAAAATGTTAAAATAAATTTGATTTAGAGTAAACTACATAAATGGTCACTGTGGTTTGTCCATTTTTTCACATTAAGTCACTGAACTTTTTTTTTGACAAGGTTAGTCATTAAGGTTTCAAATCGTTACAGATCCGGTTATTAAGGTTTCAATTTCATTACATAAATGGTCACTGTGGTTTGAAACTTCAGTGACCATTTATGTAACGAAATGGACTGAATCTGTAACGATTTGAAACTTCAGCGACCATGTATGTCAAAAAAAAAATTCAGTGACTAAATGTGAAAAAATGAACAAACCATAGTGACCATTTATGTAATTTACTTTTTGATTTATGTGTAAACTTCGTGCGTGGACGAAACTTATAATTATATGCAATTACCTTTAAAAACACAATATTTAGCATTAATACAGAATAATTTTTTTGTCAAAACCTCGTACGTGCACGATATTATAACTAATAATAATAAAAAATGCTACAACCACAAAAGGTTTAAAAAAACATCCACAAAAATGAGATGTTATGTTGTGATTAAGTTAATCAAAAATAAAATAGATAAATTATTTCAAAAACCACCAATCAAAACATAATAACTCATTTTATGAATGTTTTTTTATAAACTTTTTGTCATCGTAGCATTAGCGCATAGCTTAATAAATAAATAAATAAATAATAAAAATAAAAAATAAAAAGGGGGCCTAACAAGCTGAATGCTTAGCCAGCAGGAGTTTGGTTCAATAAATATCTAAGAAAAACTAAATATCAAATAAATCATTCTCAACAATTCATTTTTTTATCAAAATAATAAAATAAACTTTTACCTTCATTGTTAAAAACTAAATATCTCACAAGCCATTGATCGTTAGACGAAACTAATCATATCATCACGACAAGCATAAAATTACCTTTAATTTAATATCTTACATCATATACTTTCGACGAATTTTTTTTCCGACTTTTTTGTGGGTTTAGGGTTTACGGTTAGGGTTTAGGTTTTTAGGGTTTAGGGATTTGACTTTTTTGGGTTAAGCTTTTTAGGGGTTAAGCGTTTAGGTTTCTTAGGGTTTAGCGGATAGGGTTTAGGTTTCTTTTGTTTAGCGGTTAGGGTTTTAGGAGTTTATTGTTTTAGGTTTTAGGGTTTAGGATTTTTTAGTGTTTAGGGGTCAGTGTTTTTAGGGTTTAGGGTTTGTAGTTTAGGGGTTGTGTTAACACAAAAGAATATTTTTAAAATTTTTATTTATGGTGTAATATATCAAAACCCGCAAAAAACGATAAAAAATAAGTTTGTCGAAAGTATACAATATTAGATTTCTATAGAAAAATAATTTTATTCTTGTCGCAATGGTATAATTAGTTTTATCTAACTATTAACGGTTTGTGAGATATTTACTTTTTAAATATAAATGTAAAAGTGAATTTAATTAATTTGATCAAAAATAAATGATTGAGATTAATCTATTTAATATTTAGTTTTTATGTGATATTTATTGATCTAACCTCTAGCCAGCAGACACTACCCACCAACATGTAATTGTTACTATGGGTAATGTGTAGATGTTTGAAAAAGACATGATGTGGGGTTTATATATTTGATTGATGAAAGTTAAATTTGCTTACATTTCCTTCTGCCGACATAAAATTAGAAAGCAAAGTTTTTTGATTTGCTACAATATCTCTCCATAAATAATAGTAGTATTCTTGCACAACTTTTGTTTTCACAAGACTTTATGGATTTCTGTCATAATATCTCCAACTATCCACCGGAGCAACACCTTCTATGCAGCCTTGATGACATACTTTCCGGTCATTCCATGGTAAAATTTCTTGTTTCTTTTGTGTATCATTTGAGAACAACCAAATTTTTTCATGTGACACCAAAAAATATTATCTCTGTAAACCATGCAAAGGGCTTAATAGATTTTACACCAATATCTATTTTTCATCTTTTTGAAGGACTAATAATGTAAGATATTCAAATCTTTTACGGTAAATTTAAGCATTTACCATTTTTGTACAAAAGCATGCACCTTGCTAGCTACCACTTAAAACACCATATTTCCCTTCTTTTCCTTTAGCATAACTTACTTTTTATTTAACCCACTTAATAAGTTAATGCAATAAAATATAAATACTTATAAGACACTAAACAAGCATTCAAGCAACAAACCCTTAAATGTAAGATGACTATTTTTTTTTCCAGCATTCATGAAGTAGTAACTGTGGAGTCTCCGGACACCCATGGACTTTTGTGACTTAGTGTTATTGTTTAGTTTATTCTAAGAGCACCTCGTCACTTTTCTCCTAATTCTCTTTCTTGTACTTCAGGCGACTAATGTTATACTCATTAAAAATACAGGAACAAGGTGATGTTGATATGGAATGGCTCTCAAATTTTGTGGAAGATTGTTTATCAAGTAGTGGGAATTGTATGTCACCACTAGTAAAACCCCAAAGTACAACATCCAATGCACAAGGAACAACAAACACAACAGCACAACCTAAACCAAAAGTGAAAGAACCCAATTCCATTCTTCAACTAGTTGTGCCTTGCAAAGCAAGAAGCAAGAGAAAAAGAAGCCCAACATGTTGGCTAGCTGAAACCGGCCTAATTTTTCCGAAAAAATGTACAACTGTTTACAGCACGAGTGACGTGCAGGATGAGTCGAGTAACGGGCAAGCGCAAGGAAGGAAATGTACACATTGTCTTTCACAAAGAACACCACAATGGAGGGCAGGACCACAAGGGCCAAAAACATTGTGTAATGCATGTGGAGTAAGGTATAAGTCGGGCAGGTTGTTGCCCGAATATCGACCAGCCAAAAGCCCAACTTTTGTGACTCATAAACATTCTAATTCTCATAAGAAAGTGTTGGAGATGAGATCATCTTCCACTACTAGTTTCTCATGTTAATGAGAATGAGGCTTAGTTGTAATTTGCCATCTCAAAACATCTTGTAAAAATTAATGCAGATGGATGTTGTTGTATTAGAATTTAACCTCTTAGTAGCTACTAGTACTTACTCGTTTCAAAAAAAAAATGAAAACTTTATGTTATGAAACGCGCATTGTTTTCAAAAGAAAACTATGTACTTATAAAGTTGTAAATCAAATATGAAATTATGATTTTTAAATTGGTTAAATATAAAATTGCCCCTAAATATTTTTTGGGAAATCTTACCTTTAAGCAAGAAGTAGGCTTCTTGCCTGCTTTTCCTAGTAAAAAATTAAAAACATTTACAATTAATCCCCTGAATTCAAGTCTCTGATACATATTTTCCCTCTAATACTTTTTTTTTTACAAAGAAAAGCAGTCAATTGCCTGCTTGAAAAAGCGTTATTTTCCCCATATTTTTACATTATTTCATCTTTTCTTTTAACAAACTTTTTTTATGTAGATTTTATCTTTTGTGCTTCATTAAGGAACATTCTAACGAAAACATAACAATTGCAATTTGCAAGTCACTTTCTTCATACTTTAAACTTGAAAAAGATTTGACTAAATTTGACTTCAAATTTAAACGAGTAACTTTTGTAATGTTAGATTAAGATTGCATGTTACCATGCTTGCAGCGACAAATAATTGGGTACGATAATTTATTATTTTGATTATTTCAGTAGAGGCCAACCATTCACGGCACTTGAAGTGTAAAAGAAAATGCAGATGGGTTGTGTTATAAAGACCCTCCTACCCACTTATTACCTTCCTGTATTCTTTAACAGTTTATAATACTTTTAACTTGTTAAACTTTATATTTTTTGTTTAGTACTTTCGGTTTCACAATTTTATAACGAAAACATTATTATAAAAAAATTTAAAAAAAAAAAAAAAAAAAAAAAAGGTTGCTATTGGTGTTTTTGGGAGTTATGGATAACTTGTCACTATACATAATTAAAAAGTACTGTACCACAGAGATACAAATATGCATTGTTATTTTCATTTTAAGTGGTCAGTAGTCTGTACATATACAGTCGGTATTTAAAACCAATGGATCATGTAGATATTCCTCTTGACCAAAAACTTAATTACTGCATATTTTGGTTTTTTGTGCAGTATCATAAGACCATCTTTACCCATATTCAAGAACAAATGCACACGCATAATTTCAATGTAGACACAAGAGGTACAATAATTCAAGCAGGCAGTAGAACTATTGAAAATATCAAACATTATCCCTTGAATATAATGAACTCGTGAGTCGTGACCAGATAAAAACCAACTTTTTTTAAAAATTTTCATATCAGGACAGAATTGTGTTGTCAATCGACTCAAATGTGCAACTAGGATGCAAACAGTAGACAAATATGAAAAATATTTAGTTTTTTTACTTCGAAATACAAATATGATAGGCCAGAAATGAATATTTTACATTTATATAGGTGTTACAGTAAATGAATACACATTACATAGTCAAAATGGAAGATAAATGATCAACAACATTCAACTTGAATTACATTCAACCAAACCTCAAATCATTGATATCTAGAAATCCTGTATTCCCGGTATCACCTTCCTTAAATATCAAAACAGAAGAATTGTGTGCATTTTAACTTACAATTGACATTGTAGGCGACATTTACCTTTGTTTCTCGCGCAAATTTATTTAAAAAATATTTTTCAAGATTAATACATAAAATGTGACCTAGTAGCAATTGGCTTGTGACTATCACCACTAAGTGTAAGAGGTCTAAGTTCAATTCATGCTAGGTGCATACAACCCTAAAACGGTCACGCCAACCTACTCAAAAGAGATCTTTACCGATTTGAGTATGTGGTTGTGGGTTCAAACCCCGTGGAATAGTCGGCCAAAAGGTCGGAAACCATGGTTACCCAAAAAAAGATCGATACATACAAAGACTAGCAAGATACGCAAAGAAGTTTTAAACAAGCTAGAGGATGATCAATCAATGACTAAATTGGTGTTATATACACCAAACCCAATAGATGGTCATAAAGTACTCTAGGCAAACAAAGTCTGTACAACTTTTTTAGTTTTTGTCAGGTAATTTCAAATTTAAGGCTGTACTGGAGCAACTACTTGTCCTTTTTATGATTGAGCAATATGTTTAAATCTGTTGATGTGGTCATGTTTAATCTAAAACGAGTCAAAAAGTGCAAAAGAGATGTAACAGAATCTTAATTCTTTTTCGCCATTGAGATTGATAGGTTGACATCAAGTCTACGCGCGTAGATATTTCTCTCTTTAAGATCAAAAGTTAGCAAAAAAAAAAAAGAAAAAAGAAATCTTACCGCGCACTTCAAAAGAAACAATGCAACTATGCAAAACCTCAATGTATGCCAACATGATAGGGACTACAAGCTAATCACAGATGTTGCTGCATGAATCTTCTCGCTACTATTTACACGACAAGCTCATCTTCAAGAAACTGGTACTCAAATTTGAAGTCTGTTTTGATTCTTTGGCACCTACAAATTAAATTAAACAGCCGTCAAAAAATTGAGCACAAATCTGAAATTCACGAATCACCCAACTATGTGTTATCTTCAAGCAGAAATGAATTAATATACAGTTAAATGCATTCCTAAGAAAGATAAGATGTAAACTAATTTGAAACTTTCCCATGGTAAAAATTCTACAGGTTAATGTAAGATACCCAAAAAGAGAATGAATAATTTTATTTTGGTACCAAAAACAATTATTCAATCCTGATCAAATTACAATTGACAACCAATTGGACTAGTTGAAAAAATGAATGAATCTAAAATCCGTATGTTAACTTGAGGTGTTAATTTTGACCCGTTTATTGATAAAGTTGAGGTATATATCAAACAAGTCAAATGATCATGTGCCAATATAACTCTGAGGGAAACGCGTACCAAAAACCTATATTTAGTGTATATATCCTCCTCGACCGTTTATTCAACAAGTTAGATTATATATCCTTCTCAAGAGTTTATTCAACAAGTTAGATTTCTATTGTAATTATGCCTCTCCTTTGTAATCACAGTTAACGTATTTGATCATTTAATCACATTTATAGAATATTTTAAATTGGAGGGAAAAAGTGTCTGCGGGTTGATCCAATCTAGGCTGTCCCAACTCAACCCGGGCTCGTTTTTACACAAATTACCCAACGTACCTTTGCCACCTCTAAATGGTAATCATACATGAAAAGATAGGTTTAAAGTAATCATACCAGCCATTTTGCATCTCATCATTTCCCATATGAAAATCAAAGTACACGTATGTTCCTTGTTCAAAATCATCAGTGGAAACCTTAGGCTCCTCATGTCGTTGAAACCATGTGTTGTACTCTTTATGGTATCTCCATGATTGTTTCTTCAGTTCTTTAGCAGCTAAATATTGTTGATAGGTGTTCTGTATAACAATGATACGTTTCAGAATGAAATCCAAGTGCAGGAAGCCGTTTAAAAATTCTATAGAACCAAACAAATTGGTACTTAGAATATAGAAATATTGACTACACACAAAATTCTACCTGCTTTCAAGAGGCAGCTGTTTTCCCCTAATTCAATAATATAATTAACCATACTACTTGATTCCTCCTAATCCCTATGCAATTATGTAAGAGTTGCTTGTTTATAGAATTATACTACCTAATTTATTCATGAAAATATAACTGTTGCCTCTTTTACTACATGACACTAAACAAATATGTTAGATCTGTTTTCGTCAAACAAGTTTAAAAATGTTGTCTACTGTCTCATCATCAATAAAATTCTCTACCCGTTTTTGAAAAAGAAAAAGAAAAAATTAACCCAAACTACACAAGTCTAAAAGAGAAAGAAACTATACGAGAGACATAACCTGCTGACAGTAGAATGCAAAGAACAGAGTATCAGTCCCAACGTTGTCAGATCCAAGCCGTTCCCAAAAGGTTGGGTTACTAACAATCGGAGCCTGCACTTGAGGATAGCTTTTAGGGGTCACAGTAGGGTGCCTCTGAAAATCAGTAAAAAAGTAAATAAAACGACATAAGTATTTAAGATTTGTGAGCTAAAAGTAAAGGTAGCAAAACGGGCATGTAAAATCAGGTAAGTTTTGGGTGTGGGTTAGGTCGGGTTGACCCAGAGTACTTTTGGCCTAAAGTTATTTAATCTTTTATAGATGGTGTGTCATACATTATTTCAATATCTAATTTCCTTTCTTAATAAAATGATTAAAAATACATTAAACTTTAAATTCTGACCTCAACCCATTTGACCCGTTTCCTTTTAAACATTTTTTTAACTCTAGCTATTTTACCAGTTAGAGATAAAACGCAGCCCGAATCGACCCATTCAAAAGTAAAAGGGTTGAATTGCTACTTTCAACTTACAAAACATATAGCATAAGAAAGAACAAGAAATATTCATACTGGTGTGTAATTTGCACGTTCAGAATCTTTGGGTTGTGGAAGTTTGCGAAAGGAGGACTCGAGCAACTGCATGGTGGTTTGCGGATCATAAGAGGTATCCAAGGTAGCTAAGCCGCTGAGGCTGTCCCAAATTGCACCAAGGTCGGGAACACTTCTTCGACCAATGACTCCAAGGCTAGCAGTTTGAGTGGACTGTGAAGATTGATGAGGAGAGACATCAATATCGTGAGTAACTTGTGCAGGCTCAGTCACTGAGCCAGATACTCCAGCCTAAAAAAATAAAAAAACATAAAGGTGCACTAATTATTTGGAATTTTCAAAACACTCGAACAGTTGATTATCTGAAAGTTACAACTTCCAAAGGCAAATACACATCCAACACCATATACCTGTGTAACTGATGTGTTTGACACCTTTGAATCACCCTCATTGGCAGTATATTTATGAAGCACAGAACTCGTAGCAGAATCATCAGTTAGACTTTGATGTTGTTGAGGCACATCAGCTTTCACATGGCCAACATCTATTGTTATTCACAAGGATGATTAAATACATTTATTTCAAGATAATATTCAAAACACAAATATACTTTAGATTTCCAAATTGGTCAATACCAAACACATAAGAAGTCCAAGTCTGTTTATTTAATCATTAACATACCAGCATCTCTTGAACCAGTCGCCATGAGTGTATGTTGACCAGACTGTGAATGGATTGAACTAGCATGTTGCTGTGTTGATGTGGCGTTGATAAGACCTGGAGCTGGTCCTCCAACAGATGGAGTTGAACTTCGAGAGTTGAACTGTAATTATAAACAAAGTGATATTAGGGGCTGTTCCTCTTTAAGTGCGGATTTGGAGTGTTAGCTGTAAACATACATGTTCTTTCTCTTTTTTGTCTCAATATTGTTGAATGACTATTTAACCCCAACAACCAAATTGTGCAGAAATGAAAAAACCCCATATGATTAGATCCTACTTGTTAAATCAAAGTCACAATACTTTTACTAGACCTATTACAAAAACCCATCTGTCCTAAAACAATGAAAGAAGGGTGGACCCAAAATAAAGACCTTGAAACAGTATATAGTTAAAGGCTTGCGACGAACAAATGGATTTTGATGGTTTTGATACAAATAACTGAAATAATAGAAAAATACATGTGATTCTAACTTGACGTGAAGTAGCACCGACCAAGTGAAGATCTGCAGCACATCCGTAAGTCTGACCACCGTGGAAGAACACAAACGAGATTAAGGAATAACCACCGTCGACATGAATGGACGAAGGTATCTGAAGGTCGAATGTAAATAGTGGCAATAATTGTTACGGTTCGAGGTGGAAAATACTTTGGGTGAATGAAACTGAGGGAAATTGAAGATATGAAGGTGAAAGAAGAAAAGGGCAAATTGTTCTGGCTTGTCTAAATGAACGTCTGGTTTAGGGAAGAGAGGTTTTTGAGGGCCTACAGACTCAGAGCCTCATTCCATATAATAGGTAAAAGGAAACACCAAACTTGACTGGTTGGGCCCCAATATGTTAGCAACCAGCCCATTAAGTGACAAGGAAACACCCCCTTATACTTCATATAGTAACATATGGTGATGGTGTAATATTCAAGCATCAAGACATACCTGTTGAAGTGGGTTCTGTTGTGTAGTAAATAGTTTAAGATTCAGACCCTGCTGCTGTGCCTGTTGGTATCGCTGCAAAAATTGCTCCCTGTGGTCTGGTGCAATTTCAGTTCTTAAAGGAACCTGTTCCAATAAATATAAATAAAAGTTACACAAAGCTGAAATCAACATAAGGATAACTAGAGGTTCAGAGCTAGCAAGATATGTATATGGGAAACTAAGGCCTATTTGGCAAAGTTATATGTTACGTGCAAATGTGTATGATATTTCAAGTATGGAACTGAGCTTTATCTGATGTCTTGATTGGTATAACGCTGCCTATTTGAGTTGTATACGCATATATTTTTACAGATCTTCATACGATTTGTATTGCATGTTTATATTCATGAGGCTGTGTCTGCGATTAGGCCTAGAGGAACAGTTAGCACCTTAGTGTGCTTGAGCCTTTAATAGCTTTGCTCTCTAGTAATCTCACTTACAATTATTTGTAATGTTAGAACCATACTGTGATTCTACCTGATGATGGAATCAAAAGCCGTAAATAATACTGTTCGATTTTCCAAAAATAAAAAGTTAGTTAATATATGTGTGTCAAACTGCTAGTTCATTTGCTGCGGTTAGTTAATATCAGTGCGGCCAACCACCATATCACATTATCCAAAACTACACAACTTGTTCCTTCATATATTCTTTCAAAAAACAATAAGATAATGTTTCACAAATTAATGAAGCACAAGTTAAAAACCAACTTAAAAGCAGAAAAGATAGTGCATATCCTCACTACTGTCACATCTTCAGTAGTTACACTTTCTTTACAGTATAAAAAAGAATTAAAAAGATGAACTTTTCCAAACAATTAAATGTATAAGCTTCGGCTTATATTTTATAGTAGATAGATATTAGGTTAGCCCAATTTCATATGATAAAATCAGCAGTCAATTTGTTTTTTCGAAGTAATCTTAGTTAGAGATAACAGTTGACAAAAAATAAAATAGGGTACGACAATCATAAATTGCAGATAATAGTAAATAGAGAAAAACATGGTAACATACCCCTTCATTCTGACTTTGGGAGGGATTTCCAGGCCTCCATTGTATGCCAGAAACTCCAGAAAACATCCTACCTGTCACCACTCCTGTCTCACCATTACCACCGCTAACAGCTTCACTGGTCTTGACAGCTTGGGGGAGCATCATTCTAATACTTGAAGAAGAAACCAGCGGCCGCCCAATTCCACTACCGCCAAGTCTATCGTCAGCCCCCAACATAGCTCTCCTGGGTGTTTCTGAAGCAACACCAAGGGATCCATTGCTAGAAACGATACTACCAGAGGTACTCGGGATGGTTACTGAGAGTGGATTCGCAGAGCTTCTACCAAGATTCATTAGTCCTGCTTCAGGAAGGGCTGGAGATGGCTTTCGACCAGGAAAGTTGGAATTATCTTCTTCCTTCACAACATTGTTCATTGGTAATGAAGGAACAGAAGAAATTGAATTGTCCAAAACACCCTTAACAGCATTGTTCATTGGTAATGAAGGGACAGAAGAGGTTGAATTGTTCAAAACGCCCTTAACAGCATTGTTCATTGGTAATGAAGGGACAGAAGAGATTGAATTGTCCAAAACACCCTTTACAGCATTGTTCATTGGTAATGAAGGGACAGAAGAGGTTGAATTGTCCAAAACGCTCTTAGCAGAACTTGGGCCTGAATGGACTGAAGAAGCAACAATAGCAACAGGGGTTGCATGGGTTCCTGCTGGTGATGGAGGAGCAGATGCGACTGCACTGATCTTTGGAGGTGGATTTCTTCCCCCGAACTCTGAGATACCTTCCTGGGGAGCCTTCTCAGCAACTTGCTTCTGGATTGAATCTCCGTGTTGATGATGAGAAGATGCAACTGCGGCCTAAGGAAAAAACAAAAGCCAAAATTACATATTATTGATTGGAAATTCCAAGGAACTTGCATAACAAGTCTAAAATACTACCAGACACCACATATGTCAAAGTAGTTGTAAAATGCAAATATGACATAAAAATTTAGTTTACTTCAGTTTATTTATGTTTCTAAGAGGAGCTGTTGCAAGCAAGTTTGTGTTAATTGTACCCAGTAACATGCGTTGGCTGCAACCCAATGTTCTCTTTGACCGTTGTCAATTGTTCATTATACTTGCTTGTGATGCAATTACATAAAATGATCATGAGGTGCATAACAAATATCATATCTTTATGGTTACTAGAAAATGCCATACCAGGCCCATGAATATTGATAAGGTATTGTGAAGCTTTTACATATATGTGTCTAGTTTTCCAGACATTTACACATGAAAGCAATAGACATATGGCATATTCTTGGAAACTTAATGTATAGGAACATACCGGTGACAGAGCTAAAGAAGTAGGCAAGCCAGATTTTATGCTAAAAGCAACACCCTGTCAAAACACAGATCAAACTAACATGACCCCTATGACTATTGACATACATTAAATAAGAAACTAGTATTTGGCTATTGCAATATCACTTGCACGATTTCAGTCTTAAAGTTCATTTGCAAAAAATTACCAAACAGAAAATATAACATGTATATATTTAGCAAGTGAGTTTTCAATTTACCTTGACAGGAGCAGGTGGACCAATGGTAACTAGATCTTCCAGTGACTCAACCTTATCCAAAGGTAAGGTGTTGTATAGCATGTCAACGTCATCAAACTCATCAAAATCCTCCTGCAGAAGACAATCCTTAGTACTGAGATTTGAGGCAAGAGCACGAATTCAAACATTTTAAAAAAAATCCTGAAAACGGAATTAACCTGATTTCGTTCCACATAGTCGTCCAAGAAATCCTTAACATCATTGACTTCCTCGGGGCTCAACTCATCATTATCCAGCAGTCTCAATATCAACTCTAACTTCATAATATGAGCCTTGTGCCGATTAATTGATGACTCTAAATGGGTCTGTGAAACAACATAATCATTGAGGAATGAAACTGTAACAGATGACAGATGGAAGTTGAGATCCCTAATTTTTACTTACCAATCTTGGTGGCCTTGTTTTCCCTTTTTTAACAGATAGCCCCTCAATCTCCGCTTCAAAACTGTCGATTTGAGACTCAAGCTCAGACACCTAACCATAAAAAAAGTATATTACTCGGTATAATACAATGGCCATTGGATGATTCAATAATTCATAATCATTCTATAATATGATCACTCCCAACAGAACTATCTATGTGCGCATTATAAACACCAGTCAAGGCACAGAAATGTCTACCAAATTCAGGGAGAAGTGCTTGAGCAACAAAACTATTAACATGCTAAAATTACCACCAAATGGGGTACTGATGATCAATAGAAGCTACTAACACAAACACAATGAACACTGAAATATACCAACGTCCTAACAATATCATTGTTGAATTTGAAGACATCATTCAAAAAATATAAAATAAGTGCAATAGCTTTCATATAGAAAAGTAAAAATAAGTGCAATAGCTTTCAGATAAAAAGCAAAGGCAAGACGTCAACTAAGGTATAGTTACATACCGTATTGTTCAACCAATCTCTTGTCTTTGACTTGGCTTTCTCCTTTGGATCCTACAATAGACAGTCAACAAAGAAGCATCACCAAAAACAGAGCTAAAGTCAATGTTAATCAAAATGTTATTTTGCTCATGGTTGAAAGTCATAAAATGTGGTACTTCATTATTACTATTACATCTATGAACAAGCATTTCAAAAAGCGAACCTGTAATTAGCATTGACAAGCAAAAAAGAAAAGGGTAAAGCACCCGTGCAGTTTGAAACTTACGCAACTCATACCTGTGACATCGTTCTATACCATCGAGCTCTTATAGAAAGCAAAAAAATAATGGTTTAGAACGGAAAGGTGGTGCCCACGGATGCGCAATTTCTTATTTATACAGGTGTATGACTAGATATAGTAATACATACCGTTTTAGGCTGTTGTTCAAGGCCTTCCTTAGAGAATGCTTTTGTCTTCATTTCCTTTTCACATATCTTAAACCGTTCCATTTCTTTTTCAATAAGCCTGCGAGCATCTATCAGAGCCTGCTCATACGAGGCGCTAACCTGTGTCAAATTTGTTGGAAAGAAATTTTGTTGTCAATAAGGAAAGACTGAACTTAGAAAGACATGTTCGAAACAGAAACTAAAATCTTGGAATCTTTTTCAACCACATATATCCTAAATACTACAAACAAATTTGAGATACAATTTGGAAGACAAAACCGTTCTAATAACGATAGAATGATTAGCACAGCAAGCTTTATTTTGAACTACTAAAAGAAAGCATTTACGAGCAAAACACGTTTATCCGCTACTGCAGATTTGACTATCCTTTTCAAAGAAGAGGACAGCAAAGCAAATGTAATACTGCAATTAAATTATATCTTCATGCACAATACTGAATATAGCCCACAACATTGCATCTGTGACCTAGCCTCTACAGGCCACCTTGATACAAAAACACCAATTATATAACTTCCTTAATAACTAAAATACCATCTGATGAGCAAGGAAAACCAGACACACATTTCTCTCCCTAGCGCCTCCGATTCACTCATAAATGTGAGGAATAGTATATCCACGTTACATTTTAACAATCTTTCCCAATAAAAAAGTTCTTGCTCCTGACATTTTAACAACCTTTCACCCTAGTCTGATTCTCAATACTGGAACAAATGAATCTAATGAGTTTTTACTGAAAATATCGTTAGATTTCTCAGCCTTCACTAAATGGGTTCCTATGTCCAGCTAGCAGAATATAGCAGAGAGACGATACATTCACAACTTATACGGCATGTAACAAAAGATACTCACAATAAAATGATACAACCAAATTTCGGTACCCACATATCCAGCATCTATGAAGTGAAATAAGCAAATAAACATAATCAGTTTGTTTCTATCTAAACCCACACAACCACTTTATCTGTTTCAAACGCAATTAGCATATAAACATTTTAAGAATTAAACTTCAGCAAACAATATTTCACACTTCTGCGCCTTATACAATCCTCGTTCATACCGAACAACAACTAATAATCAATAAATACAATAAAAATGAAGCTAACCTTCTTATCCTTGATCTCGCTAGACTGTAACCATGTCTTAATCTGATCTCTGTACCTCTGAAGCTTCTTAATCTCCTTCTTCAAATCAACCTCGTATTTCTCCTTCTGATTGGCATTATCAGTATCGTGAACCTAATCAACAACAACTGAATTGTTACACATACACATCGATACATTGTGCACTAAACAATTCAAAAATATTAAACATAAACATCAATATTTCACTATTCACACTTTTAGACATTCAATAATCCGCATTATTAAACATATACATGAAAAGCTCTCCCAAACACAACTTATACACTGAACAATACAAACGACTTCCAGTGATTCAATGATGAGTAATTTGTT
Organism: Chrysanthemum seticuspe; assembly: GCA_019973895.1. Taxonomy (NCBI): domain Eukaryota; kingdom Viridiplantae; phylum Streptophyta; class Magnoliopsida; order Asterales; family Asteraceae; genus Chrysanthemum; species Chrysanthemum seticuspe. Next base: position 39,588,903 of record BPTQ01000008.1, read on the forward strand.
CTTTACTTTGACTCGGACGCGTTACAAACTGAGTTACAGACCTTAGTCGCCTCGGACGCGTGACGTGCATAGTCGGCTCGGATGCGTTACGGACAGAGTCACCTCGGGCGCCTCACGGACCGAGGCGTTACGAGCCAAGTCGACTCCGACACGTTACCGACCGAGTCGACTGAACTCCGACACGTTACGGACCAAGTCAGCCGAACGCGTTAGAAACACGTTAACCGAGGACACGCTACAAACATAATCGACTCAGACACGCTACGAGCCGAGTCATCCCGGACGCGTCACAAGCCGAGTCAACTCGACGCGTCACCAGCCAAATCAACTCTTGACACGTTACGAACCGAGTCGACTAATCCTATTCGACTCCGAGGCGCTACAAACCGAGTCAACTCGGAACGAGCCAAGCATTAACTCGCGAGTCAGGTCTATTCACGAATTCGATACCGAGTCGGCTCAATTTAGGCACATTTGCGACACTCAACTCGTCCGAGTCAACTCAGTCCACAACTCGTTTCGTTACAACAACGATCGTTACACATTTACACATAACACATCATACATTACACATCAAACACATAAACAAAATTATTATAAAAATAAAAATAAAAATTATAAAAAAAAGAAATAATTATACCTTGTTCCAAATAGTACCAAAAACCTCAACACCTTCATAAACTTTCTTCAAAACACGATCGATTTCACCTTGAAGCTTCCTACTCGCTCCCATTGTATGATCATACAGTTTTGTGATTATGTGTTTTAGTAGTGTGGAATTTTGTATTTTTCGAAATTAGGGCTTGTTTTCGTTTTATAGGGTTTTGTTTTGTTTTGTTTTGTTTCAGTGAAGTGGATGACGGGGGGAGAAAGGTTTTGGAAGAATAAAGAGGGTGGAATGGAATATTTATTATTGTCTTTTACGCTCAGTTCTCGAGTTATATTTTGATAGGAAAGGAAAGGAAATTGAAACTTTTTTGTGTTCTTGAGTTTTTTTAAAGAAGGGAAAGGGAAAGAGAAAGGAAAAGGGGAGGAAGTTTTGTTTATAAAATCTTCCGGCCAAAAATGGGAGGAAAGGGAAAGGAAAGGGAAAGTTATGTTGTGCAAAGACTAATATACCCCTTTTTAAAAGATTTTATATTAACAACTAAAGGGCATATATGTAATTTAAACAAGTTATTTTCCTTTTCCTCCACTCAAGAACATGATTACTTTCCTTTTACTTTCCTATTTCCTCTATCTCAAAAACATATCAACTAACAATTCCTTTCCTTTTCCCTTTCTTTTCCCTTTCCTATTCTTTTCCCTTTCCCTTCGCTCAAAACTCGAGAACTGAGCGTTAGTGTGGAAATGTTAAAATATTACGGAGTATTATTTTGGGGTGTTTAGAAAATTGGACTATTAGAGATACTATGTGTGAGAGAGAAAAAGAAGAAGGGTAGCACAAGGTCGGAAAAAAAAGAAGACAAAGGGACGGCAACAAAGGTAGGTATGAGGGTGAGAAGGGGAAGGAGGTAGTTAAGTTTTTCGTGTCTAATATCCTAGAAGGGTGTCGCCTATGGGACTTAGCCTCCTTTCTGGAAGGTTATGGTAATATAGCAGGGGTTTATATTGCTAGGAAGAGAAACGCCCAAGGGGTCAGGTTTGGATTCGTAAGCTTTAAAGGAGTGAAGGATATCAGAGATCTTGAAAGGAAATTGAAAGGGGTAAAGGTGGGAAGATCGACTTTGGACATCAATATAGCGAGGTATGCAACAGAAAATGAGAAGGCAGGGGTTGGTAAGGTGAATCTCCCCACTAGTAATACTCGGGCTAGTGGTGTCGGAAACATTGGCATTGGCATTCAAGACAGGAGACCTTTCGCTAGTGTTGGCTTTCAAGATAGGAGACCTTTCGCTAGTGTTGTCAAAGGAGTTGTGGGTAATGAATTGACATGGATGGAGATCCGTATCGATCCAACTGTCAACGAATTGGTTAGCTCCCATGATAAGTCTTTGGTGGCGAGGTGTGGGAGTTTCCTCACACTCTCTAACCTAGGGGAGTTATTGGGTACCTTAGGCTCATCTATTTCTAGCTTCCAATATCTTGGAGGGTTGTCCGTCCTCCTGATGTGTAATAGTCAAGAGAAGGTGGAGGAATTCCTGCGTAAAAAAAAGACGTGGAAAGAGTGGTTCAATAAGGTGGATATATGGAGGGGTCAATCTTTCCCGTACGAACGGTTGGCGTGGGTTGGCATCTATGGGGTTCCGCTGCACTTAGCTTCTCCATCGACTTTCAACAAAATCGGTGAAAACTTTGGAAAGGTGGTTTCCCCCTCCGGGTTAAAAATTGACTACTCTAACAGGTCCGTAGAAGGCATTGGCATCCTTGTGGGGGATGGGAAAGAAATTAAAGAGGTTGTGTCTTTAACATGGGAGGGACAAGAAGTACCAAGTGTGGATTGTGGAGAAGTTAATCGATTGGCATCCTAGCTGTGTGATTAACTTTTCTGGTGGGTCATCACCGGAAGGGGGTGGTAATCTTAGTCCCGTGCTCTCCGCTGCGGATCCATTCGAGATGGAAGAAGGTGAAGTGGAGAAAGAAGGTGGGGGGACGATGCATGGGGAAAAGAGGTTAGACGAAAGGTTTGTGCATGGGGAGAAGGATGCATTTAAGAATACGGCGCACATGCAAAAGGAATTTAATATTGAAGACAGTTATAAAGGTGGGGGTCAGTTTAATTCTTTCTCTTTCACCACTGAAGCACGTGGGGAGAAGGAAAAGGTAATATTAACTAAAGAGAATGAAGCCTGGTCTCACTTCAATATTGGGCTTTCTCCTAGGCCAAGAAAGAGGCCTAGGGAATCCGATCCATTTTCTTTAGATGTTATTTTGGGCCTTAAAGATCAAGAGCCCACTGATAAGGATAATGGGACTGAGGTTAATAGTCCTTTGACTAAAGTTCCATATAACAGAGGTGAGTTATCTAGTAGTCTTGATCTAAATTCTCCTCCTATAGCTCCTATGGTGTGTCCCCTTCCAGCTGATGCTAGCCTCGGGATGGGGTCCCAGCGTGTTGGTAGTGAGCATGAGAAAGAGGTTAACACTGTTGTTTCGTAGACATTGGAGATGGGGAAGTTAGTGGGAGTAGACTTATCCGCGGATCACAATAGGATCAGAGGAGTTGTTTTGGAGGAAGGTAATAATCCCGTTTATCAATGAATTACATGTCCATTAATATTAGAGGAACGGGGGGGGGGGGGGAGAGAAAGTCCAGCTGGATTAGGAAATTAATTTCCAAAGAAAAGGTCTCTTTCTTAGCTATGCAAGAAACCCAAAGTAGTAATTTAAATGATTCGGTTATTAAAAGTTTCTGGGGGAAATCAGTTTGTGAATTTGAAGTGGTGGAACCTATCGGCAGGTCGGGGGTATGGTAAGCATATGGGATCCTTCGGTTTTCAAGAAGAGGGACGTGTTTAAATGTAACAATTTCCTCATGGTTAGAGGTACGGTTAAAGGCTACAACGAGGTGGTGTCGATTGTTAATATTTACGCGCCTCAAAATAGGAGAGACAAGATGAGAGTTTGGGATGATTTAAAGGTTTTGTTAGATGGTAGTAACGGGTTATGGATCTTGATTGGTGATTTCAATGCGGTGAGGACTTGCGAGGAAAGAAAGGGGTCTAAGTTTAAGAAGAGGTGTGCGAGTGACTTTAATGAGTTTATTGGTTCCTCAGACCTTCATGAATACCCTATGAAAGGAAGTAAGTTTACTTTCTTTAAGGAAGATGAAAGGGGAAAGAAGTTTAGTAAAATTGATCGTTGTTTAGTTAATAGGGGCTTTGTGGATTTATGGCCGGATGCCTGCTTTAGGTCTCTCCCCCGTTTATGGTCGGATCATAATCCGATCCTTTTGACCATATCGGACTCTAATTTCGGGCCTAAGCCTTTCCGTGTTTTCAACACTTGGCTCGAGTATCCCGAGTGTGGTGATGTGGTATCCAAAGCGTTGAATGACTTCTCTTTTGATGGTGATCCGGATGTGAGATTGGTTAAGAAATTTAAGTGGTTACGGTTTAAATTAAAAGTATGGCGAGATGAATTGGTGCAAAAAGAAAGCGAAGAGTTGGACTTATGTAGGAAAGAGTTAGAGGAGTTAGATTTAGTGATGGAATCAGAGGATCTCCTGGAAGATGAAGAGTGGGCGAGGAATGAATGTAGGAGGAGAATCGATGAAATAGAAGCTCGAAAAACCAAAGATCTTAAGCAGCGGTCAAGGAACAGATGGGCTAAGGAAGGGGATGGGAACAACCGGTTTTTCCATGGCCTGATAAATAATAGGCGAGTTAGCAACGCTATTCATGGTCTAACGATTGGTGACGAATGGGTGGATAAACCGAAGGTGATAAAGAGGCAGGTGTATAACTTTTTTAAGGAGAAGTTCAATGAGAAATGGATGGAGAGACCGCATTTGGATTGTGATAATGTTAAGAAACTTTCAGAAGAGGATGCCAACTCCCTGGTCAGAAGATTCACTAAGGAGGAGATCAAAAAGGCAGTTTTCGAGTGTTGTGAAGACCGGGCTCCTGGCCCGGATGGTATCTCCTTTAAATACATCAAAAGATTCTGGAATTTTTTCGAGAAGGATTTCAGTGATCTTTGTGATTTTTTCTTTCAAGGCAGGGGTTTAAACAGAGGATGCAACGCGGCTTTTATCACTTTGATTCCTAAAGTCAAGGACCCGAGTCACCTTAATGAGTATAGACCCATAACTCTAGTGGGGGTTACGAGTAAAATCATCTCGAGAGTCTTGGCTAATAGACTCAAAAAGGTGTTAAGTCCGTTGATTTCTATCAACCAGTCGGCTTTTTTGAGTGACAGGCTTATTTTGGATGGCCCTTTGATTCTTAATGAGGTTATCTCATGGGCAAAAAAAAAACCAGAGAAAAATGTTCATATTCAAGGTAGATTTTAATAAAGCCTATGATAATGTCAATTGGAGTTTTCTTATGTCGGTGATGGCTCAAATGGGTTTCCCTGATTTGTGGTGCAAATGGATTTATGGAATCCTCTCTTCGGCTAGATCTTCGGTTCTAGTTAACGGTTCCCCCACCTTTGAATTCCAGTGTCGTAAAGGCATGAGACAAGGGGACCCCATCTCGCCTTTTCTATTTTTGATTGTCATGGAGGCCTTATCGTGTATGATGAAGAAGGCGGATATAAGTGGGTCGTTTCGGGGGGTATCCTTGCCTAACGGGGGTCCAGTTTTCTCTCACCTTCTTTATACGGACGATTGCACCTTCCTGGGAGATTGGTCCGAGCTCAATGTTAAAAAGATTAATCTAATTCTTCGATGTTTTTACATTTGTTCAGGTCTTAAGATAAATTTGAATAAATCCCATCTCTTTGGAGTGGGGGTGGAGGATGCGGAGGTTTCTAGAGTTGCTAGGAACATGTCATGCTTATCAGGGGTTACCCCTTTTGATTACCTGGGAATCCGGGTCGGTGGTAGAATGAATCGAGTGGCGAGCTGGGATTTTCTTTTCGATATTTTCAGAGCTAGACTTTCGCGATGGAAAGCTTCTAATTTGTCGATTGGGGGGAGGCTCATTTTAATCAAAGCTGTTTTAGAAAACCTCCCGACTTATTACCTATCCATGTTCAAGGCTCCAATCAAGGTTCTAAATGGCCTTGAAAGTATAATTAAGAAGTTTCTGCGGGGTGGGTCGATGGAGGTCAAGAAGATTCATTGGGTAGCGTGGGATCGGGTCGCCTCCCCGGTTAATGTAGGGGGGCTTGGCTTATGTAATCTTCTGGACATTAATATCGCTCTGCTCTCCAAGTGGGTTTGGCGTTATAGGAATGAGCCTGACAGTTTATGGAGAAAGGTTGTGGACGCTATCCACGGGACTAAAAGGTGCTGGTCTTCTCTCCCCGTTTGCAATGCTATTCCGGGGGTGTGGAAGTCTATTGTCAATACGATTGCTAAGGTTAGTGTCGCTAATGTCAATCTCAATCAGTTATTTAAAGGTGAGGTGGGAAACGGGAGAGATATTAGATTTTGGCTTGACCCTTGGATTTGTGATATGCCTTTGAAAGATGTCGTTCCGTTAGCTTTTAAACTTGATCAAGATAAGAGGTGTATGGTAAGTGATAAGTATAATTGGGTCCTTGATTGTTTTGATGAAATTGGGGGGATGTCCAATGGTCCTTTGTCTAGTCTCGAAGCTGACGATAGACGGAAGCTTAGAGGTCTTCTGGAAGGCCGGTCTTTAAGTAATCAGTTGAACAAATGGAGCTGGACAGGTAGGGGGTCTAAAGGTTATAGTGTTAAGGCTGTAAAAGTTTTTCTTTCTAGTGAGAATGATTACAGCAACAGATTTGTTTTCAAGTGGTCCAAGTGGGTGACAAGGAAGTGTAATATCTTAATGTGGAGGTTGGGGTTGGGTCGGCTGCCCACCTCAGATCAACTACGGCTTCGGAACTGTGCCGTTGGCTGCTCGTTGTGTAGCTTATGTAGGACCGAAGAGGAGTCAGTGGATCACATTTTTAGTTCGTGTGAGGTTGCTTTGGATGTTTGGAATAGAGTGGAGAAATGGTGCAGATTACCTCCCCTGTTCTTGTTTTCTCGGCTCGATATCTTTAGCCTTCACGAAGCTGGAGGTCTGAAGGGGAGGAAGAAAGAAATCCTGAAAGGTATAGTGTTCTCGACATGCTGGTGCCTTTGGATCGCTAGGAATAAGAACCGGTTTGACAATGCTAATCTCGATAGCCGGAAAATCTTTCAAGATATTAAATCTATTAGTTTCCTTTGGTTTAGTAATAGATCTAATAGTTGTAACATAGAATGGAAGGATTGGTACTCTTTTAATCTCTTGTAATCAGGTTGTTTCCTGCCCGTTGCGCTCCCTATTTTGGGGAGTTGAGTGTTTCTTGTGAATGATAGTCAATTTTCAAAAAAAGAAAAGAAAATTGGAGGTCACGTTTAAGAAAGAAGAAAAAAAAGGTTTGGGGGGGTTGTTTGTTATGTGGGTTTTGGATTTAGATGCGATTTAAAGATTCTTTGATAAAACAAAATGATTTAGGGGTTGTTTAGGGGACGTTTGGTACGACTGAATCATAAAGAATGAGAATGCAGTGTAGAATGGAATGATAAAGAAAGAGAATGACTCTTTGATAAAAGAAAAGATTTCACTGTTTGGGAAAAATAGGGAATATAATGTCAGAATCGATGAGAGAAATCATTCTTGTGTTTGATATGACAAAGAATAAAAAAAAAATATAAAAAAAATCAAGCTGATTTATTTTGGGTACTATCACGTCGAATAATTTTATATATGTTACAAATTCTTCACTAAGAATTCATATATAGGGGCCCGTTTGTTTTGTAGACGGGTTTAGGATTAGGATTAGGATTAGGATTTGGATTTAAATTTGGATTTGGATTTGATGTGTGAGAGATAAAATATATTAATTTATAAAAAGGGATAAAAAAATAAAATAAATTTATATATTATTTACTTTTAAATGAATATAATAATTTTTTTATAATAAAATAATAATAATAATAATATATGAGTGATGGAGGATAAGTATGGTCCCACCTTAAGAGAGTATCATTTAAAAAGGTGGGAGGTAACTCAGGATTTGCACATGGAAGATTTTAGGGAGTCACTACCAATCTTGGGACCCACAATGTTTTACCAAACAACGAAAATCATACATCATTCCAAATCTAACACTCACAGGCATAAACCAAACGGGCCCTAAATATATCATCATTCTATTTTATTTGTGTGAGTTGTTAAAACAAGATACCAAATTGTTAATAACTAGTATATATGATACACGCCTTTTTTTTAATCATATTTTAGAAGATTATAGATGGAGCATTTGATCACTTTACATCAACTATTAATTAAATTATTATCAAGTTATGGCAAAAGATGTTGATCAGGTCATAAAATATATGAACTCTCATACAAATATTTGATTGTTAAAGATACCAAGAACAATGAAGATAATATATATAATTGTGGTACTAAAAAGAAATTAAACAGTGTATACAGACTAATTATATGTACAACATACAATTTTTAAAACAAATGTAATTACAGTTGTTTTGATTAAGTTGTATATTTTCTCCCCAACTCCATGTTACCAGTATATGATCTTTCTCGTAAATGGAGTATTATTGTATTGTTTTGTTTCTTTCAGAATCTTTATGTGGTTAAAAGAAAGTTACACAATACAATGTTAATATAGTTATGCATACGTTCATGCGTTTTTGTTGAATTTAAACGAAGGTCTTTTATTGTTGAATTAGAACTAGTATCAAAATATATGAAGGTGGCTTGAAATTTCAAAACAATGCTTGTTGACAGTAGGTGAATTGGGGATGACGGTGATGTGAAAATTAAAGAGAAAAAAGTGTTAGGGTTTTTGAATTATTCCCCAAATCAATAGCATGTGCCAATCACATGACTATGCCTTTTATATTTCCCTTTTTACAGATAGTCTTATGATTCTCAACGGAATGACATAATAAATAGGTTTTGTCTAAATTTGTTGATTCTCTCTATTCTCCACTATTTTTAGAGAATGAATTTGGTTGAATGAGAATCATATGTTGATTCTTCATTTCCATTCTTTATGTCAACCAAACTAAGGAAAACACCCACATTTCATTTTTGTGCTTTCCATTCCATCGTACCAAACATCCCTTTAGTTTATTGATAAGAATCGTAATGGGTATCAGATTTGGTATAGGGTAGAGTGACAATGGATATAAAAAAATATATTATTACGATTGTTTATGTTTGGATGACAAAATATGAATGAAAAAAATGTATAGATATTTGAGTTTTGTAGTGAAAAGGAGTGGGCCCACGGAATGGATTTCATAGACACCAAATAGGTGAGTAATGAATTTATGACTATGATAAATCCATTTCATTATCGGGTTCACTAAACAAACACTTTGAATCGAAATGAAATCCATAAATCCATTCTGATATGCTCTACCAAACGCACCCTTAGTGCTGAATAATTCAAAAGTTTTATGATTCAATGACTTTAAGTGAGTTGGGTTTTGAATGTTTGATTAATTGTATTGAATGATCTATATGAATTTATAAATTATTATTTTAATCTTTATTGGTTTATATGTTTTTTTATTGACTATTCTAATAGTTATCGAAGGAGTATAATACATTGTTTTACAAATTATTTGCTAACAAAATTCAGTGATCAAAATATTTAATTTAAAGGAGAATTACATGTATCCCCAATAAAACATGAATAATTACATATATACCCACTTAAACCCAAAAATAATAAATATACTCAATCCACTCTAATTTAATGTTTATGACGTTTTTACCCTTTTTCCAATGTTCTCCCTGATTAATATGCAAAATAAATAAACATAAGACTCTACAACCATTTATTATCCTAAATCAAGGATGTAAACGATTCTTTTATTTAAATTTGATCGTACATTGGCAATTGATCATGGATCTAGAAAATGTGTGTAGTTTTGAAATTTATTTACTTTCGAGATTTTTTTTTCGGCTTTATTCTCGAATATACAATGTATTCACCTTTTTCAGGTTTCATGGGTTTAAAAGAAACCCGATGATTACAATATAAATTATTTGTAGCAGTATATTGTTAGAAAGTAGAAGGTGGATATATATAGGCTTCAAAGACTGAATGGTCGACAATACATTAGAACAACAACAGTATGTTTGTGAAGTTAGCAAATTGAACACTAAAGGAATTAATAAGAGCAAGAGGTATCACAGCGAGGGAGGCTCGCCACTCCTAGGTGGCAGCCTCGCCACCCCTCGCCGGACGTCGCCACCATACCAAGGTGGCTCGCCACTTGCCCACTCGCCATTCCCACGACACAAATAAAGACAAAACAATTTTTTTTTTCTGTTTTGGTGGGTTTGTTAATTTGTTTCTGTTGTTGTGTTTGTTGTGATGCATTTGCGCTTGCGTTTAACTAGCGATGGAGATTGGAGAAGATTAGAAGATGATGTTTTGCTTTTTCATTTTACACCCTTGTGTTATTGCTTATTTTTCATTTCACCCAAATAGTATGTATCTAGATTGGAAATTGGGAATCTTGTGCAACCTTTTTTTAGTTAATGTACTTTTTTTATTATTTTATTTTTATTTTTAATGTAATGTAGTTTTTTTCCCGTATTGTAATTTTATTTAAATGAAATGAGTTTTATTGTGTTTGAAAAATATGGAAAAGAAATAAAATGAGGGTGGGTGGGGCCCAAGTGAAGAGGTTTGGGTTAGTTATGAATGTGTGATATTTTTAAGTGGGTGTGTTGAAGTGATGTGACACATGTGGGTCCCAAATGAAGAGGCATGGCTTAGCCATGATACCTCTTGCTCTAAGTACAAAGACTCGTGTATATATGGGGAATACAGTTTGTGAAGTTTTTAATGAGGCAATAAGGGTATAACTGTCTGTTAAAAACTAGTTATAATGAAAAACTAAGAAAATGGGTATGTATGCGAGTTTGGAAGATTAAAATAGGTATATTTGTTATTTAAAAATTTGGTTGGGGATATATGTAATTATTGATGTTTATTTGGGGTTATATATAAATCCCCCTTAATTTAACTACATACAAACAAAACTTGTAGCCTAGTTGTGGTGATTATAAGTTCAAGCTTCTATTCAAATTATCATGATGGCAATTGCATTCTATATATGGAATAAAACCAAACGTCGGTGCACTATTTTATTAGTTTTAAAATGTTAATTTAAGGCCGGTTGGGCTAAGCGTCTTTCTTCAGCCCATGTCTGTTTTCTTGGCTTGCTACTGCCCCGTTACCGACTTTGATGTTATCGCCTTTGATAATAACTTTGTTGTTAGAAGACGTGTCTTTCTTCTTCATCTTCTACGTGTTGTGAGGCACCGCCTCTTTTAACTATGGCAGTGACGGTGACATTTAGGCTTCCAGTTTGGGGTTTTTGGGTGGTTTCGATCGTCTTGAACCCATCCAACCTGATACTCCACGTTACTATGTAAGTTTATTTTATATTGATTTTGGTTTGTAGATAGTCAATTGTAAGTTATTGGTACTCTTTTCGGTCGTTAATTAAAATTATGTTTGGACTATCTTCTTATTTGAGCATATTTGTATGTGAAAAAAATGATGACCTAAAGTTATTGGCTTATTAATTTTTAAAGTTAGAAAGCCTTATTCAAAACGTTTAGCTTCACTAAATAACAACAGTAAACGTAAGTAATAAGAATGTTGGTTAAAGCTTATTTCGGAGTTATACAGCTTATGTTTCATAGTTTACCATCAAGTTGTTATATACAATTTTCGCTTTGCTGAATATGTGGCTTATTAATTGATTGGTTGATGAATACCCATAACACTTTTGAATAGCAGTGGTTCAGCTGGAGAAAAATATTGTTCGTCTGACACAACCGCCACTTTCAGTTGGAGAAAAATAGTGCACCGTCGTTTGATTTATTCCATATATAGAGTAGTCAGAACGCTTTTGAATAGCAGTGATTCAGTTGGAGAAAAATGTTCTTCGTTTGACACTACCGGCACTTCAAAATTTGAGAAACACCTTATCTTGGAGGGGAGTTTAGTAACGCAACCATGGAGGTCTTTCTGCCTTTGTTTTGCTACACGTTTATGATTTACTCCTGAATGATGTTTCAAAGCTTTAAAAAGGTCTTTTCTTGGCGGGGCGCTTACTAGCGCAGCCATGAAGCTATGATGATCACTCACTGTTGCTTTCTGAATCATATGATCTTGGTCATTCGAGGTCTGAACCATAACTTGGCGGGCGAAAGACCGGATGGCGTGGTAGCATAATTGCTGTTACGCAACCGAGCTTCTTTGCAGTCACGCCTAAGTTATGTCGTTGCTTCACCATTTTTCAGTTAAAAATGACAGCCTCATGACCTATGTTGCATCATTTTCACGGTTTCTGAGTTTTGTATCCATTTGTTTGGTGGTGTTGTCGCTATAGGTGCACCTGATTTCACTACACGACCCGAAACAGCAGGTGCTGGAATGAAACCAAAGGTCGGTGTACTATTTTTATAGTTTTATAACGTTATTCTAATGTTATGCAAGGTTTAGTTGTAGGCGTCCTGGGCTTTGACATGTGCCAAACTGTGGGCTGGCAAAAATGATCAAAAGTGGTATACCTTTGGTCTTTGTTAATGCGATACATATATGGCTATTCGTTTCCTTTCGTTGAAGGTTTTCTTACTTCTTCTTCTCTCTGCGTATTTTGAGTGGGTACGCCTGTTTTTTTTGTGGATGATTGATTGTTGCATGTTTGGTTTTGTTGCTGTTCATTTGTTATTGCATGCTTATTATTGGTTATTTCTTATGGGGGTTTGATTGCGAAAGTGCTTTATGTTGTCTAGGATGCATAGCTTAAAAACAGTTCTATGTTTCAGTTGCATTCTTGAAAAATTAGCAGTATCACATCTGCACAACTTGCATGTTCCGTATTTCTAACGTTTAGTCACCCTGTACATGCTTCGATTGTTGCAGATGGAATTGTAGGGCTTATCAGGTTGTCGCATCGCTACTGATGCGGCAACGGTGACTTTATACGGCCCATGGATAAACCTGCTTGGTCTGCAGCCATGCCGGATGTACCCTGTTTTTTCAGGTTTACTTCCTGTTGTAACCCCAATGTTGTTGGACTTTATTCGATAAAAGGTTGTGGACATCAATACTGAAGAGGCAATGATGAGTTTATATGAGTTTCGGAAAAAATACAGTTGTCCGGATTGTGGCAAGGCAACCTACTCGGTTTGCAGCCATGCCGGATGTACTCTGTTTTTCTGGGTTACTTCCATGTCTGAGCCTCATATTTTGTTTGGCCCTAATGGGAGAACGGTATGAAACACCGTTGTCTTTTATTCGATGTCGGTTAACAAACTGGAATTTCCTTGGGCTTTGTCTGGTGGCTTAGCTGTTTCACAATATTGGGAAATTCCACGATAATAAGGGGCTATGATGAGTTTCAACGGGTCATGCTAAAAGCGAGACAACCTACACCTTGGCACGGCAACCTGTTGGGGTTGCAACCATGGTAGGCGCGTCCAATTTTTCTAAATGTCATCCTATCTGAGCCTGCCTTTTGTAACGTAACAGACAACGGAGCCTTCACCTTTCGTCTTTGGTAGGTTCTACTTCATTTCATGCTAAGTGAATAACTTTTGTTGTCACATGAGCAGTTGAATATCAAATATTAGAATTGTACGCATAACAGATTAACTTTACAACTTATCTACTTGGTTGGGTTTTTGGTCAGCACCATTAACGAGTTAAAACATATTGGGGTGAAAACAGGACATTGACATTTATGTTCTACGAGAGCTGTCATGGTTTAGTTTTAAAGTATCTACCACCATGTTTGTGACGTTTTGGCCTAGCTTTATATTGTATCAACTAAGTTCTTTACGTCCATGTTTTTTCTTTTTCAAACATTGGAAACTATATCAGATATGATCTTTCTATAATTTTTAAGCATTAAAAAAAGGGCTCATAGTACCTCTTATCGAACTGAATAGTCGGGCCATCGATTGGAATCTTTCCAGTCGGAAAAACATCACAAATTTCATTTGCTAATATTGATGCGAGACGTTTAAGATACCGGCCTTTTCTAATTTTTCCATCGAATTCCTTTCGTTGTCGTAATGGTCTGGCAGTACGTCTGCTGAAGACCTTTGCACAATGGTTGTCGAAATAGCAAAAGGGATTTGAGGGGGCGATTGCGGAACAAAGTAGCTTCTTTTTAACGAAAAAAGCAAACGAAAAAAACAAAAAACCTTATTACCAGTTTGGTTGTTTTTTTTTTTTTTTTTTTTTTTTTTTTTTTTTTTTTTTTTTTCGTTTAAGTGGTAATAGAAACATTGGGTGAAGATATAATAAAAGAGAGTAGGGGTGAGCATCGGTCCCGGACCGGATCGATCAAAACCGAGACCGAATTAGTCCAAAAGTCGAGACCGAGGATCGGACCGTATGTGGTTCGGTCCGGTCCGGTCTCGGTCGGTCCAGTCTAACAAGGCAAAATAGTCGGTTTGTGGTCCGGACCGGACCGGACCGACCAAGACCGAGACCAAATTAGCCTAAAAGCCGAGAGCGAGGACCGGACCGAATGTGGTCGGTCTGGTCGGGTCCGGTCCGTTCGGGTGGTTTGCTCAGCACTAAAAGAGAGACACGTGAAGAAAGGGTGTGAGGGTCAAATTGCAATTGCTGAATGATTTTGCATGATTTATTGCCTTGAATCGGTAAGCAGCTATTTTATCATCCAAAGACATTATAAATCTCTATCAAACACATCTGGTGCTCACCGAATTAACACTTAGCACTTAATCATGTCATACAACGCCAATCAAACACACCCTTAGTTTTAAAATTTTGTAGTTTGGTAGAATTGTTTGGAATTTAAATAGTGTGCAAAGGTTTCACAAAAATTAAAGAAAACAAGTTTAGTGGTTTTTTTAAAGCGGCTACTAGAGCATCTGCAATGCTTCTACTAAAAATGAATTCTTGTTTTTGTCAAATCACTTTTTCATTCAATTCCAAATATCAAAAAGCTATTTTCAAACTTCTTCTACAATGCAAAAGCTTTTGACAAAAGCTTTTACATTACTTTTAACATCATTAAATAAAAATATAAAATTACTATAAAAGCTTGATAGAAAGATTTAAATAACACATTAGAAAAAACTATATATATAAGACTTTTCTAAAAGCTTCGGGTACGGTGCACCATGACTCAAGCCATGGGCTTCGACACCATCCTATGGCGCGAGAATCCCACACCGGTGCTGGGCTGGTAGGTGTTGGCGTCGTGGCCACCAACTCAAGGCTTTTTTTTTTTTTTTTTTTTTTTTTTTTATTATTATTATTATTTTTTTTTTGGTATTGTGTTTTTGTTTGCAAGTGTGTGTTGTGATGAGAAAGTTTTTATTTATTTATTTTTTGAAGTTGCAGGTCGGGTGACTCAATGAGCCAAGGATGAAGAAGACTTTTTTTTTTTTAACGTTTGTTGTTTTATAAGTTTACATTATTTGTCCTTGTTAGTGTTATTCTTGCACTGTTAGTCTCTATTTTGTTTACACCGTTAGTCCTTATTTAATTTGTATTGTCATTTTATGTACTTTTTTATTTTTATGTAATGTGTTTTATATTAATGAAATTAAATTTTAGTTACATATATTGTTTATTTAAAAGTGAAAAAAATGTACAACGGCACCACAAAATCTGGTGTTATGCTAGGGAAGAGTGTTTTGGTGTCATAGCCAAAAGTGGTGTCATGGAAAAAAGGTGCTGAGATGGCATCATTTTTTCTCATGACACCACCCACGACACAAAACGATACCTAGCGCTCTAGATAATGAAAAGTTTTGTAAAAAGCGAGCATTATTGCATATACTCTTACGCTGCGTTCTCGAGTTTTTCTTGGTGGGGATAGAAATGATGTGTAAAGAGAAAAGAAAGGAAAAGGAAAGGAAAGGGGATTTTATATTTCATGTTCTCAAGTTAAAATGAAAAGAAAGGAAAAAAATTATGTTGTGTTCTCGAGTTGGGAAGAAAAGAAAGAAAAAGAGACATAATTACATTTATGCACTTTTAAATATGTTCATTTTATCATAAGAGTCGAATATGAGTAAATACTGAAAGTTATATTGGTCATTATATACTAAATAATGAGGGTATAGAATTGATTCCGTCCAAATCTGCCTATATTTGGGCGGAAAATTTTTATAGGAAAATGATAAGAATTTTCATGTCATTTCCTTTGTGTTTCTTTTCCTTTCTGTCCAAAAAAATCTCAAGAACACAATAAAATTTCAGTTTCTTATCATTTCCTTTCCTTTCCTTCTAAAAATGAACTCGAGAACGGAGCGTTACGGCTCAAGTTAGATCCCCTATCAAGACAAAACACCTATCATTTTATTTTTATTTTATTTTTTATTAAACCAACTAAAAGTTATATATATGCATTCATTAAAAAAAAATTATATAGATTACATTAACAAGTTTACTAAAACCCTAGAAACGATATATCAATGATAAGGTAGTGAGAAGGATCGATAAGGAGGAAGATATTTGGTTCAAGAATTTCACCATATCATTGCTTTAAAGTGTTGCAAAAAAAGGTCTACAAGGCTGATTAATCACCGATTAGGTGCTACTGGGTCACCGACCTTTCCGATTTGTGTAAATCGTTCAAACAAATCGGTCAACCATGGTCAACGGCGGTTAACGATGGTCAAACTTGCCGAAAACATGGAAATCTTACCGAAATACCCAAACTCGCCGTAAATTAGTTATAATCACTGTTTATATCTATTACAAGATATTTTTCAAGGAAAATCTTGTAAAAAATACAACACTTGCCGTAAATACCTAAAACTTGCCAAAAATGCCAATACAATTAATCATTGATTCGCTATTTTAGCAACCCTGCACAAATTTAATCACTTATAGTCGCTGTTTATATCTATTAGATGATGTTTTTTAGGAAACTATTTTTGGGAATACCTAAAACTACCCAAAAATACCCAAAACTTGCCAAAAATGCCAACCCGATTAATCATCGATTAATCTCGCCTAGACCGATTACAAGCTAAGGGGGTCGACCGCCTCACTACCGATTCTTGATTTTTGCGGGTAATTAATACATAAAAGTTTAAAGTTAACCTATCTGTAGAACATGTGCTGATAATTAGACGATTGGTTGAGTCTCAAGCGTCGGTTGTGTGATTTCGGCTATTTCTCGATGTCGTTTTCATGGTGGATGTAGGTTGTCATAGTAAAAATATAATTACATAAAGTGTTGTAAGAAGGATATTATTGAGAATATGAGTGGTCTGCCATGCACTAATTCTATATTGAGCATTGTAAGAAGGTATTTGTGTATACTAGCTACTGGATATGGCATGAAAGGAATAATAGGATTTTACTAGTGAAAAGAAGGACTCGAAAGAGGTTCTAGCTGGGATTATAAACAATATCAGATTCAAATTGGCAGTTGAAGAGTCAAGAAGTCTAGACAGGTAATGAATGTGGCTAAAAGATGGCAAGTTCTCATGAATTCAGCTGATAGTAGAGAGGTTATTGGTGATCGGGATAGTAATGATACAAATGGGGTTAGAACAATTAGCTAGAAATAGCTAGTCGTGCAAGATGGGACTACTGTAGTTGGTCCTAGCTTTGTTCTAACCAAAATGATGGCGAAGAATCAGATGGCATGGAAGCAATCTTATAGTGTTCCCTCTAACTGTTATTGATGAAGCCTTAACAGCATGGACGGACCCACATGTATGTCGGGTGTGGCACGGGCTACACCTAATTTTAGGTTACGAAGTGCAAAAAGATTTCAAAACTGCCGTTTTTGTGGTACGTGCAACTCTTAATTTTTTTTTGCAACTTTCGTTTCTTACGGTGTAACTTTAGTTAGCCTAACATTTCTTTTGTGCAACACCCTTTTAAAAATTCTGGGTCCGTCCCTGCTTAACAGATGAGTATTCTATATATACTACTGTGAGGATGTGGTTGTAGTGGTATCATATAGTTGTGCTTAGCTGGATAAGAAAACGTAGTTAGTTGCAGGGTGATGCTTAGGGGAGGAGAGGTGCTTCTGATTGCTTGCCTTGTCTAACATGATTGCTCTTCCACTATGAGGTATAGGTCTGCAGTTTCGGATTATGTAATGTTAGATAAAGGAAATGTAGCCAGGAGGAAATGTAGTTAGCTGCAAATGGGCTGTTAGTTCCTTTCCATTTAAGAGCGAAATGTGGTCCTCTTTTGGTGAATTCGTGACAAATCACAAGTGCAGTAAGCTCAAAAGAGAATTTTGTGTTTTAGCATTGTGTAGCATGTATTTGTTTTCTGTATGTGCTATTTCTAGTTAACTTTAGGTCTGTCATAGTTCTAATTATCTGCACTTTATTTTGTAGCTTCAAACGTTGTTGTTAATATATTGTTCACCAGTTTATAAAAAGAAGTTATTTGTTTATTTGCTTGCATGTATGTTAATTACAAAAATTCTTTTGGGGCAACACCATTATGTAAATGCCTTTCGATACTTGTTCTTGATTCCATGGAAGAAGCTCAAAGACTTTTTTTTTTGACAGTTTCTCCATTCAATACATACATACATACATTAAATTTTGTTCAAATACCATTTCTTTGTATTTGAATAGTGTATGTTGACATTGTATTAACGTGTTAAAAAATCCTTGTCTTTTGCGTTATTGGAATTATCCAAATTCCAAAATATTCATTACCGACATAAAATGGGTGTAGTTTCGATTAAACCAAAAGGCACAACATATTCTTAAACCAAAGGATGAACAAGGCAAAGTCAGATGGTTGACTTGTTAATTGATTTGACAGTTTACATTCTCACATCTCTGTCCAAAGTAAGGAATTTGGAAACGAAAAAACAAGAAAATTTTTCTACAACTAAACGCTACCTTACACATTTCTAGCCAATCCTTGTATATATATGGTTTAAAATACAGCAAATCATTTAAATCCTGTACATGCCATAATTTACACCATTATATCATGCTCTTCCCTACGAACAGAATTCTGGGTTCCAACTCATTAAATGAGTATATCCATCTTTTAAACCAACTAAAGTCGTATAACAACATTCCACAAGATTTGATATCTTCCTTCAAGCATTACATCTTGTTAATATACAGTTCAGATCAGCAAAACCGGTTCAGTGAACCTTTGCTATGGATCGGGATCTATATTGCATTAGCTTCTCTTATTTGCAGTATTGCTATGGTCGCTGATTTATTACATGGTTTACGCAACAGAAAACTATGGTTCCCATGTAGATTTTTCACTCTGAATGCTGCTTCGCTCTCTGTGATAGCCGTTGCAATGAAGCTACCCATGGATCTAAATAATTCAATGCCAGGTCATGTTGATCAGGTTTCAAAGCTTGGAAGCATGGCGTTTATGTGCACCATGATGGCTAATCTATTGCCTTCTCTTGCTACAATGACTAACAAGGAACTTTTCACAAACATCATTGCTTTGGGTGTTCTAGTAATAACCTTGGTTGTAAATGTTTGCATTCAAATAAATACGGGTGTTCTTACCTTGTATATAAATAATGAGGACTTACATGGGACAATTACTGATGCTAGAGATGTATCAGGGAATGCAACCATCCATAACCTCGCAGCCATCCTTTACGTGGTTCTGTTACTCATGTTGCTGATAATACATGCATGTTCCTCTTTAGCGATAGTAGAGTCCAAGAAGATGCTAGAATCCAAATACCAAGCAGGTCATGAAACCGCTGTGGGGGACCCACCACAAAGATTAAGTGTTGAGTATTTAACGCAGCATGTGAGGATCCACTGGATCATGGCAGAAACTAGCAGCCCCCAATTTATCGCAGCTTGCTCTGCTACAAGCTCTGCTTCTGGGATAATATGTGCTGCTAGCGCTCTCGGTCATATTGTTATTCTTGTTTTTACTTTCTATATTGTATCTCCAAGGGGCTATACGTCGGATTATAAGTGGTCAATGTTAGTGATCTTCATAATACAATCTATCGGAGTGATCCTTGGTACAATTGCCCCCCTTTTTAGATGTTTTGCAGACATAAGTTTTGAGGTGAACAACGCATGGATCTGGAACCACATTAATGTCTTTAAGGTAGAAAATTACTGGACTCAGACTTTATCTGATTGGAAACAAAGTAGCATATCATTCTCCTCCCGTAGCCGTAAATGCAAGATTTTCATCCATATTTCAAATTTCCTAGTTCTCAGCTTTTGTATAGGAATTCAGAAGACAACTGTGGTGGCATGCAAGATGATAAGGTCGTTCAAACTTTTGTTTGTAATCTGTGGCAAGCATTGTTTTCGTTGTTGGGAGTTGTTAAAGGCTATGCTTGTTTCCTCATGTATTCCGTTGGTACGAAACCCTGAGCATCCTCAACAAAATATAGATCTTCTTCGTCAGTATGTTTTGTATCTTCAAGACGGTATGGAGCTTGCTGAGAGAACATTGAAAGGCATTACAAAATCTGTTAACCTCGTAATCCAAAATGCTGAAAATCACGAACCCAGTAATCTTATTAATCTTTTAAGGCAGTATAATGGTTTTCAAGGAGTTGGAATTTATGACAGTATTCGTGTTCCACCTTTAACTGGTGTGGAATATCTTGATTGTTGGAGCTTACCGTTGGTAACTCTGACAACCATCGCCATTTCTCTTCCGGAAATCCAAAATAACCGAGTTGATAGGTTGCTAATCAGTGTGAGTGAAGGTCTTGCATATGTCAAACTTGTGGAAGACAGCCTCAATACTACTAATGACTATGTTAGAATTCAAAAGGCAGCTAAAATGTTGTGGCTAGAAGTTGAATTCTACAACAGATGGTTAGGAAACAAGTTGCAGAACTATGCTCGCGGCACAGCAGGACAAATTCTTCAATGGTTCAGTGATGAAGCTGAAAAAGTGGTCACAGAATGGCCTATTTGTGCCAATTCAATGTATCGTGTAACCCAAACATTCTTGAACCAAGGCAACATTGACGAGGTTAGCCAAAGGGACCTATTCGAGAGACTATCGTCAATGATATCTCAAATATTGGCTGCTTGTCTCACCAACTTACCCCAAGTCATTGCAACGAATTGCCACACAAGTGTGATAGAGAAAAGGGAGGCGAGTGTACATGCTGCAGCCCAACTTCTAGGTCAGACTACAAAGATAATAGACATACTTCATGGTTGCGAACTAACAAACTTAAATAGAGATGATTTGGCATTTATAGGGAACTAGCGGCGTGCTTACTTAAATAACCCATTTCCTGACGGCCACTAATGTTCTTCGAGTAACACGACACTACCATACAGATATCACCAATTTTCTGTTTTCAGCAGCAGATATTGTCTTTTTTTACTTGCTTCACAGTGGTTTTCTCTGATACCACTTCTGTCAGTTTCTGAATGTGTGAATTAAGATAAATTGATTCTTGTGGGCACCATAACACCTTCTTTCAAAATAGTCCGGAATAAGATAAGCTGCTGTTTTGCTAGCCCTCTAGTAAACTGTTAGCTGTAACAGGGATCCTGTTTTGTTGTGGATTTTTTTGGGTGTATAATGTAATATATAGCTTCTCGTTAGTACATCAGTTAATAAAGTATATCCTTGATTACTGCCACTAAACAAAATAGATACACTGCTTCTTCAAGAACTCAGCGCCATTTGCATTTAGAAAGTGACCGTATGCACTCTCCTCTATATGTCACATTTGGTGTCTAGTTAATTTGTAAGCTTGACAACTTTGCGTGACCAAGTCCTTAACTGATTCTTATTATCTGTACTCTTTTCTAGGGTATGGTAAACTATTATGTGGTCGAATGTGTTTTTACAAACTATCCGAGGCATGATTGGTTGATATATTAGCCATATCATATAATTTTCATTGTCACCCTGGTTAATAAAATTAGACAAGCTTGCAAATGCATAGTTAGGAAACAAACTGAAAGCTCATTTAATTTGTAGCCTAGCGGTATCGTTGAAATGCTCTCCAGCCTGGGACAACTCAATAAGATATTCTCAAATATTGAAAGATTGTAAGATTGCCTTAAAAACAGTAAAATAAAATTAAACTGAAAGGTCTTAGCTTGTGAAGTAAAGAATATATATGTCAGCACGTTAACTTGACAGTAGCGAGCTTATTGATATGATTGTGAGAATTTGTGATAAAGTTTTCTTTTTCTTTTACAGTGCAGGAAAAAAAAATACTAATAAAAAAAAAAAAAAAAAAAAAAAAAAAAAAAAAAACCCACCTCCAGTAATGTTTTTATCTCCATAAGTCTCAGCCCAAACATGGACAAAAACGGAACAACCATATGGCACTGATCTGATGTTAGTTTGACATCTTACTCACAATGAGAGTCTCCATCCAAATTACAGGAAAGTAACTGGAAATTTACTTCAGTTTCTTGTACGATAATAAGAAACGAGTTTTGTTTACGTTATAACCAACAAGTACAAGTGTTCATAAAAAACTCTCATACCTAGCATAATATACACCGTCTTAGAAATTATATTTGGATATTGTACATGGAGACCACTAAGTATGAAACTTAATATATTCATTAATTGATATACATAATTGTAGGATGAATAAGGCAAATTCAGATGTTTGACATGCTAATTGATCCTCATTTAATAAGATTTATTTATTTATGAAAGTTTTATTCTCACACCTCCAAATTACAAGAAAATGGCTAGAGACTTCTATCTGTTCAACTATACAACTTTTAGAGACAAGTTTGTTTATTTCATCTCCTTCACTTCTTACCTAAGATTTTTGCACATTTCTGGCCAATCCATTTACTGAGCATCTGGTTCCTTCAATCTTTTAAGTCTAATTCATCAACACAAATCCTCACCAGTCAGCCCATAATCGTGTCCCTCGCTAAGAAAACATAGATATGGGTTCCAACTCGTTTGCTGAGTATCTCCATCTTTTGAACCAACTGAAGTCTTATAGCAACATTCCACAAGATTTAATATCTTCCTTTGAGAATTACAACTTGTTAATATACGAGTCAAATCACGAAAACAAGTTCAGTGAACCTATGCTATGGATTGGGATTTATATCGCGTTAGCTTCCCTTATATGCGTCTTTGCTATGGTCGCTGATTTAGTACATGGTTTCCGCAACAGAAAACTATGGTTTCCATGTAAATATTTTACTCTGAATTGAATGCTGCTTCTCTCTCTGTGATAGCTGTTGCAATGAAGCTGCCTATAGATCTAAATAATTCTGTGCCAGGTCATGTAGATCATGTTGCGAAGCTCGGAAATCTAGTGGATCTTTTGTTTGATAACTTAATTATTTCTCAAAAAATATATTGATCCCGTGATTAGGCAATCAATATCTTTTTAACATAGCTCAAAATACGCGTAGCACATATATATGGGTGGCCTAGAAAAAAAGTTGCAAACGATCATGGGATACTTCGGTTATGCCACATACATTTAAGTCGATACTTTTTCCCTCATGATAACATGAATACGAGAAAGTTCATTTGTCTACTCCTTTATTAAGTCCTTTTGAGTAAAAGAGTATAACTGAAATCGTAGTTTATAAATGTTTGTGGTATGTTATCTTTAGAGCATTACATATGCAATCCACACAACACTCTATAAGATTAGTAATAGATTATACGTGTAATGCACTAGAATGTTTTATACCAAACAATTGTAAGTCTATAACTAGATGCGTTATGAACATCAAAATGGAAGTATTAACACTACAAAAGTTTTATTTTATGCATCCTTTAAATATTTGCAAATAGTTATTGATTTTTCATTGACTTGAAATGATAAGTGGCCCAAGCCTCTTGAAGGCTACAAAGAATTAACTTGGGGCTTTTTTGAACTTTTTTCTTTGCATAATTTTAGCTTCTCGACTGTCTGAACTAATAGAATATCAAACTACGAAACACACTCCAATTAAAATTAAAAAACCTTTTGTAAGATTGGAAAAATTATGAGGACGCGAGAGCACTAAACCTATTATTTGAAATTGGTGTCGCAAAAAACCAAACAAACACCTATGGGCTTGTTCATATGTGTTTACTCATATGTGTTTACTTTAGTGTAGCGAAAACAACTAATAACAACACTTAAACAAGTGGATGTTGCATATTACTCGACATACATCAAATAACTATAGACGACTATGTAGATTTTTTCAATATTACTTGCACGGGCAAAGAAAGATCAAATACGGATTTAGAGAATCCACTCAACCAAAAAACAACAATCAGATTACATAAGCTTTGAAAATAGTTTTTTCTAATATAATGTGAAACTATTCAAGTTAATTAACCTTTCGAGACCATAGTTTTCTCGTTAATATATTTTTAGTTACTTCGTAACTTTTGTTGTCACAATCCGAAATTTTAAAAACTGACATTACAACTAATTCATTAGCATCAATGGTTTATAATGTTAAACTGACTTCACCTTTTCATATACGACAACTTTTTTAAAACTTATCTTTATTGTCTCATACTTTTTTACATAGTACTTGATAAACAATTAAAGGTAATCGTATAATTTATGCGTCATCTTAATGCTTTTATTATTAATTTCATTTTTCCGGCGGACATTATAGTCCGTATATTTGAATAGATGAACAACTTATTATAAATTTAGGAGTAAACTCCAAAATACATCCATGTGGTTTACCCCATTTCGCACTATACATCCCTCTCGCAAAAGTTTCAACAGATACATCACTCCGTTAGTAAAAGTTAAACTATATACATCCACGAGGACGAACGGTGAAAATTTTGTGTCGTTAACTTGGACATGTGGCAGTTAAGTAAGGGTATTTCTGTCATTTTATGTTTCCCAGCTACTTCACCACTCTTTCAATACCTTTTTCAGTCAAACCCAAATCATAAACACAAATGAAAATCTCAAACACAAATTAAACAGAAAAATCAAAAACCCAAATCAAAAACACAATTACACAAATCAAAGACACCAATCAAAAACCCACACTTCCAATTTTAGTATTTGGTTTGTTGTTTGCAATGGTGGTTGCTGAGAAACATAAGCTTCTTGTTGGTCCACTGGATATTCATAATCACGAATATTTTCTCTTTCAAAGACGAATGATGCCAATGTCATATCTTATTTTGTCCCGATATATATCACGACCCTATAGCATTAGTTATATAACTTAAGCTCACAGGTAAAACAAGCATTAGCACTAGACATGAAGCTATAAACTCCTTACTTGTCATAACAGCACATAAGACAAAACAATACACAAGTCAACAACAATGCACACAAATATATATCATATAACTATATAAGAACAAACGACCGTAAATAAACCTTGCACTTAATCAGATTCCTCTTTCTTAAAGGATGGTAAAACTTGCAATTCGACCCAAAACCCCATCTTTTCCATCCAAATCATCTCCATGATCACCATTACTAACCTTCAAGATACAATCTTTCTTACTCAAATCATCAAGATCTTCACATTTTCCACCACCCTTTAAAAAACCCATATCCAAAACCTCATCTTTTTCCAAAACCCTAACTTTTTGATCAAGATCCTGTTGTTCTAAAACCCTAATTTCCTTCAAGGGATCGTGAGATAAAACTAGGGTTTCAAGTTCTGGTGCAAGAGCTTGAATAAGGGTATGATCAGATTGAGTGTTTGGTTGTAATGTTCTTTTAGCTGAACATGAGTTAAGTTTAATTTATGAGAGTGTGTATGAATGCAAAAGAGGGTTTATGTTTGTTGTAAAAAAGAAGATGAATCCGTGTCTTTGAAAGAGAAAATGTTTCATTGGTGTCTTTGATTTGTGTTTTCTATTTGTGTAATTGTGTTTTTGATTTGTTTTGACTTGTGTTTATGATTTTGGGTTGACTGAAAAAGGTATTAAAAGAGTGATGAAATTGGGAAACATAAAATGACATATATATCCTTACTCAACTGCCACGTGTCCAAGTTAACGACACAAAATTTGCACCGTTCGTCCTCGTGGATGTATGTAGTTTAACTTTTACTAACGGAGTGATGTATCCGTTGAAACTTTTGCGAGAGGGATGTATAGTGCGAAATGGGGTAAACCACAGGGATGTATTTTAGAGTTTACTCTAAAGGAAAATGATTGGGATGCCTAAAATATGGGACTAATTGTATGACTAATAGATGTGGCAATAAATTATTGGTTTATGAAGAAGCGGGTCCCTCTACTGTCCCCAATAGGATGCTGACACATATGTTTAGGCATATTATTAGGCATACGAGTTAGTCATCCCAATCAATGCTCTACTCTAAATTTAGCATCTATAAAAGTTTAGTTTTTACAATTCAAAGTGGTATGTTATGACCAAACTCACAATGTGAAGTTATTATTATTTTTAATTTTTAAGAAAATACATAATATTAATAAGTTAAAGTATTAAGTTATTAATTTGATATCCGAAAGTTTAGTTTATATGAAAAAGAGATAGTTTTAAGTTGTATATTAGTCCCATTTGGGGCATTTTGTTTTATAAAGTTTAGCAATAACTAATCAAGTCGGGCGTTTTGTTTTATAAAAATGTTTGACAATATATCTATAAAAGTTAAACCATATCTAGTTTTAATTTGGATAATACGAGATGTATTAAAATATAGAAAAAGACAAATAAATAACTTTTCTTTCCTTTTTAAAGTATAATAATAATTATAAATCCTTTATAAAATACGCTTATCTTTGTAAGTTCGGAGGTAAAACATAAGTTAGAGTTTAAAACCAATTGTTATTAATACTGATTGAATAGAAGTGTGTCAACCAAATTTATTGTTACAGGATTAACGTACTTTTAAAGATCGATGTCGATTGCAACCAAGTTATTTTCCCTCAAAAGAATTTGTCAAACCCTAGAAAAATTGTATCATAAACATTACAATCAAACCCACTTCGTGTTGATCGCCTTACTCAGCATGGTTACCATAGTTCGGCGAAAAATCTGGCAAGAATCCCACTTCGTTTAAGCGACTATTGCATAATGCAACATATTTGAAGCCAAAACCATCAAGCAATGACCATGGATATTTTGGGTCCAAATTCCGACGATACATCTCTAACAAAAGCATGCTTACGTTAGGCCAAGTGTTTAACTACACGTAATTCCTTCACTGTGATCTCTAATTTGTTTCGAAAAACAATTCAATCATGCATGCTAATTATATTCGTACCAATTATTTTTTTACTCAGTAAACAATTTTGTAACATGGTCTGTATGAATTCAATGGGCAAAGCTAATATGGTCGGTATGATTAAATGAGAATAGCATTTTTGGAGTCATGTACTACACGCACAAACTATAAGTCAAATTTAGTGAATATTTGCTATATATGTTATAATCTCGTGTATACACGGATTTTTAGTATAAAAGTTAATTAGTTTCATACTAATATTATAAAAATTGTTTCATTTAAAAGCTTAAGTCCAACTCTCATGTATTTATTGGTCCAATTTAGTTTTAATCAAAGATATGTTTCTTGAATGACGTCATTGATGCCAATCAAACAAATAACAAACTAATATGATTTGCTTCAAAGCTTTTGGTTTGTGTGGTGGTACTTTTTTAGACTTGGTTCGCTTATATGATACTAAATGTTCATTCATAGGGAGTCACATGTGAGAAGGATAGCAAAAACTCATGGTGCGTTAATAGGCTTGATTGCAGCAAATGTGGGTGTGCACCTGCTTTGGAAAGTTGTTGACACTAAGTTCATGTTCCAAAACTTTAGGGTGAGTTCTCCATGATAAGCATCTAATCTTTTTGAGAGGTGGACATTTTAACTCATATATGTAGGTAAACTTTTATCTTGGGCGAGTCAGAGTAAAAGAGACATTATTTGGTTATGGAATGGGTCGAAAGTTGCGCAAATTTTATTTTTGATACCTAGAACGTCCTAAATCTCTTCATTACTAACTGCCAAATGTTCGCCAGTCAACCCAACCAACCTGGCCTTTTTCGACCCAAAATAGCTTCTTTTTTTACTTGTTTTGACTCATTATCTAACAAGTATGTATCGACATCATTAATTATTTACATTATTCTCATTATCATTTCTTCTATGCACAGTTGCAATTGGACGAATTTAAAAGTGAAAGGTTTCATACTATGATAACTTATGCTTTTAGTCATGCTGATGGTAATAAAATTCTCGCTTACGTGCTCTGCCTTTCCTTTTTTGGGAAAGGGGTAAGCTCACATACTTATAATTTCCCTGCACCTTTTGCTCTATCCAATTTCCATTGAAACTGGCCTATATGTTTAGTAATGTTTATTTTACCATTTGCGTTGGTGTCTTTTTACCTCACTTGCATTTAGCAAAGCCTATTGTTTACTAAGAAAGGTATCATTTTTCTTTTTATGTATGTTGAATAGAAACATAGTTGTGAGTTTTGTACTTTTGTTTACTAACAAATTCAAAATACATTTAGTGAGGATATTTAACTTTCAAGACTTAAATATCAAAGTTTGTATCAAACAATAGGAATTATTTTCAAAACTCACATTCTTAAAGTTCTATTGTCAATGAATGATTACTTTTTCAAATTAAAACTTTGCATAACTTATGTTTACAAGACTTTTAAGTTTCAAAAGCATTACAATTCTTTGTTTAACAGAATGGAGAAAAGTTTAGCCCTAAAGTTCTACTAGGGTTTTGCTGGTTCAGCCTTCTTCCTGGCTCACAAAGCTTTTCTGGCCCAATCATTAGAGGTAAAATGGTCCTAACTGTTCTGAGAGTTAATCTCATAAATATTACTAACCTGTAATTTGATAGAACGTATTGATTATATGTTTTTGTTGTTCAAATGACCTCTAATTAATTTGTTTATACGTATAATTATTTTTTTGATAATTACAAACAAAGAAATGTAAACGCGACCCTTCAAAAGTTCTAGGCATGATAAGTTAACATTCATGTTTCTCTAGAATTATGCCAATGTAAATGAACATAAGCTTGGAAATTTCCATTTTAGGGAGGAATTGCTGCATTTACAAGTGTCATGATGTTTCGTTTGATCATGTTTCTAAGAGAAAATATACACAGTAGGTCTGCCCGTATTAAGATGTTGGTAAGTAAACTTTCAACGATCATAGATTCAGGGAGTGTATAAGTATCTAATGACTTTTTTTCATGTGATCATTTCAGGGGATATGTATAGTTTTGGATGAAATTCTACAAATCGTGGTATGATCCTTAATCCTTTAGTTTTCGAACATTGTAGTGTTCAACGCTAAAACAAATATAGATATTGTCTCAAATAATGGTGGCACTTCGTGCCGGGTTAAGGTTCACGGGTCACAATTCACAAAACTCCAACCACCAAACTCGACATGTTTAACTAACAGGGTTAGCTGTGTCAACCAACCCGAAAACGACACATTTAACCCGTTTTTATCTTAAAAAATTGATGGGTTAAACTTGTTACACGAGGTAAACAGGTTAACCGGGGTAAACAACTATAATTTTCATTTGTTTTTTTCCTCTTAATATTTGGGATGCTTTATGCATATGATAAATAATCTGACATTTTTTTCTAAAACTATACACACAAAATGTTAATCATTATTTTTCTTTATATTTAGAACTTGTCTTAATCACATGTATAATTGCCACTATTTTTGTTTACATGCTCAGAAACATACGAAGAAAAATAGTACTATGAGTTTGGCATATGCATTGGCGCACCTGTTTTAGTTGGGGCACGGTTGAGAAAATGGCGTTGCTAAAAGCTTAATACGGAGTATTAGCTTTAATTCGACAAGAGTATATATTTTGTCGTAGGTGGTCGTTGCTAGAATTGTTGTATGACTTTGGATAATCTATTGAATTACTTTTTGCATATAGTATTTGTTTTATTTTGATGTGCTACTCAACTAAACTTAGCAGAACCAATTAATATATGAACATTAAAATAAAGATAGTATTGTGAAACAAGTAAATTTATGTTGCAACAATTTTAATCCTCTCCCAAAAAGAACTAGGGTAAAAACTCGTAACCACCGAATATGAATAACCTAAGTAGAAAAAACTTCACTTGTTTATAACTATCAAAAGAGGAATTTGACTCTTTAAAAGACAAATTATCATCCAAGTTATAGGTGTAAGTTATACCCCATGATGGAACTTGAATGTTACTGGTGTCGCAAACTTTCTCTTACAACACGACCATTTTTTTTTACATTAAATGCTATAGTTTTAAATAAAAGAAACTTAAAAAAAATATACCCTAAATTGAA
The DNA here is from genome assembly GCA_019973895.1 of Chrysanthemum seticuspe. Taxonomy (NCBI): domain Eukaryota; kingdom Viridiplantae; phylum Streptophyta; class Magnoliopsida; order Asterales; family Asteraceae; genus Chrysanthemum; species Chrysanthemum seticuspe. The sequence goes on from BPTQ01000008.1 coordinate 39,618,745, forward strand.
AAAAATAAAATAAAATAAAATAAAAATAAAAATTGACAATCCAAAAGTTGAAGTGTAAAGGTACTTTCACCTTCATGGTCTCCACGCGAACTACATTTGTTTTTTATTGGATAAAATGAAACTAAAATTCAAGCGTAAGACTAACTAAAAAGCTAATTACCAAAATGAACCCATACCCAACCCAATATACTAAAATGAACTAATTTTTATTAATTTACCAATCTGAACTTTTTGAAATGTGTGCAACACATTAAAATCTCCTTTAATATTTCTCTTTCGTCTTTTCGTTTTTATCTTTCCCAAAAATAATTCTTATAAACCACCCACACCATCTTTCTTCTCTTCATCTTCATCACTTGGTCTTCCATTTTCATCTTCAAGAACAACCATGAAGTTTTGAATGTATACTATTCATGAACAAACATCAATGCGTATTTATAACTAGAAAACATGACTCAACCCCTCCCCCCAGCTCTTCACTCTCCAACGCCCACCATCTCGCCCACCACCTCACCCACCACCACCACCACCTCGCCCAGCTATACCCCAGCTCGCCCAGCCCACCCCCTAGCTCGCCCATCGCTTTTAAACACGCCCACGATCCCCTAGCACTCGCCCAAACTCATCACGTGTAGCATTTATACTTTTCAATCGCCTAGAATGTCGCCTAGAGAAATGAGAGACACGTGTAGGGTTCCAAAGTTGTCTTGAATTGAATCTAACGGATCATATGCAAAAGTTCATTTTTGTAAAAACTATGGGCGAAGTTTATTTTCGTAAACGTGTACTTGTTATGGTTCATTTAAAAAAATTACTCCTAACTAAAACTAGCTCGTGAGCATGCCAAGATACCATATGATTTTATCATGTAAATAGCAAATAGAGGAGCCAATTATTTGTTTCCAATATCCTAAAAGGGTCAGTTGCAAAGAATAATTCTAATTATATGTATCTATTCTATTTTTACCCACAAATATTGGGGCCACAACCCGTCCATGCCCCTACAGAATTCCGTATTTGGTTACACCCGTCATGTCAGCCCTTTTACGTATGACCAAGGTTGCAAAAATCGCGAATCGGTAGTTGGCGGTCGACCCCCTGTAGCTTGTAATCGGTCTAGGCGGGATTAATCGGTGATTAATCAGATTGGCATTTCCGACAAGTTTCGGTATTTTTGGCAAGTTTTATGCATTTCCGGCAAGATTTTTCTTAAAAAAATATGTTAGGTCACCATATTAGTAACACAAGCATCAATATAAGAAATAGAGAAGAGAAGAGATCGGATGAACACGTTAAACACACACACGTATGAATGAGGAATGTTATGCGTAGAGTGAATGAGTAAAATGAACAACCAACCCTCAAGTGAGGGTTTACAAGCATTATTTATAGGAAAGAACTAGGGCAACATGCAAGTTCCCTTCCTTTCATTTATGGGCTTGGGCCAAGGCTCAAGGGGCTTTCTACATAAGCCTTGGCATGATTACTAACATAAAAGCCATATTAAGCTAACTATTACATATTAATTACTAACACTTGAAATCTAGTTTAGGAGTGATTCCAACAATCTCCCCCTAAGTGTTAGTGATTGATAATATAAACGTTGAAGGTGCTGATGTAATAGTAGCTTTGACGTCTTCTGACATTCTTCTTTCTTGTGAGAAGAATTTCCTTGATTCGAACAATCTCCCCAGTGTAGAGAAATTGTTTCCTTTGAAAAGTTCAGCTTTGACGTCATCATTATCTTTGTTTTTTGATCTTTGTTCTTTGTGATGGTTGTGATAGTATGTTGTTGTAGTCTGCATTAGGTCTGCTCCGTTGCTCCAGTGTCTCCACGTCTTTCTCCAACATGCTCACACGCTCTTTAACGTTGGATTTCAGTACTGATGTAGTTCTCTTAGTCTTTAAACTTTGTAGATTCTTTGACATTGACGAAGAATCATTCTTACTTTGTGTTGCCTTTTGAGAGAACTACAATTAGTGATGTTGTTGGTATGAGCATGTGAAGAATCTGCACGATCAGTCCGCTCCAGAGCTTCCATAAGAAGAAAACATAAGAAAGGTTATTGATAAGCGGATTCCAGCACTTACAAGTTTGAACTTCGAGCATGTTAACAGCATAGTGTGAAAACACAACTCTAATTCTCACAAAGGCTGCTCCTGAACTGGAGTCCCACAAGTGAGATAACGCGATGTACAGAAGTACACCTACAGTTCAGATGAGTCGCTGAGGTACACCGAAGCATTACCTCACGACTGTAGACCGTTTGACACACACTAAGCGTAATCCACGGGGAGTTACTGAAGTGACCTGCTGTCAGGGCTGTTTGATGTTGACCCTGGCAGGAGTTTCCATTCAATCACTGAGGATCACATATGTGAACCTTTCATAAATGTTCTCGACAGATTGCTAAGATCTGTGAAGGACACGATAATATATCACTTGCGTTCTTATTGTTGAACGACAAGCGATGATTTGTCAAGTGTACCTAAGAGATCTTTTGATGAATCTCATGGCTCTAGACTCAATAGTGCACTTTGGTTTTCCTGAGCGGAGACTAGGGAGAGGGTCTCCTTCTTCAATACCAGCAATCTCTAAGAGAAAGCCGATAGTTTACGTAGGGTTCCCTGTGAGAATGAAACAAGCTTCTGTTGGGAGAAACTTGAGTGGCTAAGAAGGTTTAGTGCATGCGTCACTGGGTCCATGACGACTTTTATCTTCAATACCGGTGTCATCTAGTGACGACCAGTAGCATATGAATTGAACTCGGTGTCTGCCCTAAGTTGAATAATCTGGAGGGCTATTTCTTTTCACCCTTTTCTTTGCATTTCTTTTTAATTCTTCAACTCCTTCTTTCTCCTATTCTCATATTCTCCTTTTTATAATCATACCTAGGGACTTCTAAGCACTAACTATTTGTGATGTCCTTAGGTAGATCCCTCCGGCTCTGGCGGATCATAGGACGGTTATTCCTAACCTTAGTCACCTTATAACTCCATGACTAACCTATGTTGCCACAAAACCATTTTCTTGAAAATCTCTCAAAGTGTTTGTGAATGAAAAACATTTTGTACCACTGTGAGAGTTTTATCTTTTAGCAGAAATACTCCCCCTCCACACGTGCTTAAGTGTTTAGACATAAATTTGCATTGTGAGAGAAGAGCGCGCACTTTTGAATTGATCGACTCAAGATAGACAATCCCCCGCGAGACACGGTTACGTTGCATAGTTAAAGAGGTACATTGACAGCTTTTAGGTGACAACTAACTCTAGTAACTACCTTGAAGGTGTGGACAAACCTCGAAAGGTTGTCAAACCCGTCAAAGTTCATGTCTATCAAGAGTTCCTCGAATAGGTACAATCTACTCGGATAAGTCTAGGAAGACAAATCTTTTCGATTTATGACAGTTTAGAGCTCGTCAATTCATGGGTTAAGTCTTATCACACGAAGATTCAATAGCAAATCAACATATTTCTTATCACATTAATTTTCTCCCCCTAAAAAATGGCATATAAATGTTATTTTTGATGAAATTTTGATATCGAATATGACCATTTCGAGTTTTGTGGGAAGATTATCACGAAGAAAAATTTGTGAACAAAGTTTTTAATCAAATACTCTCCCTCAACAAGTGATATAAACTTTTGAGGTTTTGAAAATCATAAGGAGAAGTACTTGTCCTTTTGAGCAAAACTTTGAAAAGTGAAAGTTTTGATAAGTTTTACTCAAAAGTAAGAAGCTTTCGCTCCTATTATAAGGATTGTGGCACTGAAGCGTACCACAGGGTCCTTTCATTACAAGAACGGGTTATACACTGTGATGTGTGGACAAGCCATTGTCATTTAAATAATCACACATCCAAATCAATATTGAAAATGAAACAGTTTAAGGGGTACCAGGAGATTCAGGTAGTCCAGCAATAACGCCAGGAATGCGAACTGGGCGTTGATAGCTTGTGAGAGCAATCCTGGGACGACCACCTACGAAGCTCTCCAATGTTCTGAACTGGTCCCTTCTGTACAACCTTTCATCGATCCAAGTGATGATCCTCTTAACATCCCTTTTCTCCTTAGAATTCCATCTCTTCTTCGACCCGATGCCTTCATGTATCTCCTTTAACCGATAAGCTAACCCATCCCTGACTTTCTTCAGTGTGTGATCTCCAAAATTATGAAGATCTCTACACGCCATCAAGCAGTTGCGATGTAGTTCACTACGGTAAACTACTCCAAACGGTTTGCTGATGAGAGTGTATTGTGGAAGATGGTTGATGTCAGGAAGTTCTAGCTGAGGTCTGGTGAAGTTGACACGTGTTTGATACGATTCAACGGCAAGTTGCAAGTCTTCTACACGTTCCTGGATCACTATGATTCTGATGAAGATGAGCACGGACTTGATGTATTCACGTTGGATTTCAGTCGAGAATTGTCTCATTCTTCCCTGTACCTTGGCAAGGTACAGATCTTCAATGTCGTTGAGAGACAAATTCTGAAAGTCCGCTTCACAGAAATCATAGTCCCTTTCGTCTTGTCTTTTGACCACGATATTCTTGAGGAAAGTGTAATCCCATTTAGACGAGAGAGCTACATGCTTAACATCAATGATCCCTTTATCACTGTACACTTCATGTTTAGACCTTCGAACCTGGCAGCTTTTATAGTAGATTCTTCGGCATTCCGGCCAATGGTGAATCCCATACATTGCATCGATGTCATACTGTTCCACGTTGTTGGCAAACATGTGAGTAGCCTTTTCCTCGATGGCTATGCAGTTGGAGTATATGGCTGCCGGGAACGGAAGTGTAAGTGATGTAGCGTATTTCTTTGAACCATCGCTACCGTGTAGAAGAAATTCTAGGTCATTGTTGAAGAAGTATCGGAATGGAATCTTAGGTTGATCTGGTTGGCCAATCGTTGGTAGAGGTCTGGTCCAGTCGGTGTAGTATGGAGCCTTGTCATTTCTGGTGAAGTCAATGTTTGCTTCAGGGTTGAGCCAATCAATGTTGTTAGACATGGCTCGTGCTATATTTTCAAGATGATATTCAACTTCAATAGCACTTTCCGAGCTGTCTTTGAGCAGTTGAAAAGCTTCATTCTTGATGCGTTTTAACTCTGACTTGGTCATCTTCTTCACCCGAAACTTTTCTTGAAGTAACTTAGCATGCTCCAATGTTCGACCTTCTACCATATCTTGATCATCAGTTAGGGCGGGAGTAGCATCAACAAGTGTAGAGAACCAGTCATACTCGGTGTCATCTTCGTCTAGCCATGAGACGACATCAGCCTTAGGCGACTTCTTCTTCTTCTTTGGCCTAGATGAGGATGTTGGTTTCTTTGCTGAAGCGGGAGAGGTGTTTTGTTGTTGGGGCTCAGGGACTTCCTCATCGTCACCACCAGTGTATTTGAAATAATCACCGGTTTTCTCTGTCTGGGGTGGTAACTCAGAGTCCTGAGGTTTGTCAGCAGAGCTTGGTGGAGATCTTCTTGCAGTTAGAGTCCTTTGGGGTGGAGGTGGCATGGAGGATGATTCACCAGTTTTCTTCAGGCGTTTAGGCTCGTTATCTTTATCTTTATCCTTATCTTCATCGTCTCTTGGACGCTTAGGCCTTTCAGCTTGCTCCTTGCATGAAGTCTTGAGTTGATATTCCAGTAGTGCCTCAAATAGTTTACTTTTGTCAGAGGTGAAAGTTGCAAATCGTTGAGACATTTGTAGCACCAGCTTGGAAATCAACTCTGCATCAGAGAGAACTCCAGGCTCCATTGGATTGATCGTCATTGTTACCGGAGTGGATTGCATTGTTTGCTTGACCAATTTCATGAGATTTGGATAGAGCTGTCTGGTGAACATCTCCCTTGTAACTCCAGGAACAGTGTCGAGTAGGAACTTGTGAGTATAGCCTCTAATCATTTCGTTCAGTTCCCCTTGGACATCACGTTGCATGAACTTCTGGATATACTCCCTTTCACTTGACATCTTATCTATCTCGTCATGTAGAAGATTGATACTGTCAGCGAGTTGATTCAGCTTTTTGTTGGTTACGTCTTTCTTCCTGACTTGCTTGACAGCATTGACAATCTTGGTTTTAGCCCGGGATATCCAAGAGTCAGTTGGTTTCTTCACTAATTTAGATGTGGATCTGGTTGTGCCTTTGGATGGTGGTAGTGAAGAGTGAGAAGACGAGTCTGATGATGATGAGACATGAAGAGACTCAGGGTCTTTCGGCGGCTCAGATGTTTCTTCCTTGGAGCGTGCTGGGCTATCTAGAAGAAAATCATCATTATCAAGATCTTCAGCATTTCCAGACTTAGCCGTTTCATCAGCCTTAGTATCTTCACCAGGAGTTTTCTCAGTCTTTTCCATGTCTGGTTCCTCAAAATCGTAGTTGATGGAATCCTCTATCTGCCTTTGTTGTTGTTCGTGGGTGGTGGTACCAGTTCCCTTATCGGGTTGATTAACCGCATCGGAAACTGGTGTGGCTTGAGTTCCACCACTTGACCCTCCGGGGCCACGAGTTTGATCCAGCACGAATTCATCGACAAGATATTTGAGTCTGAGGTTCTTCAACTTCTTTTGATAGTCTTTTTCTTCATCAAATGGTTCTTCTTCAGAACTTTCCTTATCATGCTCAAGCACAGGAGTTTTCCCTTTTCCTTTATCAGCTTTTGGACTGGGAGGTTTTGCTACTGTTTGTGTGTCATCGGTTGGAGTTTCAGATTAGAAGAACTCTTCGTCTGATTCAGTATTCTCAGAGCTTTCATCCACTAGCTTTTGTTGCGGTTCAGGCTTGGGAATTGGGATGGCTTCCTTAGAGGGAACTTTCCTTTTGAGAGTATGTGACCTCTTAGGAAACTTTCTCTGACTCTCAGTGCATGTAACACTCCCTGCACTGCCTCTCCTGGTTTTCCTAGTAGGAGTACCAGAGGACTTTTCATCAAGAAAACCTACTTTGCCTTCATCAACCGCTACCAGATACCTTTTGTATGAATGGAGTTGTTTGACTGCTTCAGTTAGAAGGTGATCTGGCAACACTGCACCTTGTTTCTTTGTTGTAGATTCCTTAAATCTGACTGTGAGTGCATGCTCATACAACATGGAGTGATTGTTGGGGTCATTGAGTCTCAAGGGGATATCAGGATTATACCCTAGAGCTCTTTGGATCAACAATTTGGTATATCTGATATATGGGATCTTGGAGCCAAGCTTTTTGAGGAAAGACATCATGTCGTCCCATATCAGAGCTTCAACTTCAATATGTTTCATGTTGACCAAAGCCCAAAAGATCTGTAGTTCCATGAGCTTGGGATGCTCATAACCATTATCACGTCCAGAAACGGATTTGATGATGATAATGTAGAGGGTTCTCCATGGCTGAGGAATATTCTTAAGATCCACGTATGAATGCTTTGTGATTACTCCTGAAGCTTCGTCATAACCAATGTCGATCATGAATTGTAGAACAGCCTCTTCAGTTGGTGTGGCATTGTATTCGGTTGGCTCGATGACAGGAATGAGAAGAACAGCTCTTAAGTCTGCTGGTGTGATGGTGACTTGTTTGTGGTTGAGCGTCACCGTCACAACATTTTGACCTTTGATCTTTTGCATTGTATGCCAGAACTGGTGAATGTAGATCTCCGACACTGTAGCAGAATTGGTGAGCATGTTCTGATAAGGGTGATTCTTCAGAATGTCCACAGCTATTAAACAAGAAGACTCTGAGCAGGTGAGACTATCAAAATCAACACGAAGGTTATTCTTTCCGATCTTCATTGGATAGCCATTAGGGAAGATATCTTCAACAGTGAGAACGTTTGGTGCTTCCACATTTTGCATTTGAGCGTCCATGTCGTGATCTGAAAGATATTTAGCCAAAAGAACCAACATATCGAAAGACATTACGTTAGTCAACAGTTGATTTTATTGTCTATTATTTGAATGTGATATGTCGATGATTGTTACGAGTCCAATGTCACTTGTTAGTCCAATAGTCCAAAAATGTCGTGAGAAGTTTCGTGAGTTGATTAACTTTGAGTTTTAAAGTCCAAGTTTGCACTTATTTTTCACAACTTATTAAACGTTTAAGCTTATTAGTGACATTATTGGTTTCGTGACGTTATGATTTATTTATTTACAAGTTTGCACGCGTAACAATTCATAATTACGGTTAAAACTAGGCTTAGGCGTAGATTTTGCAAGCTTATGCATAAACAGGAGTGGTATACGCGTAAGCATAAGCTTATGCGTAGGTTCTTGACTTACGCGTAAGAAATATTACGCGTAGGAAAAGAGGGCCTTAGGCGTAAAGCTTACGCGTAAGCGTATATGGAACCTTACGCGTAAGGTTTACTCGTAAGAGTGAACCTTATGCGTAGAGGTTACTGTTTACGCATATCCTTCACAGGATACGCGTAGTCCCCATTGTAGAACTTTACGCGTAAACGTTAAGCGTAAGATTTCTCTTACGCTTAACATTCTACGCGTAAGGTGATCCTTATGCGTAGATGTTCAAGTAACCTTGATTCTGAATTTTCACGCGTAGAAATCCTGAAATAAATGAATCCTAACTCATACATTAACATGACATTCAATCTTTATCAGTTCTAATCATGGAAGCACTTTCAAGCAGTTATGCGTAGAAACAGGTTATGCGTAAACTTAAACCCTAAAGTTTAATTTCTACGAGTAAGCGTTCTAGCCATAGGAATTGCACACAACTTGTTCTGGTAAGTCTAAGAAGCTCAATGAGTTGTTCTATCTAAGTTTTAACATCAAAGTCTAAGCGAATCAAAAATACCCAAATACTTATGAACATAAACCCTAATCTTCAATTTTCATGCAATTAGTGTTTCTGGGTAAATTCTAAGCATGGATATGGTCAATTCAACTTGTAAACAACACCACTCAACTATCTTTTTATCCAAAAACATTCTCAATTGAAAATCCCCAAACTTTCGCATAAACCCTAAATTCAAAAATTAATCAATTCGTGTTCTGGGTGTGTTTAAATGATACAAATGGAATCATTGATGTTAGAGAAACATTTTGACACTATCATTTTAACCACAAACACACAAACTTGATTAGGTGTTCATACGCTTATGCGTAGAACACAAAATCACTTCCAAGTTAAAATCTAAACGTTGGTTTTCAAAAAAAATCAAAACCCATGTTTAGATTATTGCAAAGAACGTTTAACCACTTACAAATTGATGATCAAGAACACAGATTTTCCGGATGATTTTTATGCGTAGGATTTGGTAGGTGATATAATAAATGTGTAATAAATGTGAAGTGTTTGTTTGGTACAATTAGTCCCTCCACCTTTACCATTTACATCCAATATACATAACTTCGATTTTGGTTACCAAACGAGAGATATTTGGAAAGAAACATGACGACACTCCCCCTTGACTTAAGAAATAAAGAAATTTTATAAATTTTTAGTCCGAGGAGTGTCAGTAAACCAGAAATGTGACCACCATTCTTAAAGAAACAACCGGGATGAGGTAACATGCAAGTACAAGGTTTTATGAAAGCGACAAATATTTGCTTTCTCCCCCTCAACACTTGATCAAAAAAATACTGAATTTTGAAAGATTATAGTGTTGACGGAAGATTTGTACTTGCCATGTTAAAAGAAATATAGATAGAAGAATATTTTTGTTGTTTTATTTGATTTTATATTTTTGTATTTTGTTTTTGAAGAATATTTACGAAAGAGGTTTTGGTGTTTGACTGATTTTAAGAATGTTTAAACAGTTCATCCAGTTCCTCTTGAGTCAAACACTGCATACCAATCCGGTGGACCAACTCATTAAACCTAGCAGGAGCCAAGGCTTTGGTGAGAAGATCTGCCAGTTGGTATTGAGTACCCACAAAGTATAATTCAACAATACCCTTTTCCACGTGCTCCTTGATGAAATGATAACGAAGATCGATGTGCTTTGATTTGGAATGTTGAACAGAGTTGCATGAGATTGCAATAGCACTTTGATTGTCGCAGTACATCGGGATTTTGTCAAATACGTAACCATAGTCTTTGAGTTGTGTTCGCATCCAAATGACTTGAGCACAACACGCCGACATGGCTACATATTCTGCTTCTGTTGAGGACAGCGACGTACAATCCTGCTTCTTCGATTGCCATGACACCAGTTTATCACCAAGAAATTGTAATGCTCCTGAAGTACTTTTCCGTGAGTCTAGGCATCCTGCGTGATCAGCGTCTGAAAAAGCTATTAGTTCAAAACCAGAATCCTTCGGATACCAGATCCCCAAGTTAATGGTTCCCTTGATGTATCAGAGGATTCTTTTAGCCTCTGAGAGGTGAGTTTCAGTTGGTCTCGACTGATAACGGGAGCAAATATATACGGCAAACACAATATCAGGCCTGCTAGCTGTTAGATACATGAGAGACCCAATGATACTACGGTATTTGGTAGGGTCCACCAATTTCCCATGTAAATCAGCGTCTAGCTTCTTGGTATGAGCCATTGGTGTGGCATAGGTGTCACAGTTTTGCATTCCAAATTTGTTTAGAAGTTCAAGGGCATATTTGGACTGACTTAAGAAAATACCACGGGGTGATTGGTGAACTTGCATTCCGAGAAAGAATGTGAGTTCACCCATCATTGACATTTCAAAATGTTTTGTCATTAGTTTTGCAAAAGCATTTGAGTATTTAAAGTGTGTTGACCCAAAAATGATGTCATCCACATAAATTTGAACGATTAATATGTGAGCCCCGTGATATTGTATGAAAAGTGTAGGATCGACCGAACCTTTGGTGAATTTATTGGCAATGAGGAAGGATGATAACTTATCGTACCACGCCCTTGGAGCTTGTTTGAGACCGTACAGAGCTTTGTTCAGTTTGTAGACGTGGTTCGGGAACTCTGGATCAACGAATCCTTCTGGCTGGCTGACATAGACTGTTTCTTTCAGTTGACCATTCAGAAAAGCAGTTTTGACGTCCATCTGAAAGACCGTTATATTCATATGAGCCGCGAACGCCAGAAATATCCGAACAGCCTCAAGACGAGTAACCGGAGCGAATGATTCTTCAAAGTTAATACCCTCTTCCTGTCTATAACCCTTAGCCACCAGACGTGACTTGTTTCTGATTACGTTCCCTTCAGCATCCAATTTGTTTTTCCAAATCCATTTGAGACCAATGACATAGACCCCTGTTGGTCTTTCAACTAGTTCCCATACTTCAAGACGTTTAAACTGATTGAGTTCTTCTTGCATGGATTCAATCCAGTTGTCTTTGGTCATTGCGTCTTTAATGTTTTTAGGTTCAGATTGGCAGACAGTGAGTGCATAAATGCAATGTTCACCATCTGTGTGAAGACGTTGTCTTGTTACGACTGGTTGATTTGGGTTACCAATAATATTCTCAAGAGGATGGTCTTTTGTCCAACGATGTGTCGAGGGTTGATGTTGGTATACATTGTGCAGATTTTGAGGATTCAAATGGCTTGTAGATGATTCGGCGACATCAAGTGCAACAGTTTCATTGGCAAACGGGTTAAAGAACGCATTTGGATCAAAATCTGCAGGTGGGGTTACTTCATTGTTCATAACATCATCAGCTGGTTCAGCGTCGTTGGAAGCAGTTTGTTCAACTGTTGTTGTAGAGTCAACTGGTGGTGCTTCTTCAACAGTAGTTGTTGTAGCAGGTGTATCAGGTATTGGAATATGATCAGGTTGAGCAGCGGAAACATTGGATACACCTGGAGCACGTTCATCAATGTCATCACTAAACAGCGGAGCAAATAGCTTTTCCAATTGTTGACGAGTAAGCTGGGGGCTTGGTTTAGCTGATGATGGGGTTTGAGGGAAGTTTAAACGGTTATGACCGGGTTCCAAGCTGTTATGCTCAGAAGTCATTTCTGTAAGCTCATCGAAATTTGCATGAATCGTTTCCATAACCTGCTTTGTACAACGATTCCAGATCCGGAAACCCTTCGAATTTTCACAATATCCTATAAAGACTCCAATGTCAGCTTTGGCTTTGAGCTTACCAAAGTCATCACAATCATTATTCGGATAACAAAGGGATCCAAATACATGAAAGTGTTTTAGGTTTGGTTTATGGTTGTGGATAAGCTCATAAGGTGTTTTGTTGTGGCGCTTGGTAATCATTGATCGATTCTGAGTGTAGCATGCAGTTGACACGACTTCAGCCCATAAGTAATCCGGAAGTTTAGCATTAAGTAACATCTTTCTTGCAGCTTCCACTAACGTGCGGTTTCGTCTTTCAACAACTCCGTTTTGTTCTGGTGTATGTGTAATAGATGTTTGATGCTCAATTCCCACTTTCTCATAAAATTCCCGAAGAGTTTGATTCACAAATTCAGTTCCTTTGTCTGTTCTGATTTGTCGGACTGTGTTCCGGAGCTGAACTTGTATTTTCGTGAGAAAGGTGATGATCATCTGTGGAGCTTGATCTTTGCTTCGAAGAAAGTAGACCCAAGTCCATCTTGAGTAGTCATCTACGATTACCAGGATGTAGCGTTTGCCATTAATCGTTTGCACACGCATCGGGCCACACAAATCCATGTGAAGAAGATGAAGCACATGCTGAGAGCTGTGTTCCACCTTTGAAGGAAAATGAGCACGAGTGCTTTTCCCTTGTTCACAAGTTGAGCAAAGGTGATCTTTAGAATATCGGAATCTCAGGAGACCTTCAACAAGTTTATATCGAGCAAGGTTGGTTATGGTTTGAAAGTTTAAATGTGAGAGACGACAGTGCCATAGCCAAGATTTTGTTGATGTTGCCTTTGAAAGTAGACAGATGGGAGATGAAGCAATCATGTCTTGCATGGAGATAGTGTAGAGACTTGAATTGCGTGTGCCAGACATAAGATCGTTTCCTTGTAGATCACGAATGAAACAAGTTTTCTCCCGAAAAGCAACTTCCAAATCTCCATCACAAAATTGGCCTACTGAGAATAGATTATGACCGAGGCCTTCCACATAATAAACCCTGCTAATTTTGATGTTTCCATTGATGTAATCTCCGTAGCCCATGATAGCTGCGAAGTGATCATTCCCGAATCTGACAATGCCAATGAACTTTGCAACAAAGTTTGATAACAGTTTGAGATTGCCTGTCATGTATCGGGAACATCCGCTATCAACAATCCAAAGGATGATCTGTATCACCTGTGTAGAAAACTAGAAGGGGGGTTGAATAGTTTACCAATTAAAAACTTTGTTTTGAAACTTATTGAAAGATCAATTGATATTGATCTTGAGTATGTTAATGAAATATGCAAGCAATGTGTAATAAGTAAGTAGGGAAAGAAATGATCAAACCACAACAAGTTGTTTATAGTGGTTCGGCCAACAAGGACTCTTTTTCCTTGCCCTACTCCACTCCCCGAGTCTCACACTCGAGAGTTTAACTTCACTAGTCAACAAGCTCCTTTCACCGGCGGAGAAAACCTTTACACTTTGCTTACACTATTTCCGACACTAAGCTAGATGTCGAGTTCTTTCCAAGGGTACAACTACTCCCACACACAATGTATTTTGAGGACTAAAATACTAACCACTCACACTCACAAGATTATGATGGTTTGATACAACAATGAAGTATGAATCAACACTAGATCATACAACACTAAACAAACAAGACTTCCAACTTCTCGTTGAAGCTTGAATATGACTTGATCTTCTTTGCTACAAAAGAGATCACTAATATGATATGAAACTGAGTTAGAAAGGTTAGAGAGAAGATATGTATGAGAGTATGTTAGAAAGGGATGAGAAAACTACTTGGCTTGGCATTGCTATTTATAGCCAAAATGGACAGGAGCGTCCACGGACCGCGGAACCCTTAAAAGGGTTCCGCCCGTGTACCAAATTGGTACCGTGGGGTTCTGACAGCCAAGATATCAAATCATGCTAAAGTCAACTATATCTAAGTGAGATTGTGCAAGATATGAAGAGTACAAATCCACACAAAATATCTAATGAAATCTTCCAATGATTTCCATGATGCATAACATGATGTCATATGTTGTATTTCTATTTTAAGAAATATGCAAATGCTTAAGTAGTGTTTGGTTTTAAGAACCTAACACATTCTAAAAACTAATATCATACATAATGATTAGAGTCATATCAAGATGTCACTAATCACAAATGTAAATGCTTGAATGATGAATATATTATTTGAGAAAGCTTGTTTTAATATCTATTAAACTTGACAAGCTTTAAGCTTTTATAAATTAAATTTACTTTTGTCATTAACAAAACTTAGGCAAAGATCAAAAATATAAATAACGTTTAATGACGATATTTGTATTAACAATCTCCCCCTTTTTGTTGAGGACAAAATATAAATTTTATTTTTATAAAAGATACAAGGTTTGTGCAAGAGTTATAAAAATATTAGTTTTAGAACTTGAAAAGAGAATGATAATGCAAGTGTATGATGTTTGACTTTTTATGAAAGTCAAAGAATTCACTAGTTGATGCATGATGTTGACTTTTTTAGAAAGTCAAAGTATGCAGTTGACTTTTTAAGAAAGGTCAAGTATTACCAATGAAGTATCCTGTTTGACTTTTTCAGAAAGTCAAAGTATGCAGTTGACTTCTTCAGAAAAGTCAAAATATAAATATAATCAAGTTCTATATTTTCTCCCCCTTTTTGTCTCAACAAAAAGAAGAGGCGATGCGGAATGTAATGAGCCCGAGCCATTATCTCCCCCTTGATTAAAGCTCCCCCTAAATTGGGTGCTTTAATGGGAAGATTCATGGATTGTGAAAATAAAGCTACAAAAAAAAATTGTTAGTAATAATGATCATTCACAAGCATTTCCAAACACTATGTAATGACACCAATATAATAAACAACATTCATTAGTTAAAATTTTTCATGAGTAAAGATCATGAAAAGAGAACACAATGATGTGTTTTTAGTACAAGAAATAAAAATGATCCTAAGAAAGTAAAAAAAAAAAAACAAGAAAGACTAGTCTAAAACCATCCTAAAGTGATGGTGGATGGGAAAGAGCGTTGAGACGCTCAAGGATGTGGTTGAGGATGAACCTCATTTCTTCTTGGAAGTCATGGACCATAACCCGGGTCCGCTCTACGGTTTGGCCCGTTTGCTCACAAGTTGAGCAACCATGCCTTGGAGGGTAGAATGTTTGGGGAGGTTGTGGTGGTGGAATGGTGGATGTGTTGGTGGTGTTGGGGATGTTTGGAGTGGTCATGATGGATGCAAGCAAAGCATTTTGCATTTGCATTGTCTCACTTAAGTGAGAATCCACCATGCCTTTGAATTGGTGGAGGTTGTGGAGTTCCGCTTGAATCTCCTCTCTAGTGGGATTGGCATCCCACATACACTCCTCAATGTCCTCAAGATGAGGGGACATTGACGGGGGAAGTGGATGGTCCCCATACAAAGGACCATGAATGTCTTTGTGAATGGGGTGGAAGAGAAGAGGTTTAGGCCCTAATGGGGCGTTTGGGTCAAGGGATGACCGAGGTGACTCATGAGCAATCCGCTCAATTGTGCCAAATGATGGCAATGGTGGTGGATGATTTGGCCTAGGAGGCAAGTCATCCAAGTCCTCTAGGAAAGGATTTGGTGAAGTTGGTGGAGTTAAAAATAACTCCATAGGAACGAGAGTTGGAGACCTTGGTGGTGAAGGTGGTGAGGGTGTTTTGGATGTTTGGATGGGTGTCGGAGGAGGTGAAGTTGGTGTTTTTGTAGGTGGTGGAGTGGTGATCACAATGTGTGATTGATTTGGTGTAGCCAAGGTGAGGCTTGTATCATCTCGGATGGGAGATGAGATTGTGAGTGGAGAAGACTCGGATGAGGAGCTAATGTTAACGAAGCAACAAGGCCTAACGCTAATTCTAGCGGTCTTCTTGCAAGGTTTTGGAGAGGATTTTGTCATTTTTGACTTGGGTTTTACTTTGCTAGATAATAGTAAGAATGAAGAAGGTGTGAGGATGATCATGGTAAAACCTCTCAATTTATAGAAGTGAAAAATTTTGGAGAAATGTGTTTGATTTGATGTTAAACCATTGAAGAGAGGAGGTTCCTAATGATTTGGAAGTGGGTTGAATGCTAGTCATATCACCCAAGTCAATCCATACAAGAGAGATGGAGTGAAGAAGAAAAGATTTGCAATAAATGTGTTCTAGTGAGTGGAATTTCCAAACATTCAGATTACCCACGGATTTGAAGGTACCAAAAATTTGGTTCCTTCCTTTATGCCAAAGGGCTCCTTGGGTGGATTTTTCAAATTTTTGAATTTTGGTGGGAAATGGATTTCTTATATACCTAAGTGAATTATACTAGTTCTAATAAGAGTATACACTAGTTAAGATTGATTTATAAGTGATAGATGGTAATTTGGAATCACGAAAGAGTCGAAATTCAGAAAATTACCTGGAGGATCCACGGCACCAAAACTATACACGGACGGTACCCTTAAAAGGGTGCCGTCTGGTTCGCCTGTACAGGTACGGCGGTACCAAACTACATAAAGGACGGTACCAAAATTATGGTGCCGTCTGATCCGTGGAGTGCAGAAATATGGACAGAGTATGTTTTTAGGTGTCGGGGACATTTCCGAAACCTGAAATTTTTCTCAAAAGCTGTTATACTAAACATTTCTAGTTAGGAAAAGTAAATAACACATGTATAAACATAGTGGAGCATAGATTTTGAGCAAGGCTTATTGATTTTCACAATATAGTGAAAATGGGTAAAATTTGATAGCATACTTGTGCTATCCCCCTGCATGAGATTGTTAGCATACACCATTGTTTCAAGTTATATTATCATCCTACATAATAAAAACAACTAAATAGTATCAAACATTAACGATAATGCATTGTTTCAAACACTCCTTAAAGTACCCTTATTTGTCCAACTTCTTGTAAATCTTGTTCATCATCCTACCAAGGCACTTGAACATTCCCTGAGTTTGCTTGAATTCTGCTGATTCATTCTCAATCTCGGGAAGAGATGCGTAATACTCATGAGGTGGAAGATGAGAGCTTGGAAGACCATCCTCGGAGCTATTTGATGATGATGATGAAGGAGTTGGAGGTTTAGCTCTCTTGCCTTTAGTCTTAGCAACTCGAGCATCACTCAAAGGTACAAAGATGTGAGGGATGAGTTCATAGTGAAGATGCATCCCTTTTGGGGTTGGTGGAATTGGTGCGAAGTTTCTATAGAGACGGGTGAGAAGCATCCCGTATGGAAGAGCAACCGATCCTTGAGTTGGAATATCAATCATTCTCCTAGCTATGTAGTAGGCCAAGTTGAATGGTTGTCGGGTGGACAAGTTGTAGAGCATGTGGCAAAGACAAGCGTTTATGTGATCCCTATTTCCTATGGTGCTAATGACGTTGGCTCTAAGTAACTCCTCCCATTTCTTAAATTCGGGCTTAAGTTCATTTAGCTCCATTCCATATGGATCTCGGTCTACCTCTTTTCCCTTTCGGGTTACTCGGGTTGTATCAGTTTTTGGGTTAAAAAGGTGTTCACGGATGACATCCTTATCGGCCAAACGGGTTAGATAGGGAGAAGTGCGGTCGTTGATTGCATCAAGAGCGGTGAGTGACCACTTATCCGTGTAGACACAAGTTCCTCGGTTGGGAATTCCTAGTACTTTAGCAAATTCGCTTAAGGTGATGGTGTAGTCATTTTGGTTGATTCTAAAGCTAAGACAAAATTCATCATCGTCTTCATCACTAAAGCCGGTCACACTAGCATAGAATTCTAACACAAACCTAGGACAAATTGGTTCATCAATGTCAAGAAGACAATCGAATTGAATGGCGGCTAGTTCTTCACGAAGATTGGTATGTTCAAGGAAGGATGGGTGAATGGTTCTACCCTCATGGAAATACCTTGATTCTAGACCCCTAAATATTTCTACTTGTTCCTTGGTAAGTCCTTTGGTTTTGTGGTGTTTGGGAATGTAGTTAAGGGTGTCTTTGTGATCATAGAATCTTGCGGCTACCATGGTTATTCCTAAGGACAATAATTTAAAAAAAATAGAATAAATTTTAACGTTTTTGGTTCTAGTGTGTGCCTACATGAAAACAATTTGGAGTTGCGGTTATCTCGACTCATTTTATGCACAAAAATGGTTTTAGTGGGGTGTTTGGTAAATACCATGAGATAACCCAAATGCTCCTAATTCAATGTGGCTTCATTTGAATATACCCGGGAATGCATATTAGTTATGCAATACCTTTAGTATTCAAGAGCATGCAAGTGATGAAAATTTAACGTTTCTATTTGTATTAGCAATGAAAAAAAAAATGTTTTCCTACAAGTGAGAAGCTTTTCAAAAAAAACTTTTGACATGAGGTGTTTGGTTGTTTGAATAAGGCCTTATATTCATTATCTATCTATTAGTAGGAAACATGATTTGTTTATGCAATATGATAATGTAGTACCTAATTTCAATGACTAGTTATGCAATTTGCCAATTGAATTCATATTTGGTATAAAAGCATACATAAAACCCCATGTAATGATTTGTGATAGTTTTGTGCATAAATAAGAATCCTAGACTCAGAATTAAGAGATGAAATGTAGTTAGGATACTTACAATGATGTTATCTTCAGTGATTAGTGAGTGGGAAGATGACAATAATAAGCTTGGTTTAAGTTTTACACGTTTTGGTAAAGTAGGTTATGAGGAAGAGGATGATTTGTATTTAGCAGTTTTGCTTCTGTAGACACCACGGACCAGACGGTACCAAAATTTGGTTCCGTCTTTGTTGTCGTTTGGTGCCGTGGCTACAGTAGCAGGTACAAGACAAAATTGTTTTGTTTTGATTATTCTAATGTTTTGGGCTATGTTTATCCTACATGTTTGGTTCCATTAATCCTAAACCAAGTCTAAGAAGATTAAAAGGTTCTCGTTTAAGAGGTTTAGTTAAGATGTCGGCAATGTTGTCTTCGAAGGATACTTTCTCGATTGAAATGTTTCCTTTTTGAACATTGTCGCGAAGAAAGTGATGACGGATTTCAATGTGCTTTGTACGAGCATGTTGAACGGGATTCTTGCTGAGATCGATGGCTCATTTGTTGTCGCAAAGTATCACAATGTCGTTGAGATGAATTCCGTAGTCTACGAGAGCTTGCTTCATCCAAAGAGCTTATTGACATGCTTTTCCGGCTGAGACGTATTCGGCTTCAGTAGTTGAGATGGCTAAAGCCGTTTGCTTCTTTGCAAACCATGAGGTGAGACAATGTCCAACAAAAGTGCAAATACCACTTGTACTTTTTCTATCGACATAATCACCGACATGATCCGAGTCGGCATACACTATGGTTTCTATACCCGTTCCTTTGGGATACCATAATCCTAAACACGTTGTTCCCTTAATATATCTAAAAATCCTTTTTAAGGCTTCTAAGTGTGATGCCTTTGGGTTTTCTTGAAAGCGAGCACATAGACAAACACTAAACATAATGTCGGGTCTACTAGCCGTAAGATAGAGTAGGCTACCAATCATTCCTCTATATTTAGTGTTATCTACGGATTCACCTTCTTCGTCCTTGGTGAGTTTAGTGTCCGAGGACATGGGTGTTTTAGTTGGTTTGGAATCTTCAAGACCAAATTTCTTAAGCATGTCTTTTATATATTTAGATTGGTTAAAGAAAATACCATCTTCTAGTTGTTTAATTTGAAGTCCTAGAAAGAAGTTTAACTCACCCATCATACTCATTTCAAACTCGTCATGCATGATTTTAGAGAAATCATCACATAGTTCTTGACAAGTTGATCCGAATATAATGTCATCAACGTATATTTGAACAATAATAATTTGTGATTCCTTTTTTTTGGTAAAAAGAGTATTATCTACTAATCCCATAGTATATTTGTTATCAATAAGAAAAGTCTTAAGACGGTCGTACCAAGCTTTAGGTGCTTGTTTAAGGCCGTATAATGCTTTCTTGAGTTTGAAGACATGATGTGGTTTCTCAAAGTCGGTAAAACCGGGAGGTTGAGCAACATACACTTCTTCGTTAATAAACCCATTAAGGAAATCACTTTTAACATCCATTTGAAATAATTTAAAGTCATAAGCACATGCATAAGCAAGTAATATTCTAATAGATTCAAGTCTAGCTACCGGTGCATAAGTTTCATCATAGTCAATTCCTTCTTGTTGATTATAACCTTGTGCAACAAGCCTAGCTTTGTTTCTAGATACTACACCATTTTCGTCCATTTTGTTTCGAAAGACCCATTTTGTTCCAATTATAGTTTGATCTTTGGGTTTTGGAACTAGTTTCCAAACATCATTTCTAACGAATTGGTTTAATTCTTCTTGCATGGCAATTACCCATGATTCATCTTTTATTGCTTCATTTATGGTTTTTGGTTCAATGGTGGATACAAAACAAAAATGATTACTTTGATTTTGGGCTTGTGACCTTAAGGTTCTTTGATTAAGTTGTCCTATGACCTTTTCTAATGGATGACTTTTAGATTCTTTGATGTTGACAATTTCCTTATTTGATGGTTCATCTTCCTTGTTATTATTAATTTGACTTTCTATTATTTGACTTTCAACTAAGTCATCATCTACCAAAGGTGATGTCTTAGAGGGAGGTGGACTTTCGTCAAATGTTATGTTCAACGATTCCTCGACTATCATTGTTTCTTTATTTAGAACAATGTAAGCTTTACTAGTTTGAGAGTAACCAAGAAATACACCTTCATAAGA
This sequence comes from Chrysanthemum seticuspe, assembly GCA_019973895.1. Lineage (NCBI taxonomy): Eukaryota > Viridiplantae > Streptophyta > Magnoliopsida > Asterales > Asteraceae > Chrysanthemum > Chrysanthemum seticuspe. The sequence goes on from BPTQ01000008.1 coordinate 39,639,474, forward strand.
CTTTGGGTCAAACTTGGTGAGATAATCCTTAGTATTAAGAATAAAGCATTTACAACCAAAGACTCTAAAATATCCTAATGTTGGCTTTTTACCTTTATAAAGTTCATATGGTGTTTTGTTTAGGAAAGGACGTATTAAGACTCTATTTAAAATATATGTAGAAGTGTCAACGGCGTTACACCAAAACTTTTGAGGAATGTTTTATTCATTAAGCATTGTTCTACTCATTTCTTGAATTGTTCTATTTTTACGTTCTACTACTCCATTTGATTGAGGTGTTCGTGGAGCGGAAAAGTTATGTGTTATACCATTTGTATCACAAAAGTTTCCAAATTGAGTTTCGTTGTCAAATTCACGACCATGATCCGTTCGGATCGACACAATTTTGACACCTAGAAGATTTTGAATTTTCTTGCTAAGTATTTCAAATTTATCAAAAGCATCATTTTTGGTTTTCAAAAATAACGTCCAAGTAAACCTTGAGTAATCATCTACTATGACCAAAGTGTATAAGTTGCCTCCATAGCTTCTTATAGCGGATGGTCCGAACAAGTCCATATGTAATAATTCTAGACACTTAGATGTGGACACCATATTTTTAGATTTGTGACTACTATGTGTTTGTTTACCAATTTTGCAAGCGTCGCAAAAGTGTTGGTCATATTTTAGTTTTGGTAAATTCCTAACCAACTCTTTTGAAGATAGGTTTTGTATAAGTCTCATATTAGCGTGACCTAAGCGTCTATGCCAAAGAGATGAGCTATCGTCTAATGTTGTTAAGCAAAGTTTGTAATTATATGTTTTATCTATTTTCATGACGTATATGTTATTTTTCCTAACTCCTTTAGCTATGGTGATACCATCTTTTAGTATTTTACTACCATTTTCATCAAATAGTACTTTATACTTTTTATCACATAGTTGGCTAATACTAAGTAGATTAAATCCTAACCTATCCACATGAGCAACATTTTCAATAGTTAGGGAGTTATGAGCAATCGTACCTTTGCCAATGATTTTGCTTTTGAGATTGCTACCGAAAGTGACATTACCTTCGTCATACTCTTGGTATGATGAGAAGAGACTTTTGTTGCCCGTCATGTGTCGTGAGCATCCACTATCTTTTATCCATTCATCAAGTTCCAATCCAACTTTCAAGCATACCTAAGAAGCAAATAACTCAAGCATTTGGTCCCCAATATCTCATGGGTCCGTTTGGGTTAAACATACCATTTATTTGATTCATGTATGGAAATGATGGGTAAGAGTTCCATGGCATGTAATCTGGAGTTTGATATGGTCTAGGAAAACTTTGATTCCAACCGTTGTGTTGGTAGTTAGGTTGAACGTTGTGGTTGCTCTTAGGAAAGGGGCGTTTGGCAAAAGAAGTTTTATATCGTTGTTGAGTAGTTTTTGATCTAAATTCATTTTTAACAAGTCCTACTCCTGATATAATAGCTGGTTTTAGTTTAACATTATCATTGGTTTTCTTTGTTACTTTAACAAATTCAGTACGGTCCGTATTGCGAACATTCTGTTCTACTGAAGTACCCGCGGTACCATTTTGCACAACGGACGGAACCCTTATTTTGGTTCCGTCTGGTCCGTGCTGTACTGCAGCAATTTTGACAGAATGTTCGTCCTTTTCGGCCGTTTTGTTTTGACTCTTTGGAATTAATACTTCATTAAAACCTAGCCCATTCATGTCTCCTGGTGTTTTATGGATTTTAACTATTTCATCGGCAAGAGCGATGTTTTTGTTAAACCTTTTAAACTTATAATTATTTTCTATTAGAACTTCTTGTGTGAGCTTTAGTTTTTCTATTTCAAGATTAAGCTCTTGACATGATTTACAATCATCGTCATTTGCTTTTCCTTTTTCAAGTCGTTTTGCTTTTTCTTTCAACTCATATACTTCATTTTCCAAAAATTCCTTTTTGGTTTTTAGAAATTTATTTTTAGTTATGATTTTTAGACTTAGCTCACACAATTGATTATATTGTTTTTGCAAGGTGTCATCATCTATAGAAGAATAAGAAGAGTCGGAAAGTACCTCATTTGACTCATGTGCCATTAGAGCGATCTCTTCCTTGCTTGATTCTTCATCGTCTTCACTATCACTCCAAGCACAACTTACAAAAGCTCGTTGAGTTTTGCTTTTAGGTGGCTTGGGACATTCTCCTATGAGATGACTTGCATCACCACATCTAAAACACTTTCTTTCACCTTTACTCTTCTTATCATCCCGATCTTTTCGGAATGGCTTCTTTTCTTCTCGAGGTTGTCTTACAAACTTTCCTCTTCTTCTAAAGAACTTCTTGAAATCTCTAACGGCCATGGCATACTCCTCATCTTCACTACCGGAACAAGATTCATCATCATCGCTTGATTCTGCCTTTGCTTTTAGAGCAACGGATTTGATCTTCTCCTTTCTTCCTTTGATGATCTCTGAATCTTTCTCCATTACCATTTCGTGAACTTTAAGGTTGCCAATTAGCTCGTCTCGTGACATTATTGAGAGATCTTTTGATTCTTCAATAGCGGTCACTTTAGCTCTCCATTTGGGATGGAGTGCTCTAAGAAATTTCCTGACAAAGTTCTTACTACGAAAAGATTCATCAAGTGCTTTAAGTGATGTAATGATAGTGTTGAAACGAGCAAAGCCACAATCAATGGTTTCATCTTCAGGGATAACAAATTGTTCATATTGTTGAACAAGAAGATCAATTTTGTTATCCTTGACTTGCGAATTACCTTGATGTGTAACAATTAAAGATTCCCAAATGTCTTTGGCGGTTTCACACATAAAAATTCTTTCATATTCTTTTCTAGGTAAAGCATTATAAAGCATAATTTTAGCTTCATTATTTTTAGCAACTAATTTCTTTTGTTCATCAACGGAAATATCCTTTGTTGTAGAACTAAAATCTCCTTTAACAATAATAAACCAAAGATCTATATCTTTTGATTTTACATATGTTTCAAAATGGTTTTTCCAATAGATAAATCCATTGGTTTCAAAGAGTGGTGGTCTTTGCATAGATTGCCCTTCTTTAAAGTTTTCAGAATCCATGAATCGTTTCAAGTTTATAAAATACAAGTTATTTTAGAAATTCTTGAGCAACGAGGCTCTGGTACCAATTGTAGAAAACTAGAAGGGGGGTTGAATAGTTTACCAATTAAAAACTTTGTTTTGAAACTTATTGAAAGATCAATTGATATTGATCTTGAGTATGTTAATGAAATATGCAAGCAATGTGTAATAAGTAAGTAGGGAAAGAAATGATCAAACCACAACAAGTTGTTTATAGTGGTTCGGCCTACAAGGACTCTTTTTCCTTGCCCTACTCCACTCCCCGAGTCTCACACTCGAGAGTTTAACTTTACTAGTCAACAAGCTCCTTTCACCGGCGGAGAAAACCTTTACACTTCGCTCACACTATTTCCGACACTAAGCTAGATGTCGAGTTCTTTCCAAGGGTACAACTAATCCCACACAAAATGTATTTTGAGGACTAAAATACTAACCACTCACACTCACAAGATTATGATGGTTTGATACAACAATGAAGTATGGATCAACACTAGATCATACAACACCAAACAAACAAGACTTCCAACTTCTCGTTGAAGCTTGAATATGACTTGATCTTCTTTGCTACAAAAGAGATCACTAATATGATATGAAACTGAGTTAGAAAGGTTAGAGAGAAGATATGTATGAGAGTATGTTAGAAAGGGATGAGAAAACTACTTGGCTTGGCATTGCTATTTATAGCCAAAATGGACAGGAGCGTCCACGGACCGCGGAACCCTTAAAAGGGTTCCGCCCGTGTACCAAATTGGTATCGTGGGGTTCTGACAGCCAAGATATCAAATCATGCTAAAGTCAACTATATCTAAGTGAGATTGTGCAAGATATGAAGAGTACAAATCCACACAAAATATCTAATGAAATCTTCCAATGATTTCCATGATGCATAACATGATGTCATATGTTGTATTTCTATTTTAAGAAATATGCAAATGCTTAAGTAGTGTTTGGTTTTAAGAACCTAACACATTCTAAAAACTACTATCATACATAATGATTAGAGTCATATCAAGATGTCACTAATCACAAATGTAAATGCTTGAATGATGAATATATTGTTTGAGAAAGCTTGTTTTAATATCTATTAAACTTGACAAGCTTTAAGCTTTTATAAATTAAATTTACTTTTGTCATTAACAAAACTTAGGCAAAGATCAAAAATATAAATAACGTTTAATGACGATATTTGTATTAACAACCTGGATTACACACAGACGACACAGATGGAATAGAAGTAGATGTGGAACCCGAAGAGTTAGAGGGTTCCGAAGCAGTTATAGTTGAAATACACACGTCAATGATTTTAGGCATCCATTTAAATCCTAGTGTGTTATGTATCCATTTCTGCCATCTCCAACTAGTCTTTGCTTTAGTCTTAGTGAATGCACTAGGTGGTACTACAGTCCTTGGAGGTGATACTGGAACGACAGGGACATCAATGCATTTCTTAGAATCTAAAGAGGGCGGTTTACCAAGCACATACTTAGAAGCATTAGTGGGCCTAGAGGTATTCCGTTTCTTAGGATTCCGTAAACGAGACAAGATAGCTTTAGCAACACATTTATCATGACAATCAGAAAGCATACTTTTAAGACAAATAACACAAGAAGCTTCAGACTGAATATCAAAAGTACTTAAAGGTTCAACATTTGTTACAACACTTTTTCCATTACATTTGTCAGACGCAATATCTAAAGTGGGTGCAACTTGGGTCTTATTCAAAGTCCTAGGGTGTTCTTCTACTTCAGCATTCTTTATTGTTCTTTTCTTAGGTCGCAACTTCCTATTCTTCCTTGTATTGCTCCTAGGCTGTGAAGTGCGGATGTTGGGAAAAGAGGCAACTATTCCTGTTTCAGTAGAAGGAAGCACATTAGTATCTTGTGATTTGTCAATAGGCATTCTAGTGTCACTTTTTCTAAGTGTTACCGGTGCAAGTTTCTTAATGTTGCTAAGTTGAACTTGTTCATACTTACCTAACTTCTCTTTTAACACAATGATAGTGTGCAACAAATCTTGATTTTCAGAACGAAGGTTTCCATAAACATTTGTGACTTCTTTAGTGTGTGCAAGATAATGATCAAGTTCGTTTGATGCTTCATCACGAGTCTGTTTGAGTAAATCAAATAGGACACCATATTCCTTTTTAACTTTTGCAAGTTCTTGTTCATATTTTGAGATTTGACATTTCAAAGACACGTTTTGATCATCCAGTTGCTCAATTTTAGGATCAAAAGATTTTGAGCGCAACTGAGTGATTTTGTTTTGCAGAGAAAGTTCACGATTTTGACAATCTTTTTGACACCATTGAAGACGACGTTTTGCATTTGAAAGTTCGTTTAACAATCGTTCATTTTCAACTTTTAAAGATTCGATATGATGCACTTTATCAGTATTCTCAACAATTTCAAAAGAATCAACAGTATCAGCAGAGATATAATCAAATGCATATGACAAAGAATGCAATAACACAACATTATGGGTATCGGCACTGATAACATCTTCCAAGAGTCGATCAACATCTTTTCGTAACATTTTCTTTTTACGTTTTGTATTAGAAATAGATGTTTCTGTTTTCTCGAAAACGATTTCATCAATCCAAGTTCCTTATGAAATTCCCTTTCCCAATACAATGCACAATTTTTCAAATTTTTAACATGGGGTAAAATTCTTTTCTGAAAAATATCTCTTTGTTCTCGCGCCTGAGGCGATTGAAAATGTTCAAATTTTATTTCAGAATGAAATTCAATCTCACGTTCTAAAAGTTTGAGGTCAGAAGTAAAAATATCAAAATATCTGAGAATTTGACGATTTTCGGGTTTTGAATTTACTTCACTGAGTGAAGGTAAAGGACCATAAATTTGTGCATAATTTGGTTGGGGAGCAACATTAGAAGACTCAGACGTATTTGTGATAATCCTAGGTGTGTTAGAAGAATCCTTTGGTGTGACGAAAGTGACGGCTTTTGAATAGTTAAATGGTTTGTTATAAACAACATTTTCTAATTTTGATCGACTCTCGTCTTCTGCATCTAATTCCTCTTGACGATGATATTCAACAACACTCATAACAGAATTATCAATTTTGTATTCTGCATTGGAAACTTCAGGATTTGGTTTGAATGCTTTGGTTGAAAGCTTTGGTTTGTAATTAGCAAGATTCGGTCCATATCCATTTGGATTGGGTTTTAAAGTAAACTTTTGAATAGTTGTGATTGACTCACCATGTTTGTAAACAACATTTCGAAACTATTTGAGTTTGTTTTGTAAGCCGATAATTTCTTCAAGATGGTCATCTATTCGTTTCGTTGAATGCTTTTTGTATGCAGAGAACTGTTTTTGACAATTTAACAACTCAGCTTTGGCTTTTTGATTTTCCAAAGTAAGAACGTTAAGTTGTTTTGTATGTTCATGTTTCAGTTGTTCTATTTGAGACAACAAAGCATTCTTCGATGAGGCTAGATCACGAATCTGTCGTTCTAAAGATTTTTCGTTTTGGTGTGATTTAGCAAAAGCAACTTCAAAACCTTTTTCACGTTTTTCTTGAGTTTTGAAAAAATTGAGTTGCCATTTTAAGCATTCAATATCCCTGGTTAACAGTGCATTTTTACTGTGCAATTGCTGATTTAATGCACAACATTCTTCCATTCGGGATTGTTGGTATTTAAGTAAGAGATCAACATCTGGATTGGGCAAAGGTTCAGCGTGTTCAATGTGAGTCACAACATGATCACTATTCAGATCCTCAAGTATAAACACGGAGTCAATTTGAGTATCATAGGTAACCATAAGGTCATCTTGATCATCAAATGTAACTACGGGGTCTAGTTGAGAATCATCAGAATGAGATGTGGACGGCTCATGTTGAACATTCTGAGCCTCGTCGGATTCAGATGTTAGCTGAGATATAAGATCAGTGATGAATATGGTTTGTTCGGGTACCTGAGACAAGCCATCAGTGTTATACACTGGGCCTGTGTCACTCATGTGGAGAGCTTGCATTTGTGCCATCAACATCACTGCTGCATTAGCCTGCAAGTCCTCCATATCATCATCTGAGTTTGCATTTGCCATAAAGCTTTGTTCTTTGGTTGTGAGAGTTCCACCAGCTTCATCCTTAAGAGCCAAAAGTAAAGCTTCCTTGTGATAAGCATTGCCTCTAGTTCTTGGCTTAGGGCATGCATTAGCCAGGTGACCCTTCTCAATACAGTTGTAGCAGCGAAGACCATTCATCCCATTCTGAGCATGTCCCTGTTCAACCACTTGAGCTCTCTGTTGTTGTGGAGCACCCATGTTATTCCTTCCCATAACATTAAACCCTTGACCTCCTCCCATCTGACGACCATAACCACGATTCTGAACTTCAACACGTCAATTGTTCACAACAGCCTGATTCCTTGTGTTTGATGAGGAGCGAATGCGATTGTTGGATTTGCTTGTATACCGGCCGAAGGCTTTAGCAATCATAACAAATCCTTGTTGCAATGCATCGAAAGCTTCGGAGTCCTCATTAGCTTTACTGTAAAGTGCTTGATCATTGTTGTTGTTGTATGGAACCAATTGAGTTTGTTGAGATTGTTGCTGTGATGGATCATATGGTGTAATTGTTGCAGTTGGTTGAGGAGCGGGTTGAGGAGGATAACTAGTTTGAGCCCACAAAGCAAGTTGTTGATTGTCCGGAAGTGATGGTGAAACAGTTTGTCTACGGATAACCCTTTCTTTGTCAACTTCTTTTTGATGTGGTTTCAAATAGTCGTACAACAATCCGTAAGTAGCATGATGAAGATTCTTCGCTTGACGGATGAAAATGACATATTTTTCCCAATCAGGACCAAGACTACTTAGGAACTTAGTGTTAACAGCAATTCTTGGCATGATGATGTTGTGTTTGTAAAAGTCATTAATGATGTCAGAGAATCGATGATGATATGACTCTAATGTCTCTCCGGGTTCAATCATGAAGTGTTCATAAGCCAAGTAAATTTTGGATTCCATATCTTCTTGATTAAGTTCAGTGCCTTCCATGAGAAGATGAATATGTTCCCACATCTTTTTTGCAGTCTTTTGAGCATCAACACTTCGAAGGATTGTATTGGGTAATCCTAAAAGGATATATTGCATTGCTAGCTCATCAGCTTCGTAGTGTAGAAGTTCATCACCAGAAAGGTCAGCGACAGTTGCAATGTTTGTGAGATCATCTCTTGGTGGAATAGCATTTGGATCTCCGGGTGTAACGAGAATATGCATCTGAAATGGACCTTCCAAGATGACCTTCTTTAAAAACTTTCCATGTGGCTTCTTTAGATCACAAAACCTAAAGAACCTAACCACCCATTGACCATAGTTTCCGGGAGTGAGCATTGGAAGTCTATCAAGTGATCCTGCCTCATGAATGGATTGTTGGCTACTTAAAGCTTCACACATCTTTGCAAACCAAGTTGGTTCCTTCATAGTATTCTTGGATGGATGTTGATTGAATTGTTGTTGATAAATTTGTTGTTGTTGATTGAATTGTTGATGTTGTGGACTTAGCTGTTGTTGTTGTTGTTGATTATACGTGTAAGGAAAGTAGTTAGAGTATGGTGGTTGAGACATGTTGAAAACTTGTGTTGTTAAATGGATCTTTGTATTCGAATGAAACGTTGTTGATGAAGTATGCTTAGGCGTAGAAAACACGTTAAGGCAAAGTAACACTTAGGCGTAAAAACACCAAACTTACGCGTAAAAGAAATAGTTACGCGTAGGATTAGCTTACGCGTAAGAGTTGAGAAACACTAAAGTTAGGCGTAAACTGAAAGTTAGGCGTAGAAAACTTATGTGTAGGATTAGCTTATGCGTAAGACAAGGCTTAGGCGTAAGAAAAATCTTATGCTTAAAGAGTTCTACGCGTAAGTTTAAGCTTATGCGTAAAATTAGGGTTTTTGCCCAAAAATCCTTTACACTATCACAGTGTAAATGATATCCAAAGTCGAAGTGTTTTCAGGCTTATCCAAGCAAGAAAACACTGAGTAAACCACGAAAACTGAAGATCAAACCAAGGAAATCTTATGCGTAAGACTAGGGTTTTGTTACGTGTAGAATGTAACCAAAACGGATTCTTAGCCAAAAGTGATTCTAAACCAGATTTTTGAGATGAAACAGCTTCAATATCACCAAAATAACACAAAAGTGTGAAACTGGATGATCCAAAACTTAGAAACACCTTATGCGTAGAAATGATCCCACGTACAGTATAAAACCAAGTTGAAAATCAAAGAAATACACGTAAAGTTCAAAACTTTTTGCCAAAAACAGATATTTTAACACTTAAAAACGTTGAAAGTACAAGAATCTTGGATTGAAAAGTGTAAAAATTGAGTTTTTAAGCGTGACAAAGTTTGAGAACCGTAAGTTACGCGTAAGACAAAAAATAACTTCAAAAACAAAAGCTTTTCACCCAACTATTTGGCGATTGATACCACTGTTAGGTCACCATATTAGTAACACAAGCATCAATATAAGAAATAGAGAAGAGAAGAGATCGGATGAACACGTTAAACACACACACGTATGAATGAGGAATGTTATGCGTAGAGTGAATGAGTAAAATGAACAACCAACTCTCAAGTGAGGGTTTACACGCATTATTTATAGGAAAGAACTAGGGCAACATGCAAGTTCCATTCTTTTCCTTTATGGGCTTGGGCCAAGGCTCATGGGCTTTCTACATAAGCCTTGGCATGATTACTAACATAAAAGTCATATTAAGCTAACTATTACATATTAATTACTAACACTTGAAATCTAGTTTATGAGTGATTCAAACAAAATATCTTATAATAGATATAAACAACGATTATAAATTATTAAAACAATTTTACGATGAGTTTGGGTATTTCTGGCAAGATTTGAAGGTTTTTGGTAAGTTTGACCACCGTTGACTGTCATTGACCGTTGTTGACTAAGGTTGACCGATTTACAAAAATCGAAAAGGTTTGTGACCTTGTAGCGTCTAGGTGGTGATTAATCGGCCTTGTAGGGCCTTGTTTTGCAACATTGCGGTATGACACAAAAATTTTGTGTAAAGTATCCTTGGTGTCAAGAGACAATCCATCATAAAACACTGCCTTTAGTAAGTATTGTGAGCAAAGATGGATCCAAGACTATAAATCACCAAATGCACAAATTATTTTTACGAATATAAAAGAAATAAAAATGAACTGAAAGATACGAATTCTTGAAAAATAGTAAACAAATTAAGAATGCATGTGCTTCTTTTGACATAATATTGGACCAGCTAAACAAGACATGTATCTATACTACCTTATAATGCATTTGAGACTATTCCATTATTAGCAAGGCTTAAAATTCAGACTTTTAAACTTGCTTGTTATGGAAATATTGTCTTTTGATAGTCATCAATATCATTATAACAATGTAACAGCTCATTTAATCTTCATTATAACAGTCTTCAATATCAATAATTATTAAAAACGTGTAACCGCTAAAAATCATTACTATCAATAATGATTTTATTAAAAATATCTAACCAGATCCGCCATATAAATTCAGACAAACCATTTCATATCTCTCACACAAAAAAATAGTCTTTCCATATACCCTCACTTTCACTCCTTAACTCTTACGAGTACTTTGTTTGCAGAGATTCTTTATATGTTTGTTAGAAAAACATTTAACTAAATAACATTTTACCGCTGAAAATATAGTTATAGGGTACCCGCCGCCGTATTGCGCGGGTACCCTTGCTAGTTTATATAATATAAAATTTCACAATCAGGTTCATTTAAGAAAAATCGAGAGTTTTAACAAAAATTAACACTAGACGAAAAACATGTGTCGAAAAACCCAACATAAAACCGAATTTCTAATTTCATTTTCTAAATACGTGACGTGTGTAAATAAAAATATCATACAAATCCAAAAATCTCTCATCACTGTCACAAAATCATCCATCTGATTATTATCAGCTTATTATTATTAGATTGTTTCCCCCCTTTTTCTAGGGCTTATAATTTCAACCATAATTCAACTTATTATTATTCATCACCTTCAGCTTCATCATCACTTCAGGTTCGTTAATATCTAACACCTTATTACATTCGCTTAATTATCGATCGGTTATATACATTCACAAGCATATGTAGCTGATGACGTCATCACATAGCTCTAAAATCTGTTAAATTATCGATCGGTTACGATATTTATAATGTATGCGTAGAGGATGACGTCATCACATATCAAACTGTGTTGATGATGATTGTTAGGCTGATGACGTCATCGCATATTTGTAAATATGTATTGATGATGCTTGTTATGAGACTATATTTATGCGTATGTGTAGCTAATGACGTCATCGCACATTAGTTTTGTTATCGCACGGTTATAGTTGATGATAATTGCTGCTACTAAACTTGCTGATATGTATATATATGTGTATGTGTCGAGAATGACGTCATCACACATTTTTAAACATATAGATTGGTTATACCGTGTTGATGATGCCGAGACTTGCTAATATGTATATTTATACGTACGTGTAGCTAACGATGTGTTTGCAGCTAATTGTTATTCTACATTTGTAAATATGTTCAATTGTATCGTTTTGTTATCAATCGGTTATACTGTATTGACGTATGCTTGTTACGAGACTTGCTTATCCGTATATTTATATGTATGTGTAGAGAATGATGTCGTTATACATTTGTGAATATGTTTAGTTATTGATGCTTGTTACTAAACTTGCTGATATGTATATTTATACGTATGTGTAGTGAATGATGTCGTTATACATTTGTGCATTTGTTTGATTATATCGTTTTATTATTGATTGGTTATACTGTGTTAATCTGAATCATGCTTGTGACGTCATTATACATTTGTAAATATTTACATGTATCTGTAGCAAATCGTGTAGAAAAATAATTGTAATCAGTTTGATTATATTGTTTTGTTACCGAACGGTAGTACTGTGTTAATCATGCTTATTTGATTAATGTAGTTTTAGTGTTCTATTATCGTTCGTTTATACTGTGATAACCATGCTTGTATGAGACTTCAATCGTGGATTTATGTGTATTGTTTGTCGAATGCAAGTTGTGTATTGTGTATTTGATAGCTAAGGGGGTGTTTGGGAAGGAGGTTATGATTATAACTTATAAGTAGAAGTTGACAATGAATTGTTAGAGTAGTTTAGGAGATAGTGTCTGATTTTGCTTACGCTGTGTAAAACCGTGGAGATCGGATTATATAAGCAGTAAATTTGATACCATAACTTTTTTTTTGGTGTGTTTGGTTGATTCTGATAAATAAGTTTGTATGTATAAGCACTTAAGCAGTTTGAAGTAACTCCAGTTTGTTTAATGGAATTAGGTAAGTAGATAAGCATAAGCAGTTTTACATCATCAAAACACTTAAAAGTGGATAGTTGCTTTTTTTTAAAAAAACTCTATAAGCAGTTTAAGTTAGTAATTTTAAACACTAGGAGCTATATTGCTACCCTCTAGATTTTGACTATGTTTTGTGCCCAGGTATTTCTCTGTTTTAAAGGTTGCATATTCTTGATCGATCGGAATATTAGTTTGCCAGTAAGGTTGAGGACTGATACTTTCAAGTCATGAGTACTTCTTGGGCAGATGCGGCTGATGAAGCAGCTTCTAGTAAGCCTGCTTATGTGCCACCTCATCTTCGTAACAGGCCACCTGGTCAGGTGGCTGGATCAGCTGCACCACATGGTGGTGCACCGCCTATAAACGACAGGCCAGGAAATAGTGGACAAACAAGCGGGTCACGATGGGGTGCTCCCAGGTATGAAAATGGTAGGGCCGGGTATGTTCCTGGCGGTCGTGGTGGTGGAGGGGGTTGGGGAAATAGAGGTGGTGGTTGGGGTGGTAGAGAAGTGGAGGTTAACCCATTTGGTAATAGCGATATAGATGGCCCCGAGGAGATTAAATCCGAACAGGAAAGTAGCGGCATCAATTTTGATGCTTATGAGGATATTCCTGTGGAGGCTGAAGGAGAAGATATTCCACCTCCAGTTAATACATTTGCAGAGATAGATTTAGGGGAGGCTCTGAATCTTAACATTAGAAGATGCAAATATGTCAAACCAACCCCTGTTCAACGTTATGCGATTCCCATTTCTCTTGCAGGACGGGATCTAATGGCATGTGCTCAGACTGGGTCTGGGAAGACGGCAGCATTTTGCTTTCCTATAATCAGTGGGATTATGAAAGGGCAATTTGGTCAAAGACCACCACGTGGTACCAGGACTGTTTTTCCCCTTGCTCTGATTTTATCCCCTACAAGAGAGCTATCTTCTCAGGTTTTTATTTATTCAATAAATTTGTAGATGGTGTTTATGTAGTTTAGGTAATTTGCGCAGGTAATTTGCGCAGGTAATGTATCTATATATTGTATTAAATGCAGATACATGAAGAGGCACGGAAGTTTTCTTATCAGACAGGTGTCAAGGTGGTGGTTGTTTATGGAGGAACCCCAATTCAGCAACAGGTATTAGGAACAAAAGTGAATTATCTGTAACAAATGGATGCATATGCACATGGGCGGAGCTATGTGAGGACCGGGAGGGGTCCCGGCCCTCCTAGGCCTAAGCCCGTTAGTGTATTTTTTCGCGATTTCATGTGTTAAAAAATAAAAATTTCATCTTGGCCCTCCCATTTAATGTTTTTCCGTAAAAAAATTTGCTTCGGCCCTCCCACGAAATTTCTTCTAGCTCCGCCACTGCATATGCATTGCTCAAATGTTCTTTTTCTATTGATATATAGCAGATCATTGATTGTGACATATGTGTAATATTAAGTAATTATGCTCTGTTTGGGCTAGGTTTAACATTTTTACCCGATCTATGCACATCTGCGCAAACATTTTACAAAGTTGTTGTTTCGACACATCAATATAGCATCCAGTTGATAGGCCTATATGAAATGTTCATATTTATACGAATCTTTGCATGTTTGTGTTTGCTAATCATTTGATAATACATGTATTTATCACTGAATATGTTATGATTTCTATCGTTGATCACTGATGGATTTTATGTCTGGTGAATTTAATCCTTGACTAGTTAAGAGAGCTCGAGAGGGGAGTTGATATTCTTGTCGCCACTCCAGGAAGGTTAGTTGATTTACTGGAAAGGGCAAAAGTGTCGTTGGAAATGATAAGGTATCTAGCTCTTGACGAGGCTGATCGCATGCTGGATATGGGATTTGAGCCTCAAATTCGAAAAATAGTGGAACAAACAGACATGCCCCCACCAGGACAAAGGCAGACAATGCTATTCAGTGCCACGTTTCCTAGAGAAATCCAGGTTTGTTGGTTTTTCCTTTGCACTTTATTGTTACTATATTGTTAGCAGTATCATCAGCTTTTTATTATTTGTCGTCATTATTGTATCATCGTTAGTGTTACTATATGAGTAATGCTATATCCTCCTCATCCTCCCAACGCATGACAACATCAAGAGTTCTTATGAGGAGAGTTTTAGCATATTCCAAAAGGCAAATTTTGAGGGGTAGGAGGATGAAGTGGGAAGATTTCTCTTACTATATTAATCCTTCCGTCCCAAAATAATATTGTTTAAGACAAAAACACACAATTTAAGAATAGTGTAATTACTAATAACTAGTACTACTGTACATCGTTAATTTGGCACAATGTCTCATTACCCTTTGAACACTAATTAATGTTCTCTTTGAGTTTGGTGATAGTGATTTTGATTAGCAGCAATATGGGAAACTGAAACAATTGTACCTTTTATTGTCAGTTATTTTGGAAATAACGTGTTATCGTAACTGATTTTTTTAAGGAGATTCTGTAGCTTACTCAATTGCTCCATTTATAAGACAAAGATTGATTCTTCTTGCTACTGCTTGGATGAATATAAACTTAATTCACCTAAAGAATGCCCTTAATGATCAATTGTCTTTTAATGGTGATAAGAATTGGCTAGTAAGTAACTTCTATCTGGTTTATCATAAGGAAAAAATAAACTTAATGATCAAAGTAGGATAACAAATGATGGAGTACATAACCATGTCGAGTCTTATCATGCCCACGTATGTATATGTTTGGTATGTTTTTGTATATAAATTTATCTCTTAGATATCATTAATAAAAATCAGAATATGGTACTTATAAGGTATTTAGCAAGAATTTACCAGTTACCAAAACTGGTTGTTTTGGTTAAAATATACAGTAGAATTATTAATAAAAGGGCTGCATTAATCTATTTTGTATAATGTGATTCTGTTTTGTTTGCAGAGACTGGCATCTGATTTTCTTTCGAATTACATATTTTTAACTGTGGGCCGTGTTGGTTCAAGTACCGATTTAATTGTCCAAAGAGTGGAACTTGTTCAAGAAGCTGACAAACGAAGTTATCTTATGGACCTTCTTCATGCACAGAAGGAAAATGATACTAGTGGCAAGGTACTGTTACTCATTTCTCATGCATTATTATTTTTAAATAACTGTGAATGTTAATAGTTTAACATTATAAAATGATGCCAAGGATTGGATTTTTATACATAATACTTATTTGCAGCAAGCGCTTACATTAGTTTTTGTTGAGACAAAGAAGGGAGCCGATTCACTTGAATATTGGCTGTATAGTAATGGGTTTCCGGCTACTACGATTCATGGTGATAGAACACAGCCTGTAAGTTTCAAATGATATTTTTAGTACATAGAATTCGCTCTTTTAGATGTGGCAAGATGGGTGGCGTAACGGGTCAAAACAGGGGGTTGATATGGGTGGTTTGTTAGTACATTTAAAACGTCAATACAGTCCGCAAATTCTTTTTAGTCCTTTCATTGTTTATAAATATTTATTTCATTAATTATGATAAAAACAATATTATGGCCATAATGATATAACTATTTGGAAAAAATTGTTTTGGACGTTGTATACTTGTATGCACTTAAAATAGATTCTATTTTGGTTACGGATTCCAATCTTTTAACACCGAGTCATTGTGGTTTTATTTTGATATATTGAAAATACATTAGTGATGGTGGTTACTGCATTTTTAAGGAGCGATATGACTGATTAAAAAGTATATAGAGTAAAATTACATCAATTTGAACCGAACAGTGAAGGGTGTTTAATTTAAATGCAGGAAAGAGAGCAAGCACTGAGATCATTCAAGAGTGGAAAAACACCAATTCTAGTTGCAACTGATGTGGCAGCACGTGGTCTTGATATTCCTTCCGTTTCTCACGTGGTTAACTTTGACCTTCCTAAGGACATCGATGACTACGTACACCGAATAGGACGGACAGGCCGAGCTGGAAAATCAGGATTAGCAACAGCTTTCTTCAATGATAACAACATGTCACTAGCAAAATCATTAGCTGATTTAATGAAAGAAGCTAACCAAGAAGTACCCGATTGGCTTACCCGTTATGCCAGCCGGGCATCTTATGGTGGTGGTGGTGGTAAGAACAGGCGGCCAGGAGGAGGACGGTTTGGTGGTCGGGACTTCAGAAAAGATAACTCGTACGCCAGTGGCGGTGGATACGGTGGTGGTAACAGTGGAGGTGGCGGCTACGGTGGTGGATATGGTGGCTATGGCGGCGGTAACAGTGGAGGTGGATACAGTGGGTATACTGGTGGTAGTGGTGCACCCAGTGCTTGGGATTAGTCAATTGGAATGAATGTACTGATTTTGTAGCATTCAGCAGATACATCTTTTTTCGCAGTAATTGTGAATTATAATACGTTTAACAGTTGTTTTAGTTTGTTGGTTCTCATCAAATTTTGGTTTGAAATAGTTTTTCTTGGATCATTGCAGTTTCCATTGTCACGAACAATTCGCCATTAAATGTGATTATATGCAGTTAGATTTGCTATATCACTGTAACCTCACCATCTTTTTGTGACATCTTATAACAAATTCGTAACTCAAAATAATTTCAAATCAGTAGACTCCATACAGATAACTGTGAAAAAAAGGCAGTCGAATTAAAACTAAATAACTAGCTAAACATAATCATCTACATATTTGAACAAGGTTGGATACACTGTGCTTCTTGAACTAATGCAACTTTGATGGCGGGGATGAATCAAATGGCCAAAAAACCTTAACTCTCCTGGGTTGCAACGACGCAGATTTGGGTCTAAAACACCCATATATAAAAGACCACTCACATGTCAAAGACCGAGAACCCTGCTGCTGATAGAACATGTCCAGCTTGTAATGAAACAACTAAATATATCTCATTCAACAAGCACATTGCATCAAATAGACTCCAATTTCAGCAAATTCATATACAACATTTATGGTAGAAGTATGGAACAAGTTTATGCCTACAATCAAAGATGAAATACATCTATATCACCAGAACTCCAAAATTCCTAACATATATTCTGCAACGACCAACAAACACACATTTCTCTACACAACCCAAAAGTTGTAAAGACATGACCAATATCATTAGGCCAAAAACCATCCTGGTAAAAATCTTTAATAGTGTTCATTTTTTGTATAAATGATACAACTCTTGTTAAAAAAATTATTCTTCAATAAGTCAGCCCTCAATCTTCTAACATCAATTGACTAGCTAATCTTGATCAGAAAGATCATCAAACTCTTCATCGTCATCATCTCCATCTTCATGATCAACCCATTCACCACTCGATTCAACCTCATCATCCTCATTCTCATCGTCCTCCTCACCCTCCTTTTTATGAACCCCAATCACATCATTCACATCGACATCCACCTTATCCAACTCCGGCAACATCTCCAATCCTTTCTTCCTATAAATCAACCCCGTCCTCATAACATGATGAAACTTCCCTCTATACTTCGCAATATCACACGGATTAACCAACTTCCCTTTCCTATACCCTTCCTTCAACATCACACTCGTCGTCTTACACTTCAACGACAAGTAAAAAATCCCCGGATACCTAGTAAAAATCCTAGTAAACCTAAACGGTATATTCAACTCATCCGCCAAATTCCTAATATAATTCCTCTTAGTCTTCTTATAAACCGTCAAACTCAACAACTCATGCAAAACTCCCACCACTCGTTTCTCCATCAACTCACTATCCGGATCAATACTACTAGAATCCTCATACGGCGAAACATAAGGCACCTTCTTAAACTCATCCATCCACAACTTCACCTTCTTTTGCGCCCCATAGCCTCTCGGAAAACTCAACTCAAACCCCAACCCATTCTCCCCTCTCTTAAACCTCCTATAAAACTCACTATCCTCACCCACACTCACACCCACACCCTTACTCTCATTACACCTCTCGAGCTCCGAAACCGCATACTCATCCACCCATTTCACCAGCTTAAAAAACCTCACCCCATTCTCATCCTTCACAACCTCAAAAATATCCGAATACTTCGAACTCAAAACCTTATCATAGTCATAACTAAACCCCAAATCCCATCTCAACATATGCACATACTCCACTCTCAACTTCCTACTCCTACACATCATCAACAACTTACACAGCTTCTCAACACATCTCATCTCATTCATGCTATAAATACTCATTTCTACATTATGCAAATTAAGGGCTATATTAGTCAACTTAAAACAAGGCAAATTAGCATATTTAGCATGTGGGTACTCATTAAAAAGAGTTGGATAGCGTCTCATGAAACGAAGAGTTGGGACAGTGATTCCTAGGAGTTTTTGGGTGTCTGAGATTTGTTTTGAGGTGAGGTGTTTTTGTGGGTTGTTTATGATGGCATCTTTTAGGATTATGGATGCTTTTAAGTCTGTGTGGATGTCTATGATGTTGTCTAGTGATCTGTTTTTGACCCATTTTAGGCGTACTTTTGTTATTGTGCGGATTTGTTGGTGATGTTGGAAAAGGGTTTTGGGGTTTATGATTGTTTGGAGTGATGTGAAGATGTTAATGGCGGCTTTGTGTTTCATGTTTGTGGGAAAGTGGAGTGTTTTGTTTCAAACAGGAGCAGGTTTGTTTGGGTCGAAGGAAATGATTTTTTTTTTTTTTTAATTGTTATTATATTTTAATTTTTTTATTTGCTATTAGTAAAACATTTTATAGTAATTATAAAATGTTTTATCGAGGTTTTCAAAATCGGGATCGTACTCAGGATCATCTTTGTTTTTTAAAGATCGAAATCGTAAGATCGGATCGAGATACTAAGATTTTACTAGAATGCCATTTTCATATTAGTCTTTGTAATATTATTCAAATCCACAAATTATTATATATTACAAACACAAACTGACAAAAGTATATGAATGTTTTACTAAACTATTATCCTAAATTAAGAATATGGAATTCTAAAGAAGATTAACATATTGTTTTTTAAATTTTATGAAACTTAATCCATAACTTGTGGTTTTTAGTTTACGGTTGGAGAAAAAGTAAGATCGGATCGGATAAGATCTTAAGATCCTATGGTCAAATCGTGATCTTATAAGATCCTAAGTTTTTTAAGATCCTACATAGGATCTGTGTCGTTTTTGCGTTGTAATATCGTAGAATTGTAAGATCCTAAGATCAGGATCGGGAATTCGAGATCTTAACAACTATGATTTTTATGGTGGGTGGTGCCACCTCACCTTTTGACGTGCGATTCTCATAAAAGTGTTTTTGGCATAGGGTTACGAGGTTCTGAAATATGATTTAAGCCAAAATAAATTGTTTGTTATGAAGGCATTCTAATAAAAGTTGGTAATAATGGCTAAATATACTTAGTTGTATAAAACCCAATATAAAATTGGTAATAATGGTTAAATATACTAAGGGGTCGTTTAGTTTGTTGCTAAGAATCACAATGGGTATCGGATTTGGTATGAGGTAGAATGACAATGGATATGAAAAAATGTATCATTACGATTGTTTATATTTGGTTGATAAAATATGGAATAAAAAAGTGTATATATATTTGAATTTTGTAGTGGAAAAAAGAGGGGACTGCGGGAATGGATTTTATAGACACCAAATTGGTGTGTAATGAATTTATAACTATGATATACCCATTTCGTTACTGAGCCCACAAAACAAACACCTTTAATCACTTTCATAATCATAGTCTTATTCCCATAGTGGGATACCAAACGCACCCTAAGTTGTATAAAACCCAATATAATGGTGTAGATTTTGGTTCTTTTGTGTAAAGTGGACCTATTATCATTATCAACATAGGTGCCTAATTTTATGCCTTCTTTATTTGATAATTCATACATGTTATATACAATTTATCTTTCATAATCTTCACTTTTAGATTTGACACATGTTACAATCTTATTTTTATCCTTAAGCGTGTTTTTAGGCATAGATAGTAAGTAGAGGCGGAGCCAATAGGGTGCTCAGCCACCCCTAACCGGCTCCAACTTATAGCTTGAATTTGAGCCAGTGTTTCATCGAGTTTTTATTCTGGCACCTGCTATAAGGCTCAACTCTGTTAGCAACGGTATTTAGGGAGATGGTAGGGGCTATAGAAAGACTCAAAGAAAAAAAAAAGAAGGAAAATATACACGGAGATGAAGATGACTGACGTTGAGGAAGAAACAGAGAGGGAAGACAAGGAAAAAAAACGGTGTAACAAAAGATGTAGCACGAAACCTATTTACTTGTAAATTTGACTTTTGCAGGCCCATTATACCTAGGAGCCCATCACACCATTTTGATGTAAAGATATGCTTTACATGAAAAAGAAAAAGGAAGTATACAATTTACTCAAGAAACATTCTACTAATATAATTAGGTAGTTTGAGCATATAAACCTTTAACATTTCATTGTGATATTTTATTGGCTAGTTTTATTTTTTCTTCCAATTTTAAAGTTTAATATAACTTTGACATTGTCTAATTCATATATGGTTTTTGTAACTAAGTAATGATAGCTAACATGTGTAAATTTCGCATTTAAAATAAAATGTTATGTAAATGCTTCGATGATATTATTATATATATTTAACATGAAAATTTTATTTCCGCATAACCACTAAAACTATGAACCACAACCTGCCACCATTGTTCTTGCTTTCTTTGAAGTCTCCGCGTCGTGCGGATAATCTACTACATAAGTTACTTTAGCATGTGGACTAACAAGTTAGTTTAGCATTTTTTATGGAAAATAAGATCATAAATGGTTAAAATTTATTAACATTTATAAAAATAAAGATATATGTCTAATTGTGCAAGTTCGTCATTTTAGTGCAAATAGGTTCATCAACTCGATCATTGGTTTAGGAAATAAAATAAAATAAAATAAAAATAAAACATTTTAAACATTATTACTATCTCAAAATATTCAAGCCCCCCCCCCCCCCCCCCCCCCCCCCCTCCTAATAAAAATTCTTGGCTCCGCCTTGATAGTAAGTATAAGAATCATTTTTCTTTTTTATTTTCTCATTTTATTTTGAATTAAAAAATTATTAGATTCAAAACCAGATATTATAACATCATCTAAAACAAACAACATTTCTAAACAACTACAAACTCCTTATTTCTTATTTTCTATCAAAGCTTTCAGATCCTTAAACCCATTTATAAAACAAATTGCACCTAAAAGCAACCTACCACCATGGGCGATGGTGAGATTTTTGGCAATGGTATGGTGGTGAACACCACCGAACAAGAACCAAGGCACAAAGGTGAAATTTTTATATTTTTTTTGGTGGTGGGATAGGTAGTGACCATATATAGTAAAAGGTAGTGGGTTTGATGATTTGATGAAGGGGAATGCTAAAACCACTCACAATTTACAAAAGAATAACCACACAATGAGGTGGTAATGATGTGTCAAAGAGTTATTGGTTTAATTAAGGAGGAAAGAGAGAAACTTAAAAAAGTTACACCAATAAGAAGGTGTCACCTCATTGTGTGGTTATTCTTTTGTAAATTGTGAGTGGGTCTAGCATTCCCCTTTGATGAATGGTGATGTGACACTCGTGTGAAGATGGTGGGCTTGTGTAACATCTCGCCTACTCAGACCACAATATTGTTCACTTTACTCGCAGGCTCACGGATTTGCTTTTGTAGCCCTTATGTGAAAACTTCCCGCTAGGTCACCCAAACCAGTACTACTTTCGCATGAGCACACTTAACTGACAATTCCTAAAAACTCCACCCGCAGTAGACCACAACACGCGTTGTGTCATTGTAAAACGAATGTTATCTTAAAAACCCAGCATCTCGCCAGGTCATAACCGACGTAGGATTTGCCTAGGATGTTACAACTTGGTAACCATAGAGAGTAGTCTTAGAGCATTCTCACTGGTGAGAGGATGTGGGGTTGGTAAAACATAAACTCATTAGCGAGTTGTAAGAATGGTTTATTTGCCTTAGATAGTTAGACATAATTGAAAGTGGGGAATGTTAAAGCCTTGGCAGGGGCGGAACTACTTATAGTTTAGGGGGCGGTGCTCTTCATGCTTCACAAAAAAATATCAAATTTTAGTGTAATTTTTTTTAGGATTATTTTATTAAAGTGCGCCCCATCACAAAATCAAATTGGCCCCTACCTTAAAGCTAAATAATGTAAAAAACCTTAGATCTCTATCTTAGTCTTAAAAAATATCAGTTTTTAGTGTAAACAAAATTTAAGACCTTTTTATTAAAGTGCATCACGAATTTATCAATAAATAAATAAATAAATAAAATAAAACAAATGCCCCAGTCCTCTAAGATCCTGGTACCGCCACTGAGCCTTGGTGAAGCTTTTGGCCACTTACGGACCCACCAACAAGCTTTTCACAAGTGTGTCCATGTGGCGTGAATAAAGCCTAGAGGATGGGGTGAGGTTTTGGGGTTTGTGGCTATGGAGTGAGTGATCACCGCTCACGGGTGACAATGAATAACTTTTAGTAATCTTTTTATTCTTAGACGGTTTTTATGTAGTATGGTTATGGATGACAATTTGCAACGGTGGTTGGTGTCTTTTGAATGTGGTGGTGTTAAAGATTGAATATGTTGCAGCATAAAAGAGAGTAATGTGGCTTTTGAATGTGGTTGGTGGCAACGGTGGTTCGTGGTTTGAGGTAGTTTTGCGTTAGGTATTTTAGGCGTCTTTTTGTCACCTTGCCCCATACGTTTTAGTTTTGGTGTCCCGTAGCTTTTCCTTTAGGGTTTGGTGCCTCTCTTGCTCCTTTTGGTTTGCCTTAGCTTTAGGCCCCTTGCGTTGCCCTGTTTTGTTCTGTGTTGCTCCCTTAGGTTTGCATGCGTTTTCTTGGTGCTTTTGTTCTTTGACTTGTATGCGTTTTTGCTTCTATGCTTGTTTGCTTTTGCTTTTGCTTTTGCTTTTGTCCGTGTCCCGTTGCCTCTTTGCCTTTTTTATGTGCTCTTCAGAGGCGTTTTCTTTGCTTGTTTTGTCCTTTTCTCTTATGTTCGCTTGTTTGTTCCTTTATGGTCTATGTGCGTGTTTGTTTGTTTTGCGTGCTGTCTTTTGTATGCTTTTCTTCGCTCACTGCACACTTGTACAGTTGTACTCCTTTCTTTGCTCTCTCACCCGCACATCTTCACTTGCCAGAGGTCTTTTTGGAAGCAATCTCTCTACTTCCGGGTTTATCATGTAGTAGGGCGAGATTAGATTTGTTGTTGTTGTTATTGATAAAAGAGAGTAATGTGTCACATTTTTATTAGATGTAAGTAACATATGTAATAAGATTTATATAGATAAATGGCTGAATAATGAATGAGTCGTCCTTCATGTGAATGAGAAATAATGATTTGCAAAAAAAAAAGAAAAAAAAAAAAAGAAAAAAGAAAAAAAAAAATTAGTTTATTATTTGATGCGCTATTTGACTTTTGTAATCATAATATTAATGACGGGACTATGATAAACTAGAATTACACGTCTGTTTTTAAAAACGGGGTAATTATTTTGAGAGGCGATTTACACACTTCATTAATTGATTAGGACACTCAAAAATATTGTATATTGAAATATATACTTTTAGATCACTTTACCCATATTCACCTCTCCAAAGGTATAAATGTCAAGATATAATACTTTTGACTGTTCCGGAATGTGTAAATCACTTCCCAGTTATTTTAGACATGCTAAAATAGCTGAATGAACAATTATCGAATTTTAACTAAATATTTTGTTTGGAAAACAACTTTTTTAGCATGGAAAACAATGCTTAATATTAGGAGGGGGAGGAAGCCAATTTGCGAAGCCAACCCCGGACCAAGAAAAAGGAGAGTCGACTGCTAATGATGCCAGGCCAAGCGGACCGCGTGATGCTGAGAGAAGAGCGCTCATACCGGGTGCTCATTATTATTCCAAATCTAAAAATCGACAACTTCTATCTATCAATCCCGTTCCTTGAAGAAAAAAACAACATAACCCAAATCAAGAGAGTACTTGCATGTTATCATTCGCATGAAATAACCAAATTGTACAAGCTGGGAGTCATCCTATTCCTATCAAAGGCCATCTCAAAAATATAACGCGAGGGCGTTTCTAACCCAACAATAACTAATACTAAACCAAAAGACTTGGACGAAACAAAATTGTCAAAAGAATACTTGCAAAACCTAATTTTATCACATACAATTCAGATACTCGTGATAATCATGTATTACAATAAAATTTCTCACTAAGAAAAACCTAAACATTTACTACATCACTAATCAATAACAGAAATAAGCAACTCTAGTGAAACTCTCACATCTTACACTTGTTTTTCTTTTTTCCTTTCAGAAAACACCGATATCATCAAAATTCTGGGGCCATAGTCATTCAAATCCATACTACAACTCACTATCACAAACAAATATAACATAAAAGTTCTAGAGAACAAACAGTTTTCAATGTCGATGAGAATGCTTTCTACTACTATAATATGGTTCTCCATTCCTTCGGTTTCTTCTTTCTATAATTCTGAAAACAAATGATACAACGCCTATGGCAGCCATAGCATAAAAACCTTTATAAGGAGCTAAGTCTAAACCCGAAAGATAGCAACAATATCCAGCAAGAAGGTATACGAAGCCTTGTCTTATTTCGTATCCTCTCATTCCGGGTATCTGGAAGAAGACATTGAACTCGGGTTTTGAGTCGCAAATACCGTGGAGGACGACACCCAAGCAAAGGACGGTATCCAAGAACCATGGGAAGTTGTGGCCCATGCTTAGCCTCTGAAAAACAAAAGGATTTTGATAAGAAATGTATGCAACTGAATTTGGTCATTAGTTTGATATATGTGAACTATTAATAATGATCATGTCATCAACACAAATAAGAGTTTTGAGGAACAGTTGATTGTACCTCCAACGAAGCAACGAGCGAAGGAAGAAACATGAGCAGTGAAAGGAGATGCAGGATTAGCAAGCCATGGCGGTGGTGAAATATCTCTAGTTGTGTGTCGCCGTAGCTTCTTGCAGAGTCTGGGCTGTTGGAACTGTTCTCATCCACAGTTAAACCCTCCTCAGATTCAACATTAAGTGATTTCCTATCATTTCCAAACCCAAACAAATCTTCAGTACGAGACTTGCTGGATGCTGTAAAGAAGCTGTGGCAGAGAAAAAAATATCGAAGTTCAGCAAGCTGATATTAAGTGAATGGCATATAGTAGTTATAAGTCAGTACAATAATGTGTTTGATCGTCAGTTTGGTGGTTGTCATAGATGCTGGTCAGCTAAAGCTTCAGTTATAAATCTTTTTACTTCCACTTTAGCCTATATAACTCAAGCCCAACAGTCAGGCGGGCTAGAAGTGAAATATTTACCTGCACAATGCATGGTGACAGCACACCACATGAGAAAACAGCAGAACAAGGAGACCTAAAGCTGGATGGACAAAGCAAACCAAAACAATAGCAAGCAGTGACGTATTTATGACCCTGTTGACCTGTCATACGATGACCATATATATATTTAGATTATCTGCAAAACAGTGTCACCGCTGAAGTTCAAAAAAGCCAAACAATAATAACCTTAGATGAGAAAAAACTGGGGGAGAGATCAAGCATCCGCCATTTCCACCTGCAAAGATGTACTTAATCAGTTTATAACACGGACATTCATTAGAAATATCAATTTACTAAAAGTTGTCCCAATGAGTATATAAGGATAGAGGAAAACAAGAAAATCAAAAGGGCAAAGAAGTCAACGGAAAATGCCATTATAAATTTCTGTAGCATAGGTTATATAGACCTTGGCTTGAAAATATGGACTGACCTTGTCTTGAAGAAAACATGTACTCTGGCAACCACATGGGAAAGTATCTGGGTGGTTAATATCAAAATGATTATGATCCCATTTGCTATTAAATAGCAAATCATCGTGACAACAAAGAAGCTACCGACTGACGGAAATGGCTTTGGACTTAGACATGAATAAAACAACGCAATCAGAATGGGTAAAACAGCAAGGAGAAGGAATGGTAGTGGCAATCTCAGATTTGATTCTACTGCAGACAGCAATGAAGGAACAGGCAGATCAAGCTCCCATGCATTTGCTTGCTTCATTAGAGCAAAAAATACTACAGCAAAGCAGAAACCAGTAATCTGCATAAAGAAAGTACATTCAAGTTATAAGCTAAATAAGAAATATGAGCTTCGCTACATAACAAATATGCAGACGCTAAAGCAATATGAGCTGAATTATAATCTTAGAACGTCTAAGCTAACACAAAGCTGGATTTTTGTTTTCCTCCTGTTTCTTGAACGCATTGACAAAAATAGGCACGACAAGAACAAAAAGGGCATTTATGTGTGGGCAGGGTCATGTTGGTTAGACCCAAAAATATAATCTTGTTTTTCTAACTCTTTTTATAGCTAACGCATCAAACATGATCAGATAAAACACCTTCCACTATGTCTGTAATGTTGCCATGAATTTTATACCACTGTAATTATTAGTAACTATTTGTGGAATAAAGGCAAAAGTAAGGGATCCTGCAATTTTTAAGGTGAAGCTTAGTGCTGGACAAGGAAGTAAAGATATGTACCAGAAGTCTGGAACCAAGATTACTAATTTACTAGAAGAGGAAATTTCCGGCATTCATAAAACTAAGTCAATTATATGATACAACTAAATAAGATCTATAAAAATCACCTGAGAGAAGTATAAAAGCAAAAATCTACGGCCAGCAGCAGTTGGTGAAACAGCAGCACTAGTTTTATATGAACAATGTGGATCTACCTGCATACAACCACCTATGATTAAAACTTGAAAAGTTAAGTTAAATACAATAAACTAATGACTGACACTGTATACGAGTTAACTCTACCAGTAACAGAACGTTGGTCTCTTCGGATCCCTGAGTTGAGGTCCAAAGTGCAGGTGATGAGTCCACTTCAATTGTACGGGAGTACAAATTAGGAAATATGTGAAGACCAGATGAAGCGTCCCATGCAAGGGCTACTGGTGGAAAGCAGCGGAGCTTGCAAAGTTCTTCAAAGTTAAGAAAGAGAAAACATCAGCAAATACATATGGAAACGACTAATGGTCAAAAAGGTATAAGCAATTAAGCTAAAATGTTTTGCAACTTAAGGCCGCCCTTAATGTTAAATTTCGATTCTTACTACCAATATACATGTCATTAAGAGTGTTGAATTAGTTTAAGTTTAGGAGATGAAGCAAGAAGAAGATTATTACTCCCACTATCCACATCTCCAGCTTCGTCAACAGAAAGTCCAGACTTTTTTATTCCGCAGCCTGTAGTTTCCAGAGACACTGTAGCAGGCAGAAGGCCTAAGCTGATACTGAATGTAATATTCATTGCAATAGGATGATCCTCCTTTATGAAAATGTCCTGAAACATTTTAAATCCAATGGTCACTTGGATAAGCCAGTAACAAGCCTTTCACCAAATGGTAATCCCATCTAAGAGCTAGAGTGGGGAGATTCAAACCACATATGAAACAGTTGCGTGCCTATGTTTAGCTGATGAAAAAGGGGGGAAATAACAAAGGAGCTAAACAAGGACAAAACCTAAATCACCACTGTATTTGAGCAGGGTAGTTACACTTAGAAAGTACTAACCTTTTGAGAATACATAGAGAGAAGCAACGATTGAGGAGAAAACTCTCTATGCCCTTCCTCTGGGTTGAAGAACTGCCCAACCGCCATTGAGGCTGCTGGCGGAGGTCTCCCTGAAATGGTCTGCGTATACACGATAACTATCAGTTGCTCATCTCTAGTTACAAGTTATGAGAATTTTAATGAAATTATTAGTTGTGCTTTACAGGACACATGAAGATATAAAGTGCTGAAAAACAATTTATTACCCGTGCAAATAAGATGGATATGTGATCCGATTCAATTTCAAGAATCATTTCATAATGATATCACCTCAGGCTTCAACAAAGTTCAACTAATATACATGGTAAACTGGGATGGTAAAGAAACACTACCGGGCTTGGCGCAACTGAGATTGTTAAGAATCTGAAGCCATGCATATCCTTTGGTTCCAACCAAAACACAGCTGATGGCGGTGGTTGCTCTGTCTGACTTCCTGGTTCAATCTACAGACATGACAGTTCGTTAAGATACATTATCATTGAATCAGCTCATGACTAATGAATAATGATACTTCCACCCAGGGAAAATAAAATTTATAAATTTGGAAACACATGACAATTG
This sequence comes from Chrysanthemum seticuspe, assembly GCA_019973895.1. Classification (NCBI taxonomy): domain Eukaryota; kingdom Viridiplantae; phylum Streptophyta; class Magnoliopsida; order Asterales; family Asteraceae; genus Chrysanthemum; species Chrysanthemum seticuspe. Next base: position 39,668,125 of record BPTQ01000008.1, read on the forward strand.
CCTAGATCAGATAAATATAATATGCAGAGGTGGCACAACAGGTGGGCTGGGCAGTTTGGTTCGGGTTGAAACATGTCATTCTTAGTACTGGTTGAAGGTCAGGTTGGGTTTCTTGTTCATCCTACTTGGTTAATTTTGATATCCTTATAAATCTGTTAAATACTTAAACGTAATGATTCCGAAAGGTTGTATACTTGTATGCAGTAAAATATGAACTGTTGGCTTCTTTCAACCTGTTTGACTCATTTGACTCATTTATACAGTTCCCCGCCTCCCTTTATATCCTTATAGATTTGTCATAAATGGGTCACATCCAATTTATTAAAGAAAACAAGAAACAGTCAGAAGATGTCAGGTACAAGTTTTGGTACCTGCCTTGGTGCTGGTCCTGAAGAAATCTGAGCAATCTTTGATGTGACTTCTACAACCCTTTTGTTAAGAGGTAAATCAGACTGAGAAGTTCCTTTTTCAGGCCAAAGATGAAGTCTAATCCCATAACAGGGAAGCAGATTTGTCACTAGAACAAAGTTGTTTCTTCCATTTGACCCCTGGTTATAAAAAATAATTGGGAATTGGGTTAGCATGCTGAGTAAAGAACAGCCTGTAGAAGAATAATACTGGACTGACTACTTAAGGGTTGGAATGGCATAAAATCAAACCATACCAACACGGTGTACGATATGTTAGGAAAATAAAAGTAATGACTAACCAGCTCTTTTATGTCCAACCACCTTCTTCTGCCATCCATTGCTAAAATAGTAACTGTTGGCGCCTTGATGTAAAGATCTCTTTCAAGTCCCTCATCACTCCAACGAAGTTTACTGGGACATGCAGTCATGGCTTTCAAATGAGACCCTGGATGGCCAAACGAATGATTTTTCACGCACTTTTTCCAATGTATTAAATAAAAGAGAGAAGTGTTGATCAATGTACCAGCAAATTTTCTCTCTTTCCGCACAGGAAGATGTGACGACTGCTGATGTAAATCCAATTGCCTCGACAAACTTCCTGGCATTCCACTACGAAGCATTCTTGTAAGTACTGCTAATCTATTTCTTGAGCCGGAAATGGGATGACCAGTTTCAGGGTCTACCAAACTAAGAAGAGTATGTGAAACCTGGAACTCAGTTAGTAGATGAGACACATCTACAGTACAAAAACTTAGAAGGTTGCAAAGAGGTAAAACTCACTTGGACAACTACTTGATTACACCATAAGATGACCTGATGCTCCATGGAGAGCCACACATTCTTCATCTCCATGCTACTAATCATAAAACCATGGGTAGATGGGACGATACCATCAATAGATTCTAGTTTTGACCTTACCTACATTAAGAAACCTAAGAAGTCAATCATGCTGCGAGTCTGGTCGTCAATATCAATATTATATACTTAAAACCAAAAACATTAAGGTAGACACACCAAAGACACAGAAACAATAGCCAACTGTTTAAAGTGCAACCTACACCACAATTCATCTCATAGCTGTTTGACAATCAATACTGGACACTAAAATATGTTCATAGTGAAGTTCAAAACTGATATCACTTATATCAAAACAGAGAAAAGAATATGCCGAAACAAATCATCACCTGGTAATCATTACCACCACCGGAAATGGAGATCACAATCACTGGTGATAGTTTAGGATTGGACAAGCGAGTTCCTGTTCTAGAGGTTTGGACCTCATAACCCTTTCTCCATTGCTGATTTATGTACTCGTAATAGTGACCCAATGATGGCTGCAATGCCACGGGAGGTGACCTGGAACAACATTATATAAAAAAATTACATTACATTATAAAGTAAGGTCTCAGATACATTTTTATTTAGACAATCCAGAGAACTCACTGATGCGGAGTTGACAGCGTAATGACAGTTTCCACGGATGACTTTCTCAAATTAGGGTGCACAACTGCAGCTCTAGCAACAAAGCCACCCATAGAGTGCCCAACCAATATGACAGTATTAGGAAGACTACCAGATTCAACAGCACCTTCTTTTGCTCGAGCATCCCGAGATTCTTTATATTGATCCAGGATCTACAAGCAGAAGCACAAGCTTAGCACTAATTTTGGAAAGAACATTGCTGCATATTTCTAAATCCGCTTAAGATTACTAAAATGATGTTGCATCAATCCTGACAGTAAATAAGATATTAAAGTTGATACCCTGTCAATGGCATATACGACATATTCTGTGTGTTCTTCGAGTATCTGGCCATCCATTGCAGAATGTTCGCCTTCAAGGTCCACCGCAAACCAGTCAAGCCTGCTAGTATATTGGTTCAAAAGTGGAATATCGCTCTTATCCATCTCTAATCCCTCCTCAAACATTAAGGAAGCTTCTTGGTACAACATAGGCTCAGGCGGGCCACCTTCAAAAGCCCTGTCAGATTCTGCCGCTAAGGACCTAACCTGTGAGAAATAGTTCAAAGTAAAAAACCCGTATCACATATGCCGGAAAAATAACGCAAAATAAAACTTATTAAGGAAATAAAATCACCTGCTTGTAGCTACCTCCATTTCCGGGAATAAAAAGAACAGGAACACCGTTAAGTTGTTTAAGATGCTCGTCATAATCGATCTTTTTCCACCCTTCATGATACAAAAACAGTCCATATTTCGAAGAAGACAAGCTCTTTGTTTCCGATATTGGAATGTAGGTAGGGTACATATATGTCATGTTACAGCCATTCTTGATTGGCTTTACTAAATCATATATACCAACTAGAACGATCCCAATGGAAAGAATAACAATCGCTGCTAATCTAAATCTAGCCTTGAAACCGTCCATCTTTTTAATCTTCAGTGACAAAATCCTCCCTCAAACTTGCATCCTTCAGTCACAACCAAACAAAATGAATGCAAGACTTTGAATGCAAAAATATGTTTCCACCATATTTATCAAAAACATAACTTTCATGTTAACATAAAAATGCGCAAGTTTATATTAGAAAATCTCTAAGGGTATGTTTGGCAATTTAGCTAGAGCTTATATTACAAGTTGGAGCTTTATTTAAAGGCTACTGCAGGGTGTGTTTGGCAAAAGTACAAAATTAGCGGGACGATGGAGCTTATTTTAAAAGCTACTTGAGGCAGCTAGTAATTTTAGGAGTAAAATTTTTAAAACCCCTTATAAGCTGTGTCAGCCAAATGAAGCTTGTATTTCAAACAAATAAGCTTAAGCTCCCGTAAGCTTCTGCGCCTGAAGTAGCTTATGTTTTAAGAGCTTGTATTCCAAAAGTTCTCAGAAGCTTTGAATTTGTCATCCAAACAAACCTTATTATAAAAACTTTTTCTCTCATAAATTGTGCGCCAAACATACTTTTGTGTCGAATGACATATCCATATCCATATCATCGCCTATGTAAAAATTCTTACTGATAACATGTGATAGCTCTACCAAGAACATATTACCTTAACACAATTTTGACGAGTGTTGGTGATCTAAAGCACATGTATGTCAAAATATGTAGTAATAATAAAGTGCGTCACAACTATCAAAATGCTAGAATTAAACCTAAAATGATCATAGTAATAAGTCACAACTAATGCAACAACTAGTAGAGAGTGACTATCAAAATGCTACTAGAATTAAACAATAGTAATAATTAAGTGCAGCGTGTGATTTACGCAAGCTTATAACATTCAGGTCAATTAATAAATGATGCAACCACAGCTTACTCACATTGTTAAGGACTATTAGTAGTACTGTATTTGTTAAGAACTGGATCTAAAAATGACATGTACAGTTACCTTATAACGATGAAACGTGACGTGATTATGACGTGTCAATTGGTTGCAATTTCCGGTGAGGTGGTGTGAAGTAAATCTCAGGGGGGGGGTTTTGAGATTTGATTTAATGAGAGATTAAAAAAGGTGGTTAAAAAAAAGTGTTTTTAATCAAAAAGTTGTTGACGTTTCAAGAGAATGTTGTTTCGGTTTGGATTGGGACCATGTGCTTTACGTTAGGGAGATGATTTGTACACATTATGTTTTGATTTGCACACTCTAATGTGCAACCTGTTAAAGCACAATAAATATACAGTACAACTATTTAATGCACAGTTTTGAGTGTTCCAATCAAATTTTGGAGTGTACAAATCATTTCCCTTTACGTTATGTTGTCTTGTGTTGTGTTTGATAGTGTATAAATGAAGGGATGTTTTGTTGTTTTGGTCGACGAGGGAGATAGAACAAATTAAATTTACAAATTCAAATATCAAATGAGTAAATTTTGACTATTATTGTTATTTATTTATTTTTTATTTTATGAAACAAAAAATCTTTTATATTTTTTTTATATAATAAAACAAAACTTCAAATAAAAACTTTCGTCTTTTAAAAAAATCAATTCATTCCTTATCAAGTAATAATTTAATTATTATTTGTTATGAAAATACGGTAAATCACAATTATCAAGTTGTGTGTTAAGTGTTACAAAGAAATGGTAGGTGGATGTTCAATTTTATCAAATCCTATATATACATTATTTATTCAATAACTAAAGATATTGTATAATGCCATGTATCAAGAATGAATAGTAGTATTAGTAGTATAAATACTACTCAAGAGTAATGAGAAAAGTTGCACCATTTGAATATACACAACTCTAGTGTTATTCATCTCATTCTATCTCCCTCAAAGTTTATTTCTAGCTTTTATATAATTAATAAAGTCTTCTTCTCTTATAACGTACTTAAAGTTCAAAACAAACATTGTTATATTATAACACGTTACTTGAGGCTCTAATCAAGGAGATTAAAAGAAGCAAAACAAATATCCACTCTTGTCAAGGTAATTAGTAAAGATATACACTCATTTTATAACTTATCATATGGAGTTGCTAAAGCATACTTAACACAGTAAATAATATACGATTTGTAAAAACTGTTCTGCATAAACAAATTGTCTACTACTTAGCTCAGCCCAATTTCTCAACCACTAACACTAATAGACTAAGAAGTACGATTCATATAGGAAATAAATATTTAATTTATCGTAAACATTTTTATTTATGCTAACCAAATTTTATTTTGTCTTAATCATTTACTTTTATATAATACGTATTAAATATATAAAATATTTTTTGAAATATTCACGACGGCTATATAACGGTTGTAATAACAATTGACGACGTTACAACGACTATATTTCTTTTCTATAAATTGGCAACTCACTTATACATTTTTCAAAACTCAACATCTTTTAATCTTAGAAATTATACATCATCGGAGCATTTTCTAAAGATTTTTCAACGATGATTCACCTGCTTCTCATTGTCGTCACAATTATGCTTATCTTACTCCTTATTCCGCTTTTTGCACTCCGACCTAATGAATTTGAATTTTTCTTAGCTATGTATTTGTTTGTGGCTCTCCCACTTTATTGTATTGCATTACTTATTGATATATATGGATTTTAATATTTCGTTATTTGTTCAATTTGTGTTTAGCGACAAAATGTCAAACATTAAAAAAATCAAAATTTCATACTGGAGCAAATTGTATACAATGGACAGCAAATGTTAAAGGCATCTCAAATCGATGAGTGCTTTAGCAACGTTACAAGAAAGCAACAAATGCTCAGAGGAAAACATAGCAAAAGTTGGTGTTTCCTCCATTAACACATTGATGAAATGCTAGAATTTGAATATTCAAACTATGATGATCCAAGCATTTTATGGAAAGATTTACAAAGCATATTTGATCATCAAAGGGAAGTTTACTCCCTTGTGCTAGAGATGAATGGAATAATTTAAGGTTCCAAGACTTTAAAAAGGTTAATGAGTACACATCTGCTTTATTCAAAATATGTAGGACCTTGTTTTTATCAACCTTATCACGTTACCAACCTTTAACACACGGATAACAAGTAACACACAAACACTTTATGCGTAGAGATGAAGCACAAGATTAAGCAAAGATGGTGACTTGAATGATGATGTCGTGTATGTGTAGAGAGAATAAAAGATGAAGAGAACTTGTATTGCTTAAAGAAAAACACGCACTTACATACTCAAGCACACCCCTCAAATGACACATTTGAGGGGTATTTATACTTACATACAAAATGCCCTAATGGGCTTGGCATGGGCTTGGATTGGGTTGGATTGGATACTAACTTACATAAGGCTAGCTTAAGTTAACTAATACCCATTTAGCTTAGCCCAATCCACGAGCCCGTTGACTATTCTATTACGATATCTAACACACGTTACAAAGTTCCTAAACGTGAATGACCATCACTTCTATTAATTATTATTAAGGCTAACAATCTCCCCCTAAGGGGTGGTCATTCAAAAGATGCTCTACTTGATAAGGTCTTTAGATTTCTTGAGCTTGAACTTTGTGTGTTGACATAGAATAGTCTTGATTCTTTGTTCCTTCATGCTTTATGATAAGTTAATGGTGTTGTCTGCCGTTTGTCAACTTCTTTGGGATAGGTGCCTCCACGTCTTTCTCCACCATGCTCACACTTCTTTTGACTTTGAGTTTCCTATGAAGTTCTCTAGTCTTTAAACTCTGTAGATTCTTTGACATTGACGAAGAATCAACTTTAACTTTGTGTTGCCTTTGATTTTGGTGAGAACTTTCATGTTTTGTGATGTTGGCATGAGCATGGAGAGATGGTGCGGTCTTTCCTCCAAGGAACAATCATCAGTACCTGCATGAATATGTTAGTTGAAAAATACCAATCGATCATTGTGGGCTTTTCTTAAAGAATTGACCACTACAATTGTTTTACTGATGAATGTCTTGATTCCATTCACCTTGGTCGGCCGAATCAGCCGTCCGAATCCCGTTGAGGGACAGTTGGCATTACATTGAATAAATTCAAGTAATGATCCACGTCTTCAGTATTCGATTCGTGAAAGGAATCTCCTTAGCGGGATTTCCAGCACTTACAAGTTCGAATGTCGAGGAAGTTAACAGCATAGTGTGAAAACAAATCTCTAATTCTTACAAAGGCTGTTCCTGAACTGGAGGCCCTCAAGAAGGCTAACACGATATACCGAAGTATATCTACAATTCAGGTGAGTCGCTGAAGTACACCGAAGCATCACTTCACGACTGTAGACCGTTTGAGACACACTAAGCGTACCCATAAACAATTACCGAAGTGACCTGCTGTCAGGGCTGTTTGATGTTGACCCTGGCAGGAATTTCCATTCAATCACTGAGGATCACAATTGTGAATCCCCTCATAAATATTCTGGCAGATTGCTAAGATCTGCGTAGGACTCTAGAATACATCACTTGTGTCCTTATTGTTGAACAACAAATGATGAAATATTGAGTGTTCCTAAGAGATCTTTTATTGAATCTCGTGGCTCTAGACTCGATTAGTGCATTTTGGTTTTCCTAAGCGGAGACTAGGGAGAGGGTCTCCTTCTTCGATACCAACGAACTCTAAGAGAAAGTCGATAGATTATGTAGGGTTCCCAGTGAGAATGAAACAAATCCTTTTAAGATGAATTGAGTAGCTAGAAGGTTTAGTGCAGTGCGTCACTGGGTCCATGACGTCTTTGTCTTCAATACCAGTGTCATCTAGATTTTCCAGTAGCAGATGAATTGAACCCGGTTTCTGCCCTAAGGTTGATTATGGAGGGCTATTTCTTTTCACCCTTTCTTTTGCTTTTCTTTTTAATTCTTCAACCCCTTCTTTCTTATTTCTCACACTACTCCTTTTTTCAATCATACCTAAGGACTTCTAATACTAACTATGGGTATTGTCCTTGGGTAGATCCCTCCGGCTCTGGCGGATCATAGGACGGATTTTCCTATCCTTATCACCTTATAACTCCATGACTATCCTATGTTGCCATAAAACCATTTTTCTTGAAAATCTCTCATAGTGTTTATGATTATAAAACATATTTTGTTAACACCTTGAGAGTTTTTTATTTTCAGAAACACTCCCCCTTCACATGTGCTTATATTGTTTTAGCTCAAATATGCACAGTGAGGGTAGAGTTCGCACTTTTTGAATTGATCGACTTTCAATGAACAAGACCGATTCGAGACACGTTTACATCATTAGTGAACTAGTTTGAAATTATTACCCATCTGGTCAAGTCCATAGAAAGTTTCTCGAGATGGTACATTTCATGACTTTAATTTCTCGTCAATTCATTGGTTACGACTGAGTCGAGCTCTTTTGAGATTCAAACAACAATCATTAAACTTTTGATCACATTTTAATCACGTCTTCTCCCCCTCAAAAATAGCATATTCATGATATTTTTTATATCAACGGATTAAACAACATTATTTAGAATCTTTTGGAGAGAAACGGGTTTGATTTTAACATGAAATTGGAACATTTTGGTTTTATACTCCTCCTTTAATAAAACATAGTCAATAAAGGGTTTGGAGGGAGTTATCTTGAGCACAAAATATTTTGAAAGATTTTGAAAAATCTTTTTGAACAATCTTGAAAAGGTGCTCAAGACGATGATGATTTCTCACCAGTTTTAAATGTAGTGCACTGAAGCGTACACTAGATTTTCTTTAGAAATACGAGTTTTGATATGAAATAATCAAAAGTCATCATTTTTGTCCGGGTTTCGTACTGAATTATACGAAAGCCATTGTGAAAGAAATTTTGAGAAACGACATGTTTTAGAAAAACATTTAAAGAACTCTCGCTCAAGCATCTGTACATGTCCGTATCATTGTTGAATGACATTTCTAGAAACGCACAGAATATCGATTATATGAGAGACATGTCGTGAGAAGAATATTTTTGGATTTTTGATTTTATATTGTTTTTGTATTTTTTGAAAGTTTTATATTTTTATATTTTGCTTTTGATGGTTTTTTTAATTTTGTATTTTGTTTTTCAAAAAATATTTACAGCGAAGCTTTATGGGAATCATTTTCAAGAAGATTCGAGAAGACGTTCTAACTCCTCAGGGGTTAGGCTTCGCATTCCAATTCATCGAACTAAATCATTAAACCGTTCTTTTTGAAGGGCTTTAGTAAATAGATCGGCGAGTTGGTAATCTGTCTTCACGAAAAATAATTCAACAGTACCTTCTTCTACGTGCTCTTTGATGAAGTGGTAGCGGACACGAATGTGCTTATTCTTTGAGTGATGAACAGGATTGCACGATATGGCTATGACACTTTTCGAGTCACAATACATAGGTATTTTGTCGAAAGTACAGCCATAATCTGTGAGTTGTGTTCTCATCCATAGAACTTGAGCACAACACGCAGATAGAGACACATACTCGGCTTCAGCGGTTGAAAGTGCAGTACAATCTTGTTTCTTTGAAGACCAGCTTACTAACTTTTCACCCAAAAATTGTGCTCCTCCGGATGTACTTTTTGCTGTAACTTGATCACCTGCGTGGTCCGCATCTGAAAAGGCGATTAGATCAAATTCGGATTCCTTCAGATACCAAAGTCCCATGTGAATGGATGTCTTCAGGTACCGAAAGATCCGTTTAACCTCTTTGAGGTGCAGTTCGGTAGGCTTTTCCTGAAACCGTGCTAATAAGCAAACAACAAAATGAATATCGGGTCGACTAGCAGTAAGGTACATGAGAGAACCAATCATGCTCTGATATTTCTTCGGATCGATAGGTTTCCCAAATAAATCGGCTCCAATTTTTTATGTAGTTACCATTGGTGTACCGACCGAATCACAATTATTCATACCATGATTTTTCAAAATCTCAGTTGTATATTTAGATTGATTAATGAAAATTCCACGAGGGGATTGATGTATTTGTAAACCAAGAAAAAATTTTAGTTCCCCTATCATGGACATTTCAAATTTGCTTTTCATGAGATTTTCAAAATGTTTTGAAAGATTCGGATTAGTGGACCCAAAAATAATATCGTCCACGTAAATTTGAACAATCAAAATGTCATTGTTGTATTTTCGAGTAAACAAGGTAGGATCAACAGTTCCTTTGGTGAAATTTTTTTTGATCAAGAAAGAGGACAGTCCGTCATACCACGCTCTCGGAGCTTGTTTCAAACCATAGATTGCCTTTTTGAGTTTGTAGACGTAGTCTTGATGTTCCATGTCTATGAAGCCTTCTGGCTGACTCACATACACTTCTTCTTTCAGAGTTCCATTCAAGAACGCAGTCTTTATGTCCATCTGATAAACCATGATGTTTTTGTGAGCTGCATAGGCTAAGAAAATCTTGACTGCTTCAAGTCTAGCTACCGGTGTAACACCCCCGAAAATCTTAATGACAGCGGAAGACTAATTCGGGTGTTACTTGAATGGAGATCATAGTCAATAATCATAGAAAACGACTCGAAAGAGACGTTTTATTAAAATAGTTATCATTCATCGAAAACTCATAGTTTGTTACAAAATATTGTAAATAGATCAAGTGTTTTTCCTAAAAGAAAGATCATGAGTTTGAAAGAAATGATAACTTTTATGTTTTACACCACCAGATAAGCCTTGCCATGCCCCGTTCCGCACCTTGGTCATAATCTTCACTGATTACCTGAGATAACATGCTTAAAAAGGTCAACAAAAATGTTGAGTGAAATCCATAGGTTTAAAATAAGTTGAACACAAGTATAAGATCATGATCATTGTAAGCTAACAATATCATAAGAAAATATCACAGATTATTATGCGCTAAGCTCATGAAACCAAGACTCAACTGCATACACCGAATTACCAGTGTACGTAAATATGCCCCAAAGGAGGTAATAGCCAATTACCTAAAGAAATTCGATATGGTGCGCCCCGGTTATTTCTCTATAACCGAAACGGGGTTCGTTATTCCCCATAGTACTATTCACGATATCTACGTTCACTCGCGGTGACTAATGGTTCATGATCAGGGGACTTGTGGCTAACAACTTAGGCAGTACCAATAATCAAGAAGATCAAGCATTTATGAAAAACCCTTGTGTTCTAGTTTAGAGCATGTATCTCCCTCGCGGGGTTTATAAAAATAAAGTAAAAGCGAGGCTATGAACTCACCTTGATAATAATGCACACGCACAAATAGATCAAGCACAATGTAGCGGAGGTTCCAACTCGAAACCTAAAATGATGAGATGGCGAGTCTCAGTAGTGAGCATTTTGGTTCGCGACCAAAATAATAGAGCATTGAATATTCTTATTCAATAGATCATTGGATTGTCCAATCCAATAGTGTGCGATCGTGATTAACGTTTTAAGTTAATTTTCATGCTACATTGCCTTAATTAGTGATCCTCACTTACGCATAAGTGAAATGTTCCCCCGTTGTGATCTTAATAGATTTGTTGAGTATTTTAACGTATTGAAATAAATTCCCCGTGTGATTTATCGGACTTGATATATATATAATTATAATCTTATAATATATATATATATATAAGTAATACATTTACCGTTATCCGAAAATAAAATACTCATATGATCAAGATACTTGTTTTTACGAAGTTATTATGGGTTTATAAGTTTTTCTAAACTTTTCCCGAATTTACACTTTTTACCCTTGAGTTACAAAAAGTACGAGTTTAGTCCTTATACTATTAGAAAATGACACTTTCTACCCGAGTTATATTTCATACCGAAACTTTCAGAAATGACAACTTTGACCCTTGGTAAAACTGTTTTTACAAAATCAGCCCCTTAAGTTCCACTTATTCACTTTAAACCTTCATTTTTCTTATTTTACACTTTTAGTCCAAAACTTATATTATAACTAGTTTAAGAGATTTACATGATCGGTCCTTGTGGTTTTCATGCATACGCATGCACGTACATATTTCCCCTTGACTTATCGAAAATGACTTTTCCAGTCCTTAGACTTTTACAAAGTATTTGTTTCACTTATAAGTGACCCTTTAACTTTTAAATATGTTACCTTTTGACCCGATACTCATTTGTTTTGCAAATTTGATCCGAACTACTTTTGAAATAAACGAAAACTTTACAAAACTAGTACAAGCTTATCTTTAGCTTATTTCTTTAGCTTATTAGCGTATTACTAACTCATTGGGCCGGGTCGAATCTTTATTGGACTCGAATTGAGCTTATTGGGCTCGACAGTTGGGCTTTAGGCCCGTTTGTCTAGGCGTGTGTTTAACGAAGTGTAGGTGTGATAGTTATGTGCTCGTGTTGTGTTTCTAAAGATTTGTGATGTGTTCTCAACATGTTAGACTAGTCTTTAACGTGTGACTATGTGTTGTGATCAAGCATACCATACGAGTTGTGTTGTAACGGTGCGCATATCATATCTAATGTGTGAGAACTAAAAGAAATGAAATGGAAACGAGTTGGGAGGGACTTACTTCACTCAAAATGAGTGGTGATGATACGTGTGAGGTGTGAGCGAAAGGAATGACCAACGAGAACCCCTTGTTCTCCTTATAATGTTACTCGTTTTGAATGTTTACCCAAGCTTCTCCTAGCTTTCACCTTGCAATGTATCCTTATCCTAGTTCGATCGACTTCCACAGTGGTTGACTTTAGAGTGAGAGATGTGTAGATGTTTTTGAGAGTTTATGTGAAAGAGTGTGTGTGTGTCGTGTGCTTTTTAAAGAAAACACAAGCATGGCTTTTACATTTTTATATTTCACTAGCTCTCCTAATCTCTACTTCATTAGTCACATGTTACATTGGACTTGGCTATAGTTTTGAAATGTTTCTAGGCGTGCAAGATGGTTGTTCCACTTAGAGGCATGCTCTTGGTTTGTCACTTCATGAAAAACACAAGATCCTTTGGTTAATGAAGTCAAAGTTGGTCAAATGGTTCTAGAGTTAGTATAATATTGATTTAGGTTAGCTAAGTGGAAGGTTTTTGTCTCCTCTTTTTGCTTCCATACGCAAGATGTGAGACCAAATGTGTCTCAAGTTTAGTTTGGTTGGGATTTAGTTAGCTTGGTTTTTGGTCCTTGCTTCTCATTCGGTTACAAAACAGAAACACAAAACATAGAAGTTGGCTTATAAGTTCTTATTAGTTGCTTATGGGCTTGGGATTTTGGATCCGCTTGGACGAGGCCCAAAAGGAAAGAATGAGAAAAATGGTGTTGGGCTAGAGATGCAATCCGGCAAAGGCCCAAATAAAGATATAGCGTGGGCTTGGCCCGGTTACAAGGCCCATTTACGTGTCGGGTTCGAGTGGTGAAAAGTCCAATGAGTTCCGAGGCCCAATACGAATATTATATATTTTTATTATAATTTAATTCGTAATTTTTACAAATTTTTACGTATTCAGTACGTATTTTATGGTTATCAGGATAGTGGGGAAATTTATTTAGATCACAACGGTATATTTATGAACGCTCGAGCTGCGTCGATCATGCATATGCCAACTGATATGCAAATGTGATGTTTAGAAAATTTCATGACTAAATAGATCGTGATTAATTATTGATTAAAACGTTAAGTACATTGAAATTTTCCGGGAGCTTACAGTACCTACCCCTTAAGAGAACCGCGTCCCGCGGTTAAACTCGCAGAGGCTGTCATGGGTGATCTAGATGAACAGGTGGGGATACTTGGAACGCATTATATCCTCGCGCTCCCAGGTGAACTCTGCACCTCGTTTCTTATGATTCCATCGAACTTTAACGATAGGAATGCGGCTTTGCTTAAGCCTTTTAACTTCTCTGTCCATGATCTCGACTGGTTCTTCGACAAAGCTAAGTTTGTCATTGAGCTGGATGTCCTTGAGTGGTACGACTAAAGTTTCATCCGAAAGACACTTTTTAAGATTTGAGACATGGAACGTATCATGTACTCGGCTAAGTTCTTCGGGAAGATCAAGTTTATATGCCACTGGACCAATTCTTTGAAGAATTTTAAATGGTCCGACGTATCGAGGTTTGAGCTTTCCTCGTTTTCCAAATCTGACCATCCCTTTCCAGGGTGATACTTTGAGCATTACACGGTCTCCGACTTGGAATTCCATTGGTTTTCTTCGAACATCTGCGTAGCTCTTTTGTCTATCTCGAGCTGCTTGCAATCTTTGCCGAATTTGCATTATCTTTTCAGTTGTCTCTTGGACAATTTCAGGGCCTGTAAGTTGTACTTCTCCAACTTCCGCCCAGCAAACTGGCGATCGGCATTTTCTTCCATAGAGTGCTTCAAAAGGAGCAGCTTTAATGCTGGCATGATAACTGTTATTGTAAGAGAATTCAGCCAGAGGCAAGTGCTTATCCCATCCTTTTCCGAAATCAATCACACATGCTCTTAGCATGTCTTCCAGAGTTTGGATCGTTCTTTCACTTTGTCCATCTGTTTGAGGATGGTACGCGGTACTCATATCTAAGTTGGTACCCATGGCTTTTTGAAGCGTTTGCCAAAATCTTGAGGTGAATCGGCTATCACGATCAGATATGATAGAGATTGGTACACCGTGACGAGAAACAATCTCTTTGATGTACAGTCTAGCGAGTGTAATCATCTCGTCGTTCTCCTTGATTGGCAAGAAATGAGCGGACTTTGTAAGGCGGTCTACAATAACCCAAATGGTGTCAAAACCATTAGAAGTTTTTGGCAACTTCGTGATAAAGTCCATTGTGATTCTTTCCCATTTCCACACGGGAAGTTCTGGTTGAGTTAGCAATCCAGATGGCTTTTGATGTTCAGCTTTAACTTTCAAGCATGTCAAACATTTACTGGCGTATACAGCGATATCAGCCTTCATATTAGGCCACCAGTACAAAAGCTTTAGATCTTGATACATCTTGTTGGGACCAGGATGTATGGAATACTTCGATTTATGTGATTCATGCATGATGAGTTCTCGGATACCTCCAAAGAGTGGAATCCAGCTTCGATTTTTGAAACATAGCGTTCCGTCCGATCTCTTCACAAATCCATTCTCATTCTCCGGCATGCCATAAATCTTCTCATTCGGCCTATTTTCTTCTTTAAGGGCTTCGATTTGAGCTTCAAGAATTTTCGATGGTAGGGGTGAATTGATTACCATTCCCAATGATCTCACTCTAAGTGGCTTAGGGCGATCTTTTCTGCTCAAAGCATCGGCAACTACGTTTGCCTTTCCAGGATGATAACGGATCTCACAGTCATAATCACTAAGCAATTCGAGCCAGCGACGTTGACGCATATTCAATTCCTTTTGATCTAAGATGTGTTGAAGACTTTTGTGATCAGTGTACACTATACACTTAGTTCCGTACAGATAATGTCTCCATAATTTGAGTGCAAATACCACGGCGCCAAGTTCTAGATCGTGAGTAGTATAATTCTTCTCATGAGTTTTGAGTTGTCGTGACGCATAAGCAATCACTTTGTTCCTTTGCATGAGAACAGCGCCTAAACCCATGTGTGAAGCATCACAATATACTACAAAATCTTCGGCTCCTTCCGGTAGTGCCAAAATAGGTGCTTCGCAAAGCTTGTTCTTTAGAAGTTGAAAAGCTGATTCTTGATCGTCTCCCCATTCGAATTTCTTCGTTTTCTGGGTTAACTCGGTCAGTGGTTTAGCTATTTTCGAGAAACCTTCTATGAATCTTCGATAATAACCAGCAAGTCCTAAGAATTGACGAATTTCAGTGGGATTAGTGGGTACTGGCCAATTCTTAACAGATTCGATCTTTGCGGGATCCACATGGATTCCTTCACTGTCAATCACATGACCAAGAAATTGGACTGTCTCAATCCAAAAATCACACTTGGAAAACTTTGCGTACAATTTTTCATCCTTAAGTAACTTCAGGACAGTCTTCAAATGTTCCGCATGTTCTTCTTTATTACGAGAGTATATGAGAATATCGTCAATGAACACAATGACGAATTTATCCAAATATGGTTTGCAGACTCTATTCATGAGGTCCATAAATACAGCAGGTGCATTAGTTAAACCGAATGGCATTACTTGGAATTCATAATGGCCATATCGAGTTCTAAATGCGGTTTTGGGTATATCTTCTTCTCTTACCCGTAACTGATGATATCCAGATCTTAAATCAATCTTCGAGTATACACTCGAGCCTTGTAATTGATCAAACAGATCATCGATTCTTGGTAAGGGATAGCGGTTTTTGATTGTGAGCTTGTTCAATTCTCTATAATCGATACACATCCGGAATGATCCATCTTTCTTCTTAACGAATAATACCGGAGCTCCCCAGGGTGAGGAACTTGGTCTAATGAATCCTTTCTCAGATAGCTCTTCTAGTTGTTTGGATAACTCTTGCATTTCTGAGGGCGCTAAACGGTACGGTGCTCGTGCTACAGGAGTAGCTCCAGGAATAAGATCGATTTGAAATTCGACTTGTCGAGCAGGTGGAAGTCCAGGCAAATCTTCTGGAAATACCTCAGAAAATTCCTTGATTACAGGTACATCCTCTAGTCGTTTCTCTTCCGACTTCTTTTCCGTTACTTGAGCTAAGAAGGCATAACATCCTTTTTCCATGTACTTTATCGACTTTGCACAGGATATGATACTTAAGTACTTTCTACTTTGATCTCCTTGGATGACTAATGTTTCACCGTTGATCGGGATATGAACGGTTTTCTCGTCACAAACAATCCTAGCACGGTGTTTGGACAACCAATCCATGCCAATTACGACATCGAAACTTCCAAGTTTGATTGGCAAAAGATCTATGAGGAACGAGTGATCTTGTAATAGAATAGGACAATTACGGATTACGGTGTTGGTTCCTATTATTTTCCCATCGGCAAGTTCTATCTCGTAAGTTGTATCTAAGACGGTTGGGGATATTTCAAGTAATGGTGCAAAAGTAGTAGATACAAAACTCTTATCGGCTCCAGAATCAAACAAGATTTTTGCAGAATGATTGTTAAGAGAATACGTACCCGTCACAATGTTAGGGTTCAACGGTGCATCTCCATCTCCTAGCATGTACACTCTTGCACGTGCATTGTTTGTTTGAACGACATTTAACTTCGGGCATTGACTCCTGAAATGACCAGGTTCTCCACATCCATAGCAGTTCATGTTTGTCACAGTGTTGCCTCTTCCAGGGTTTCGGCAATGTTTACCTTGATGACCTACCTTGTTGCACTTATCGCACTTCACAGTACAAGGTCCAGAATGGTGCATCAAACATCGGTTACACTGGGGATGTGGTCCTACATACCCTTTTCCAGCAGTGGGTGCAGCATAAGCCCTCGCGGCTTCTTGCCTTCGGTTTTGCCGATTGTGATGTTGATTTCTGTTGTGGTGATATTGGTTGTTCCGATTGTTGTTGTTGGATCGATAGTGGTTGGAATTTGAGGTTTTCCGATCATCAAACTTTCTTTTGTTGTCACTTGAGCCTTGTGCATTTGCAAGCTTTAGTATTGGTTCCATAAGGCGGTGGGATACAATGACAACTTCTTCAACAGTTTTTGGCTTCGAAGCGATGACATCTCCTTCGATGCTTCGAGGTAAACCTCCGATCATAGCTTCCAAAAGTTTTTCATTGGTGGGAAACAGATGAGGACATAAAGCTCTCAGCTCGTGGAATCTCTTGAAGTATGTCTTGAGATCATTACCTTTAGCAGCCAAGTGGTAATACTCATCTTCGAGTTTCTTGATCTCAGTCCTCGGGCAATACTGTTTCATTAGCAGTTGTTTCAGATCTGACCATGAAATCTTACAAGCTTCTTCCATTCCAATTGGTTGAGCGTGGCCTTTCCACCAAGATAACGCATCTTCTAACAAAGTTCCAGTCGCAAACTTGACTTTGCAATCATTTGTGCAGTCACTTAGCAGAAATACAGTCTCGGTTCTCTCAAACCAATGAAGTAAACCAATAGCACCTTCAGTGCCCTTGAAGAATGTCGGCTTGCAGTTCATGAACTCTTTGTAATTACACTTGCGAGTTACAGTGGACTCACTTTGATTTGTTGGAGTGTTAGTTGCATTTGAGTTTGCCATTTCAAGAAGACGTGCAGCTTCTGCGACACGATTTTCTTCAGCAATGCGAGCAGCTTCAGCCTCACGTGCTGCTTGAGCGACACGCTCAGCTTCAGCCTCTCGAGCAATTCGGGCGTTCTCAGCTTCTCTTGCAATTTCAGCTTGCCTTGCAATTTCAGCTTCACGTGCCTCTTGGGCAATTCGTTCAGCTTCAATGCGTTCAGCTTCGGCTCTAGCAGTATCAGCAACATGTTGAGCTATAGCCGCGCTAACACTTTCAGCGACCATTTTCTGAATAGCTGCGGGAGTGATGGTGGATGAGGTATCTTTCTTCTTGACCATTTTTCTAAAATTTCCAAGAATAAATACCAAGGTTAAGAAATTATCGATCAATGATAAAATTGATTTCATATCATACATTTCATAATAGTCCAGATTACCACTTTAATTTATGATATGATTTGAATATGATTTTTCTCAACAAATCATAATATATATAAAGACATAAGGATTGGTTCGGCGTACATCACCGAGGAATAATAACATAACATTAGATAATAGAAATACAACCATGGAATACATCGTTACATAGTTTGTTCACAACCATAAGTTACATCATCATAATACTTGTTCCAAGGTTACAAACCAAAAAAAAGATACAAGCCTCAATGCCTCATATGGCGGCTTTATGATACATACTAAGATAGAGATGACTAGGATCTACGCATCTCCCGATGCGTCATCCTGACGACGACGAATCTCCTCGACCATAGCTGTCAAGTCTCGAATCTGCTGCTCACGGGCTCGGTCTCTCGCCTCGAGGTTATCAATCCTCTCCTCCAAAATAGCAGTGTGAGCATGAGCAGATGCAAGCTCGTGATGTAGGACTCTCTCTCGTCCTAAGGCAGTCTCTCTCAAGGTACTAGCATCTCGAATAGTAGTCTCCAATCTCCGAGTCAATTGGTTAACGGCCTCTCTTGCCTCCACAATCTGAGTACTCATCATATCAAACACGATCTCGATGGAGTAGCGACCTACCACAAGGTTCTCGACTTCTTCCTCCAAGCTCTCTATCCTCACTAGTGGAATCTCATCATAATGTGCCATGAGCTCATTCAGCTGATCTTCGTGCCTGATAAGTCTTGTAGCCAACAGAGGAATAGTGTGGTGCACTGGTTCACCGGTAACAGGTATGACTGGAGCTGGTGCAGTAGTCGAGCTTTCTCCAAGCTCAAAGGAACTAGGCGCTCCTTCGTCTTCTCTCCAACGTCTGAGTAAAGGTATCAAGAATGACCATCTTCTAGCACCGGATTTCTTCCTTGGCCCGGCCTCGTTGTCCACTTGAGTAGGCTTTTCAGGATCAGATAGTGATGGTGGATAGCACTTGATGCAGAGCGGTAAAATTGGCTCACTAAAAGTGTCCAAAGGAGGTGATGCTGTAGGTGGTGATGAAATAGGAACAATAGTAGTCTGTTGGTAGAACACAGTAAGTGGCAGTGGTGGTGAAGTAGCAGTAGGTGGAACAACAGGTGAAACTGGTGATGACTGAGCAGGTGGTGACTGAGCTGGTGATGACTGAGCTGGTGGCATCACATGAGTCATGGTGATGGGTCGCACACGCTTCCTAGCAGTGCGTTTGAAGGTCTTACCATTAGGATGCAGTCTATAAGGTACTCCAAACGGCTCAGGTTCATCAGGCTTAAGAACACGAATCATACGTCGGCGTCGACGGATAGCTTGGGCAGATGATCCAGAAGAATCTGATGAAGCAGAGTCAGTGCTTTCTGATGATTTGGATGATTCATCATCCACAGCAACATCTGAAGCAGGTAGCCATTGCTGCGACTCATAGTACTGATCTAGGGTCATGGAAGCAAAAGCATTGTACTCTTGAGGATGAGCAGTCATAGCCGGAGCAGTAGGAGTTCGGGCAACTTCACCTTCCTCAAAAGGTTCAGTTTCGTCCGAAACAGCAGCTGGTATGACAGGACTGGGATGAGCTGGCATAGTGACAGTCGTAGAGGACATGGTATCATCCATCTCGGTGTCTGAGGACAGAACAACTGGGTGGGATGCAGACATGGTACTGTAACAACCCATTAATGTAAGTAAATGCCAAATAATATAATTATTTTAGTTAGCTAAGCAAATCTCCATGCCTAACTTAAAATGAATGCAATTTACTTATGATCTAGTGATGCATCAATCCTAATGCATAGAGCGGTCACGGAAGGGCGTAAGGCAGTGGTGTAAAATAGTCCCGTTTTAAAGTGCGGTTATAGTCCAAATGATTTTGAAAAAACTCTTTGGTTCTCTATAACCTTGGCTCTGATTACCAATCTGTAACACCCCCGAAAATCTTAATGACAGCGGAAGACTAATTCGGGTGTTACTTGAATGGAGATCATAGTCAATAATCATAGAAAACGACTCGAAAGAGACGTTTTATTAAAATAGTTATCATTCATCGAAAACTCATAGTTTGTTACAAAATATTGTAAATAGATCAAGTGTTTTTCCTAAAAGAAAGATCATGAGTTTGAAAGAAATGATAACTTTTATGTTTTACACCACCAGATAAGCCTTGCCATGCCCCGTTCCGCACCTTGGTCATAATCTTCACTGATTACCTGAGATAACATGCTTAAAAAGGTCAACAAAAATGTTGAGTGAAATCCATAGGTTTAAAATAAGTTGAACACAAGTATAAGATCATGATCATTGTAAGCTAACAATATCATAAGAAAATATCACAGATTATTATGCGCTAAGCTCATGAAACCAAGACTCAACTGCATACACCGAATTACCAGTGTACGTAAATATGCCCCAAAGGAGGTAATAGCCAATTACCTAAAGAAATTCGATATGGTGCGCCCCGGTTATTTCTCTATAACCGAAACGGGGTTCGTTATTCCCCATAGTACTATTCACGATATCTACGTTCACTCGCGGTGACTAATGGTTCATGATCAGGGGACTTGTGGCTAACAACTTAGGCAGTACCAATAATCAAGAAGATCAAGCATTTATGAAAAACCCTTGTGTTCTAGTTTAGAGCATGTATCTCCCTCGCGGGGTTTATAAAAATAAAGTAAAAGCGAGGCTATGAACTCACCTTGATAATAATGCACACGCACAAATAGATCAAGCACAATGTAGCGGAGGTTCCAACTCGAAACCTAAAATGATGAGATGGCGAGTCTCAGTAGTGAGCATTTTGGTTCGCGACCAAAATAATAGAGCATTGAATATTCTTATTCAATAGATCATTGGATTGTCCAATCCAATAGTGTGCGATCGTGATTAACGTTTTAAGTTAATTTTCATGCTACATTGCCTTAATTAGTGATCCTCACTTACGCATAAGTGAAATGTTCCCCCGTTGTGATCTTAATAGATTTGTTGAGTATTTTAACGTATTGAAATAAATTCCCCGTGTGATTTATCGGACTTGATATATATATAATTATAATCTTATAATATATATATATATATAAGTAATACATTTACCGTTATCCGAAAATAAAATACTCATATGATCAAGATACTTGTTTTTACGAAGTTATTATGGGTTTATAAGTTTTTCTAAACTTTTCCCGAATTTACACTTTTTACCCTTGAGTTACAAAAAGTACGAGTTTAGTCCTTATACTATTAGAAAATGACACTTTCCACCCGAGTTATATTTCATACCGAAACTTTCAGAAATGACAACTTTGACCCTTGGTAAAACTGTTTTTACAAAATCAGCCCCTTAAGTTCCACTTATTCACTTTAAACCTTCATTTTTCTTATTTTACACTTTTAGTCCAAAACTTATATTATAACTAGTTTAAGAGATTTACATGATCGGTCCTTGTGGTTTTCATGCATACGCATGCACGTACATATTTCCCCTTGACTTATCGAAAATGACTTTTCCAGTCCTTAGACTTTTACAAAGTATTTGTTTCACTTATAAGTGACCCTTTAACTTTTAAATATGTTACCTTTTGACCCGATACTCATTTGTTTTGCAAATTTGATCCGAACTACTTTTGAAATAAACGAAAACTTTACAAAACTAGTACAAGCTTATCTTTAGCTTATTTCTTTAGCTTATTAGCGTATTACTAACTCATTGGGCCGGGTCGAATCTTTATTGGACTCGAATTGAGCTTATTGGGCTCGACAGTTGGGCTTTAGGCCCGTTTGTCTAGGCGTGTGTTTAACGAAGTGTAGGTGTGATAGTTATGTGCTCGTGTTGTGTTTCTAAAGATTTGTGATGTGTTCTCAACATGTTAGACTAGTCTTTAACGTGTGACTATGTGTTGTGATCAAGCATACCATACGAGTTGTGTTGTAACGGTGCGCATATCATATCTAATGTGTGAGAACTAAAAGAAATGAAATGGAAACGAGTTGGGAGGGACTTACTTCACTCAAAATGAGTGGTGATGATACGTGTGAGGTGTGAGCGAAAGGAATGACCAACGAGAACCCCTTGTTCTCCTTATAATGTTACTCGTTTTGAATGTTTACCCAAGCTTCTCCTAGCTTTCACCTTGCAATGTATCCTTATCCTAGTTCGATCGACTTCCACAGTGGTTGACTTTAGAGTGAGAGATGTGTAGATGTTTTTGAGAGTTTATGTGAAAGAGTGTGTGTGTGTCGTGTGCTTTTTAAAGAAAACACAAGCATGGCTTTTACATTTTTATATTTCACTAGCTCTCCTAATCTCTACTTCATTAGTCACATGTTACATTGGACTTGGCTATAGTTTTGAAATGTTTCTAGGCGTGCAAGATGGTTGTTCCACTTAGAGGCATGCTCTTGGTTTGTCACTTCATGAAAAACACAAGATCCTTTGGTTAATGAAGTCAAAGTTGGTCAAATGGTTCTAGAGTTAGTATAATATTGATTTAGGTTAGCTAAGTGGAAGGTTTTTGTCTCCTCTTTTTGCTTCCATACGCAAGATGTGAGACCAAATGTGTCTCAAGTTTAGTTTGGTTGGGATTTAGTTAGCTTGGTTTTTGGTCCTTGCTTCTCATTCGGTTACAAAACAGAAACACAAAACATAGAAGTTGGCTTATAAGTTCTTATTAGTTGCTTATGGGCTTGGGATTTTGGATCCGCTTGGACGAGGCCCAAAAGGAAAGAATGAGAAAAATGGTGTTGGGCTAGAGATGCAATCCGGCAAAGGCCCAAATAAAGATATAGCGTGGGCTTGGCCCGGTTACAAGGCCCATTTACGTGTCGGGTTCGAGTGGTGAAAAGTCCAATGAGTTCCGAGGCCCAATACGAATATTATATATTTTTATTATAATTTAATTCGTAATTTTTACAAATTTTTACGTATTCAGTACGTATTTTATGGTTATCAGGATAGTGGGGAAATTTATTTAGATCACAACGGTATATTTATGAACGCTCGAGCTGCGTCGATCATGCATATGCCAACTGATATGCAAATGTGATGTTTAGAAAATTTCATGACTAAATAGATCGTGATTAATTCTTGATTAAAACGTTAAGTACATTGAAATTTTCCGGGAGCTTACAACCGGCGCGAATGACTCTTCAAAATCTATTCCTTCTTCCTGTCTATATCCTTTGGCCACGAGACGAGCTTTGTTGCGAATTACAGTCATTTCTTCATCCTTTTTGTTCTTACATAACCATTTGAGATCAATGACGCGAATGTCAATTGGTCTTGGAACCAAATCCCAAGAGTCATGTAGACGATATTGGAGAAGTTCCTCCTGCATCGCTTATATCCAAGCGTTTTCTGCCATTGCCTCCCGAATGTTCTTAGGTTCTTTATTGCTAATTGAGCATAGGTAAATGCACAAGTCGTAATATGTGGCAAGTTGGCGTCTCGTCTGAATTGGCCTTGAAGGTTCACCAATAACTTGTTCAATTGGATGGTCTTTTGTCCACTTCAGAGTAGAAGGATACCGTTGGTTTGACGTATGCGAGTTAGATGGTTCTCGTAAGTTTGAAGATGATTCAGCTGATTCCGTAGCAAACGGGTTTTCGAATACGTATTCATCTAACGGTGCATCGTTTTGGTTTTGTGTAGGTTCTTCTTGAAATGATATGTTTTGGTTTTGCTCATCAACTGTTGGTAGAACGGTTGCAAGAACTGGAGTTGTTGGAGTAGATGTAGATGATGTTGATGGAGTTGGAGCATTGGTTTCGACTGTGGTAGATGCATCTTCTGTTGGTGGTGGTGGATGATTTTGAGCGGGTGCAGCGGAATGATGATTTGATGCATTTGTCGAAGTTCCACCATAGTATTCATCGAACATTAACTCGAAGAAATTCTCTCATTCTTGTTCTGAAGGTTTGTCAAACAAAGTTGATGGAGCTCTTTGTTGTCTGAGTCCTGAACTGATGTGTCCAGAAGTCTGCGGGTTAGGTGCGGGTCCTAATCTGTTTTGATTAGAAGCCATAGGATTAAGGGCGGGTTCTAGAGCAAGTCTCTCATAAGCCATTTGTGAAAGTTCGTCAAAATTCACATTCATCGTCTCCATTATCTTCCTAGTTCTTCTGTTATACACCCTGAATGCCCTCGAGTAATCTGAGTATCCAAACAAATCCAACTTTACATCTTCACCAACATCCAACGTCTATCCTATCCTCCATCTTCTATATCATTCTAACAAGACTCAAAAAGAAATAATACATTCTAGATCTCATATTGGTGTCAATATTTTTTGCAATCTTTTAAAGATTGTTGTAATTGAACACACATCATCATTGACCCCCTAATTGTGATTCTTTCCGAAGTTAAAGAAAGAAGAATAACACAAATGTTACTTCATTTCTTTTGTTCGATTGAAGACAAAAATAAAAACGTCTCACAACACATTTAATCTTACCCGAGACCACTTTTTAATGATCTTGAAGACATTTCGTTTCATGCTTCGCCATAAAAGATAGACCAAGAAGGATATTGGTGGGTTTCGTTAATATGCTTGTGATTCGTTTTAAAGAAAAAGGATGATAGAAACTGAGATTGAGAGGTGTATTGATCTGCGTTTGATATGGAGAGGAGATGCGTATTTTTTTCAGATTCTTGAGAGAAAAGTTTGGTGGTAGGCGGATATCACAAGGATTTTGTGATTAGGGTAAAAGTTGTGTTTTAGGGTTAAGTGAAATGTTAAGTCAGTTTGATAACCGGTTATGATATGACTTGGAGTATTGGATCTAGGTTTTCTTTTTCACAAACGGGCCTGGTGTTAATTTCGTTTTATGGGCTGCACGAATTCACTATTGTATTTTGGGCTGATCAGATATATTGCGTTGATTAAAGAGTGGTATTTGTCATCCGCATTATTTTATCAAAATATGTTGGATACAACTTATTAATTGCATTTGGTCAAGAGTTGTTATTTTTGGTATGATATGTTTCACAGAGGATATAAATTCACGGCTTGAGCTAAAATTTAAAAAATGACTACGGGGTTTTTGTACGGTATTATTGATGCGAAATTGAAGTGATATTTTACGGGTGATCTTCTTTATCATTAAGACGTTGTTGGTTGATTGCAACTCTCAATAACTTGTTGGGGGCATAACTGTCACTTTAAGTGATTATGAATTTGACAATCTGGTTATAACTGATGTAAGGAGTTACGTTGTAGTGCTCACAGTGTATAACTATCACTTTAAGGAGTTACGTTGTAGTGCTCAGTGTCACACGGCGTTGTGGATTGATCAAGAATATAGAAGTCACAAAGTTGGGATGTTTACTTCATTTTCAAGTGCGTCGTATCGGGTTATCTCCATATGTGGTCATTACTACTAGCCGGTGAATTCAAAGGAGGTTCGATTAAAGGTTGGTTTGAGAGACGTATTGAGAGTATTTTTGCGACATATTCTTACAGAATTTTGATCAAGCTAAGGCTTTAATATTGCATCAACAAAAAGGTAATATGGCATGTACGCAACATTATGATGATTCTGATAGCTCGCAACCATCAGGAGGGAGAAGTTGGTATTTCATCTTTCGTGATTGGATTGTCGAAGGTAATTGTGCTTAAGACCGAAGAAGGAGAAGTAGTGTGTGTACATCGGGGCTTTTTACCAACTTGGATGCAATACTAAGTGAGTTTTGTTGTTATGATGTTCCCAGAACGACAACCATTGTGCTACAATCAAGAGTTTACTTTCTTCGCTGCGTGTTGGAAGAGTGTTGCCGGTTCATGAGGGAGCAAAAAAAGAAAAAAAAAGGCTCACTAGTTATGAGGGAGTAATAACCTAACTAGACCGTTACAGTTGAAGTTCAGAGCTACAAGGATTTGTGCCGTCATCGCCAAAGACCAAATGCCGTCGGAAAAGAGAACTTCAAGTTTGCCTCAGTATCTAGACTACAGAGACTCTGCGCTTCAACAAAGTCAACATTGTTCATTACTACTGTAATTTACTTTGTTTTGTATTTATAGGTCTCATTGTAACCATTCACGTGTGACGATATCTTGGAGGGAGATTGTTAACCTCACTATTTTATAAAGATAATGTCACTTACGTGAATTGGACTAGATTCGTAGTATACTTTGCCCATAGGGACTAGTATCGTTTAAGTGGCAAAGTTGTAGCAAGTTGAGCCTATAAATACCCCTCATGACTCTCCATGAGGGGTGAGGTGAATCATTTGGTTTCTTGTATTGTGTGTTTATCAATAAAGTCATCTTTGTTTCTCCTCCCTCTCACTGCTTTCTCTCACTAAAAGGATGAAGATCTTCATCTTCTTCCACCAACCAAGACCTCCAAAAACCACATAAATCATAGTATTTACGGTCCTACAGAATATTCTCAACACTTAGATTTTGTGGGCAAACTGTTACTGAAAGAGATTTGTTGGAGAAAACTTTCTCCACATTTCATGCTTCAAACATAAACTTGCAACAACAATATCGATTGCAAAAATTGAAAAGATACTCTTATCTAAATGCATTTCTTCTTGTAGCAGAGAAAAACAATGAATTGCTAATGAAAAATCATCAAACTCGTCCCGCACGATCATTAGCACTTCTAGAAGCAAATGTTCTTAAAAATAATGATACCAAAAACTCTAAAAGTAAAAGAGGAAGAGGTAACCCTTGTGGACGTAGTCGTGGTCATGCCCATTATGATAAAAACAAAGTTCATGGTAACAACCATTTTTTCAATCGAAACAATACTTACCATCGAGGTGGTTATAAAGGTCGTGGTCGTGGTCGTGGTCAAAGAAACTACAATTACCATGCTCTACAAGTTAATAATCCATGTCAGCAAAATAATGAAGTTGGTACCTCTCAAAACCATGGAGGATCTGTTTCAAATGTGGAAGTACAAACCACTGGTCAAAAGCTTGTCGCACACCTTCAAATCTATGTGAGCTCTACGAGGCATCTCTTGAAAGAAAAAAGAAAGAAGTGAACCGTGTGGACCAGTTTGACAATACAAATACTGAGCTGAATACCTCAGACTTTTTCAATGACTTGGAATTATGAAAGAAATGTTGTTGAATCTTAATAACTATGTATTTCCTTTCCGTAACTTTGTTTAACTGTGTTTAATTAGTTTTTCTTTTCGTGTAAAATAAATCAATAAATAAAATCTTTTAATAACATCTTTTATATGCACTCATTATTTTTTTTATGTTCACATTAGAAGCTTAAAAATGAGTCTCAATGGAGCACATCATCATGCAAATGATGGAGATCTATGCATAGCGGATAGTGGTGCCACACACACTATCCTTAAATCCAAAAGATATTTTTTTGAATTAAAACCAACAAAGGGAACCAATGATACTATTTCAGGTCCTACAAACTTGATAGAAGGAGTGGGAAAAGCTAATTTAGTGTTACCAAATGGGACACAACTTTTGATAGAGAATGCTTTATTTTCCCCAAAATCCAAATGAAACTTACTACATTTCAGAAACATATATCATAATGGATATGATACTCAGCCAAGGACTGTTGAGAACAAAAAGTATTTGCATATCATAAATGAGAATAATGTATTGGAAAAACAGCCAATGCTCCATTCTGGTTTGCATTATACACATATTAATGTGCTACAAGCACATATGGCAGTCAAAGAAAAACATTGTGACCCTGGTATATTCAACTTATGGCATGACATGTTAGGCCACCCAGGATCAACAATGACGAAAAGAATAGTCGAAAACACACATGGGCATCCATTGAAATATCAGAAGTTCCCTGAAATACACAAAGTACCTTCGTGTACATCTTGCTCTCTTGGAAAACTGATTGCAAGACCTTCGACACTTAAAATTGAAAATGAATCACCTAAAGGTGATATATGTGGCCCAATTCACCTGCCATGTGGACCATTTAGATACTTCATGGTTCTAATAGATGCATCCAACAGATGGTCCATGTCTCCTTATTATCAACTCACAATGTGGCCTTTGCAAAGTTTCTTGCTCTAATTATTAAATTAAGGGAACATTTTCCTGATTATACAGTTAAAAAAAGTGAGACTTGATAATGCAGGAACATTCACATCACGTGTTTTTAATGATTATTGCATGTCTGTTGGAATTGTTGTTGAACACCTAGTTGCTCATGTTCACACACAAAATGGTTTAGCAGAATCATTAATCAAACGCCTCCAACTAATAACTAGACTATTAATAATGAGAACTAAACTCCCTATGTCTATGTGGGGACATGCAATTTTACATGATGCATCATTGATTCGCATGAGACCAAGTGCAAATCATAAATACTCTCCCATACAACTTGCTTCTGGCCAAGAACCAAACATTTCCCATCTTAGAATTTTTGGTTGTGCAATGCGTGTTCCTGTTGCACCACCATAACGCACAAAAATGGGTCCTCAAAGAAGATTGGGAATTTATGTTAGATATGAAACATCTTCCATCATAAGATAAATTGAACCTTTAACATGTGATCTCTTTACAACACATTTTGTTGATTGCCACTTTGATGAAGTAGTTTTCCCAGCATTAGGAGGAGAAAAGAAAAATCAAGTGAAAGATGTCTCATGGTGTGAACCTTCATTGTTGTATCTGGATCCTCGAACAAAGAAATGTGAAACCGAGGTTCAAAAGATAATGCATTTACAAGAAATTGCAAATCAGTTACCTGGTGCATTTACAGATACAAAAAGAGTGACTAAGTCACATATACAAGCTGCTAATGCCCCTGCTTGAATTGAAATACCAAATAAGAAAGCTGATGATAACATCACTCAAGAATCTCAAAAACACTTGAAACGTGGAAGAGCAATTGGCTCAAAAGATAAAAATCCTCGAAAAAGAAAAAGGCCTGAAAAGGCAACTGACCGTGAGGAAAATGTTCTCGATGAAACATAAAATATCAAAACCTTACTCGAGGAAGAAATAAGTGATATCAATAAAGAAATGTCAATCAATTATAGTCAAACACATATATTATGGGACCAAAATGAAATGGGAGATATTGATGAGATATTTTCTTAGCAAGTGATATTATGAGCGGAGATGATGATCCCGAACCAAAGCCTGTAACCGATTGTCAAAATCGACATGATTGGGATAAATGGAAAGAGGCTATGCAAGCTGAATTAAATTCACTTAATAAACGAAAGGTTTTTGGGCCTACTATAACCACACCTATATAAGTGAAGCTTGTAGGATGCATACGGATTTTTGTGCGGAAAAGAAATGAGAAAAATAAAGTTACGAGATATAAAGCTTGACTTGTAGCCCAAGGTTTTTCTCAAAGGCCATGAATTGACTATTAGGAAACATATTCTCATGTTATGGATGCGATTACTTTCAGATATTTAATCAGCTTAGCAATCTCTAAAAATTTAGAGATGCGTCTTATGGATGTTACAACTAACTTGTATTGATCACTGATGAGTGTGTAAATACTCATCATTTTTGGTCAAATCTGAACTGCAAAACATTTAAAAACGCTCAGAAATGCATCAAAATACTGAAAATATCCCAAAAGTGTATTTTATATGTTTCAGATGCAAAATGTTTAAAATCAGATGAAAATGAGCAAAGTTTGCATAATTGGCAGTTTCAGTCCCTCAACTTTCAAATCTTGTCAAAAATAGTCCCTGAGCACTTATTTCAAAAGAAAAGTCACCAAAGGTCCTTTTAAAATCATAACTTGTCAAAATTAGTCCTTTGGTGAAAAATGTCAAAAGTTTTGAGAAATTACAAGTTTGGTCCTTCAAGTTTCAAATTTGGCAAAAATAGTACTTGGAAGTTTGAAAATGTCTATTATGGTCCTTGTACTATGGAAACTTGTCATTTTTGGTCCCTTGGCATAACTTTGGAAAATGGCAGATTTGGTCCTTCAAGTTTGGAGAATTGCATAATTGGTCCTTGTTTATTAACATCCAAATATTGACCCTTAACCCCCTTTTGCACATTTGGACCCCTGCCAAAACCCATTGACCCCCTGTTTTGACCCCCCTTCCACAATATTATACCCCGGTCAACTCCCAAGTCAAACAAACACACCTTCCTTCCTTTTCTTCTTCCCCACCCACTGCCTCTGCAAACCCAGACACAACCATCCCTCCAGCTCTCATACTCCACCTCACCAAACTACAAAAAGCATTAAATGCCCCCCCCCCTCTTTGCACTCAACCTCTCCAACTGGCTAAATATGTTTTCCCGCCAAAATGCAATCAATGGCCAATATGACCTCAATTCATCCAATGGCTAAAAAGAGTGGTGGGATTTACTCAGAGGACACGTGGGAAGCTTTTTGGGTATAAATAAAGGAGGAAGAAGAAGAGAAGAGTAGTAGTCTTTAGTTAGTTTTTCGTATTATTTTAGTTTTCCAGTTTTAGTCTAGTTTCTATGTTTTCAAGAAGTTGTAACCATTTTAGATTCTGCTGTCATTACTGTTTAATGTTTTAATCCTGTTGTACTCTCAAAATTATATTGATAAGGTTTTAGTTTTCATTTTAGAGTTTTGTCTAAATTTCAATTAATCTCAATTCTGTCAAAAGCTTTTCAAAAGCTGTTTTCATTGCTTACATAAGCTCACATAAGCTTAATAAAGCTTATATGTGCTATTTGTTGTTTACATTTGCTTAATTTCAGCTTCCTCATAAAAGTCAAAATAAAGTCAAGAAAAGTCAACACTAGTCAAACGGGTCAAATTGAGAGTCAAACTCAGCTCTATAATCAAGAGTAGTTCTCAAACTGCTTTGTTATAAGGTTTTAATCAGTAGAAGCCTAAGTCTTGCATGTTCACTGCTCTTGTTTTGAAATAAGTTTTTAAAATGAGCGTTTGGTTTAAAGTAAGAAAAATGGGTCAAAAAGGTTTATGCCATCTTTGACCAGAAAAGTCAAACATCTTTTTGTGTTTCCAAGTCAGTATAGACAAATTTGAGGTGATGTAAAAGCTTTGAAAAGGTTTGGGTGTCAAAAGCAATTTGTCAAAATTTTCTTCTAACTTGAATTTATCATGTTTTTCATGAGCAATTTAGTGAAGATTTTGTTGAGATAAAAAATTGAAAAAAATAAAAATCACACGTTCACCAGCTTATTTAACTTTGGTCAAAAAGAAAAAAATCAAAAAAATAGCTAACTAGGTTGTTTTATGGGTCAAAGTGGGTAGGTCTGTTTGGATTCTGTTCTGTGCATAGTTCTAAAACCAAATCTGCAGGTTCCTTTCAACTGATTTTCCCACTTAAAACCAGTGATTATGTTGGTCCAAATTAGTTTTTATGGATCTCAGCTAGCTTAACTTTGTTCTTTGTAGTTTTTTCCCCTTACTTGCAGCTTATCTTAGCTTATTTCACAAAACAACCACCAAGCTTCTTAATTTTCCTAGATTCAGCATTGTTCAAAGTAGTTTATGTGAATTTTTCATATTTTTCTAAAAACGTTTAGTATTTTTAATAATTAATTTAGTTTAAAATAGTTTTTAATTCGTAATAAATAAAATAAAAGTCGAAAAAATACCCGGCTTTTTCCTAAAATTATTTTTAGTCAATTAGAATGTAGGAAAATTGTTTTTACACTCGTAGGACTTTTATTTCACAAATTTTACGTTTTTATTTGCGCACTCGCGTAATTTTTACATATAACGTGCGTTTTCATTCTAGGTCACGTTTTTAGGTAATTTAGGTTTACGTTTTAATTAAAATAGTTTATTTAAGTTATTTTGTTTTATAAATCAAGAAAAACATTATTTTTAAGATAGTGATAGCGTTTATTTAATATAAATTATCTTTTTAATTTTCTTTAATTTGCATTTAAGCCCCTGTAGTTTATAAACTTTTTCTTTAGGTATAATCGATCATAACCCCTTTCCTGTTCAAATTCTCCCGATCACTATTCGTTTGATTATTCTCGCACAGCTCGTTGGGACTTAACGACCTGGGGAAACACTATACTCTCCTGGACTTCATTGCATTTGGTTCCAGACTGTTTGAAGTTTGTTACGGTTGACCATTCACAAGTGGTCAGCTTGCGTGATAAAACTTGACCGTCTGGGAACGAATCAAATTTTGGCGCCGCTGCCGGGGAGCTGTGCTAATTATCTTCCGTTTAGCAGATTAGTGATTTGAATATTCACTCCTTGTTCATACAATCTATATATATTTATATTTTCTTATAAAAAAACCCAAAAACCCAAAAACATCTTAAAACATATAAAACACAAAAATATTTTTTCTTTTGTTTCTACATATATATAAAATCAAAAACCCAAAAAGATTTTCTTTCTTATTTTTACAAAATGTTTATCCAAAAATTCAAAAATATCCATGTTTACCCTCTCACATCTTTGATTCTTCATCCCTACCTCTCTGAAAACATTTGATTCTTTCTATGTCTCATCCTCACCCTCTTGGTTGTCAATGGTGTGGTGGTCCTTATAATGGTGACAATTGCCCCAATTGTTGCATGGTGGAATCAGGAAACGGGTCTGTCTATAACCAAGATCCCTATTCCTACCATAACACAACTGATTTATTCCATCTGCTACCACACTGTGAGACTCAGCAGTTTTACTGTTGTGAGTACTGTGGTGGTTCACACTCCAGTTCTGATTGTCAATCGGGAAACACGCTTGTCTATGAGCAGGTTCCTGATAACAATTATGACTACCACACATATAACTCACAGCCACATCAGTTTTACTGTTGTGAGTATTGTGGAGGTCCACACTGTAGCTCTGATTGTCAAACAAGGAATCCATTTCCTGGTAACAATTACGACTCTTCGTATCATAACCAACCTTTACAGTACCAAATGAATCAGGCACCACCTCAGCCTGAGCCACTTCCTCAAAATCTTCTCCTTAATCTTTTGGATTTAGTGAAAGATTTGAAGGAATGTAAACATTCCCAAGATAATCCAAATCAAAAATCCATGGAAGAATTGTTAGCTGAAGAGCAGGCTGCTAAAATAAATTCCCAAATTGCGTTTGAAAAATCTATTAGGGAATCAATTGCAAAAGAAAAAGCAGCCAGATCTAGCTCTCAATTTCGTTTTATTCCTGATGACAGTGATGATGAGGATACACTTGATATCCTTCAATTCTATAAAGATTCATCAAGTTCATCAGATGATATCCCGGCAGTTGAGATTCATTCTCAAACAACTGCTATCACACCCGAGGTTCACACTCACTCTCTGAGCATGGGGGACGAGCATCTTGACACTGTTCCTGAAAAGGAATCGGACGAATTCATAAAGTCTAGTGTTGAGAACCTTGTCCCAATCCCAAGAGAGTCACAGGGAATTCTCGAGCATTTGTGTGATATCCTTACCCCTCTTGTCTTCCCAAAAGATCATGTTGAGATGTTCTCCGATTCTGATAATGATGATTCGTTATCTTGTGGAGACATCGTTTATGTGGAAGATTTACCTTCTGAGCTTGTTAGCTTAGAAGAAGAGAATGATGAAGTTACTGACATTGAAATCAAAGATGAAGCACTTCGTGCAACATTATTGAATGTTAATCTTCTCATTTCTAGAATCGAGGCTTTTAATGAAAAGCCTATTTCATCTCCTATCCCCATTAAGGATAGTGACATTCTTTCCGATGATTCTATTCCGGAAATGAAAGCCTTCTGTTTTGATAATATGGGAGAGAAGATTAGTGGTAGTACCACTTTTCATTCTCATAATTCTCTCCCCAATTATGAATCATTTACATTGGAGGAGTTCACCAGTGAACCCACTCATATCAATTCTGAATATGATTCATTCACCTTCAAGGAGTTCTCAGATGAACTCACTCATATCATATCTCCGCCGGAGTATGATAATTTCTACTTTGATCTAGACACACCCATAATATGTCTTGATCAGGCAAGCTTAACTGATGAGATTCATGAAACTATGAATTATCCTATTGAGGATGGAGAGTTAGTCATGATTTTTATCATGATTTTCTTTCTTTTCTTCATATATTATGTCACTTCTCCTGTTCTTCACTCCTTCGGGAATGAAGACATTATCTTTGATCCCGGCATTTCCATGTTCCATTATCTTGAGCCGAGAATATATCTCATCGGTGTGGAACTTTCACGCGCTTCAAATGTTTGTCCAAACATCTTGAATGAAAGTCCGATAGAGATTGTTTCTTCCACTTTGCTTCCCCATGAACCAATGAATTCGGGGTCGAGTCAAGCTAGCGACTCGGTAATCAAAAACAGTAGTTAAACATGGGTTTTCACCCGTGTGTACCACCCTAGTGTGGGGGAGTTTCCCCCCGCTGTTGTATATAAATTTCAAAAAAAAAAAAAAAAAAAAAAAAAAAAAAAATCCAAAAATAATGGCCGTAGTATTTCCCTTTTACGTTCTATGTTTCGGCATAACCGCCAGTACTTTGAATATTGAGGGCAATATTCATTTCTAGTGTGGGGGGGAATTCTCACGAATTTTATCATGTAATTATACCACCCAATTCCCCAGAATTTTATCATGTAATTATACCACCCAATTCCCCAATTTTTGGCCAAAAAAATTTTTTTTTTGGAGTAAGTGTTTTGCACTTACTCAGCTTATGGTTATCAGTCCGCCATGTCTAATAAACAAAAGGATTGGCTAATCCAGGAGCAAACGGCTCTTGGTAAAGATATATCAAATCCGTTGACGGCTTGTAATTTGCCCAAAATTGTATGGTGTTCAGCTCACCATATCTTTAATTAGTGAAGAGTTGGCTAGCCCGCAAGTTTATGGCTTGTGGTAAAGGCAGTTGGAAATCCATAATTGGTAATCGACTCACCAAAGATAATATTGATAATTTATCTAAGAGTTGGCTAGTCCAGAAGCAAACGGCTTCTGGTAAAGACAAATCAAATCCGTTGGAAGCTGGTGATTTGCTCAAAATCATTTGGTTATCAGTGTACCAAGGTTCTTACTTGAACTAAAACATTTGGCTACTCCAGAAGTAATGGCTTTTGGTAAAGAGATTCAAATCCATTAAGTTTTTCTCAAAAGATTGCTAGGGACTAGCAATAGTTTAGTGTGGGGGATTGATGAGTGTGTAAATACTCATCATTTTTGGTCAAATCTGAACTGCAAAACATTTAAAAACGCTCAGAAATGCATCAAAATACTGAAAATATCCCAAAAGTGTATTTTATATGTTTCAGATGCAAAATGTTTAAAATCAGATGAAAAACGAGCAAAGTTTGCATAATTGGCAGTTTCAGTCCCTCAACTTTCAAATCTTGTCAAAAATAGTCCCTGAGCACTTATTTCAAAAGAAAAGTCACCAAAGGTCCTTTTAAAATCATAACTTGTCAAAATTAGTCCTTTGGTGAAAAATGTCAAAAGTTTTGAGAAATTACAAGTTTGGTCCTTCAAGTTTCAAATTTGGCAAAAATAGTCCTTGGAAGTTTGAAAATGTCTATTATGGTCCTTGTACTATGGAAACTTGTCATTTTTGGTCCCTTGGCATAACTTTGGAAAAGGGCAGATTTGGTCCTTCAAGTTTGGAGAATTGCATAATTGGTCCTTGTTTATTAACATCCAAATATTGACCCTTGACTCCCTTTTGCACATTTGGACCCCTGCCAAAACCCATTGACCCCCTGTTTTGACCCCCTTCCACAATATTATACCCCGGTCAACTCCCAAGTCAAACAAACACACCTTCCCTCCTTTTCTTCTTCCCCACCCACTGCCTCTGCAAACCCAGACACAACCATCCCTCCAGCTCTCATACTCCACCTCACCAAACTACAAAAAGCATTAAATGCCCCCCCCCCCTCTTTGCACTCAACCTCTCCAACTGGCTAAATATGTTTTCCCGCCAAAATGCAATCAATGGCCAATATGACGAAGCTAGGAATTTTGGTTTGGGTGGGCCAAGTAGACGTTAAAAGAAACCAAGTAGACGTTAAAAGAAACCAAAACTTAGGTTAAAATTAGACGGTACTATGTAACAAACAAACAAACTGTAAAAAATTTCTAAGTAAATGGGTAACAAGCTGAAATGGATGATTCATACTTCATAATTAACTAGGTTATGAATAAAAGTGAGAATTAAATACAACAAAATGTAAATGTCTAAACTGAGTATAATTTTAATAGCTTTTTTTCATCTTTTGGACGAAGTAAAACTTGTTGGATCAACAAAATATACATATAAATAAGCTTGTTGTCATATTATAGGTTGTTAGGTGGGCCAAATACACTATAATGGATTAAATTACTCAAGTGAAAAGTATAATATAGAAAGTTGTGAGAATTTTTGGGTGGGCCTTCAACAACCCAACTCCCTACATGGCTCCATCCCTGGCTGTAGAATCAAAAGTATAGACTATCAGTGTCCATAAACAGAGATATCTCAACCAGCTCTTCGTCATGTCAATACAACTAAACGTTCCCATCACAATAAGAACCATCGAAGTAAGTAGACCCAACACAAACACAACATTAGCAATCTTCACACCTAAACTACATGTTGCTTTTGAACCTCGCTGCGGGTGAGAAGCCAACTATACGAAGTTGTATGGATGGCCAATAGATAAGAAGCACATGTTGTGTTTATTATTTCTTTTAGGTGAATTCTCAACTTTCCTGAAAAATACGAAACCACAGCTTGTAAATCCTAAAATAATATTACTCAACTTCATTGATGTTATACGAATTGTTGTTAAGTGAGTATTAATTTTCATATATTAAGTGTTTTATTGATTCAATTGAGTATTATTTTAGGTTTTAAAAGGTGCGGTTTTGTGTTTTCATGGAATTTGAGTACTCACCTACAAGAAATAATAAACATTTTTCAACATGTGTTTCTTATTTGTCGGCCATCCTTACAACTTCGATAGTTGGCTTCACCCCGCAACGAGGTTCAAAAACTAACAGGTAGTTTTGGGTGTGAAGATTGCTATTGATGTGTTTGTGTTGGGTCTACTTACTTCGATGGTTCTTATTGTGATGGGAACGTTTAGTCATATTGACACGTCGAATAACTTATAGTCATATCTGTATTTATGGACATTGATAGTCTGTACTTTCGTTCTCCAGCCATGGTTGACGTGGAATTAATTCTCTCTTATTGGTTGCAAATTTTATTATGGATTATTATTGAAGTTGGGGGGGCTTTTTAGTCAGTGGTTATTTGCTTCTTTTTCCACTGTGGTGATTGCTTTTTGTTTGCTATTGATGTTTGAAGATTTTATTCAGTAGCTTACAATCAAAGTATCGTAATTTATTGAGATTTGAGAAAACAAATACCATATTGCTAAAATTTTATAATCTATGATTGAAAAAGCCCGCCAAATAAATGTCAAAGCATCATTTACTATTTTAAATAAGCAAAGTCGTGTTTTATTTTCTTTGCATATAGCAAACTTAATAAAAGCTTTTAAAAATGACAGGTATCATTACCTCTTTAAAAATGATTTTGTCCGCGAAATTAACGAAGAAGAAGTCTTTAATGAGAATAAGTAATTATATGATCATATTTTTATGTTTGAAAATGGGGGTTATTATATCATTACCTCCTTAAAAATGATTTCGTCCTCGAAATCAACAAATAGTAAATGGTACATCTATCAGAAGTCACGGGTAACACTCACGAATAGATTCCTCGAGTTCCCAAGTAGCCTCACATTCTGAATGATTCTTCCAAGTGACTTAACGAAGGGGATTGATTTTCTACGCGTTATCCGTTCTTCACGACGTAAGGATGCTTCAACTTCTTCACATACGATGTCTTCTCGAATCTCATCGGGCGGGTAGTAGCATGTTGTCTAGATAATATTTTTTTTTAAATATATATCTAATAATTAGCACAAGTATTTATGTCTTCAGTAATGTTATAACTAGATTTAGGGGTATTATAATACTACATACTTAAAAAAAATCATCCGCAAAATTTAATTAGATAGAATTTCGAATTAACGCGTACCAATGTAAAACACGTTCTAGTCAGAATACATTCTCCATTTTGAAAGTGGTCTCACGTTCACGTTCGAGTAACATAATGCCCTGAAAATTGTGTAGACTTCTTACTAACGGGTGCCGGTCCATTCATAAAGAAGATACTTGAAACTTCTCAAAGAAAATGCATAAAACTTAGTATAAGTAAGGTAAATATTTGTTACTACTATCAAGTGATAGATGTTTGGTCGCTCTCGCAAATCCACAAAATATCGTTGAGTAATCTTCCACGTTAAGTTGAATCAGTGAATTCCTCGGAAGAAGAAATTACAGGGAATTAATGTTTTAAGCCGAGTTGATGAATCTTGGAAGAAGAATTTATTGGGATTTAATGTTCTCAACGACAAGATCTACGTAGACCTTTGACGACGATACACGCAACTAGATGATGAAGATCCGTGAAACTCTTTGTTGACGACAAGCGTTACCTTTTTACTCGTAAAACTAATACATCGAAAGTATTCACGCGAGAAACAAAACATATTAATGAATGAACGCTTTAATCATTACGCTTTGACTCCGCACAATATATTCTTAACCTATGAAATGAATGATCAACCAAACAACAAAACCAAAAATGTCAACACGGATTAAAGGAATATGCAAGTTTGATACGAATATGAAAATCCTATCACATGATCTACCCACAACTCACAGGTCAAACCTAAGGGTTTCCTACAAAATTAAACCTAAGTTATCATACCATTAGTTGTAACACCCCCACCCCGACATAGGAGCGGGAGGTCACAATCAATGTCAAAGCAACTAAACCTGAAGGGACCAATCTTATTATTATTTTTCCAATAGTTTTGATACTAATTAAAATTTTGTCTAGCAAGTTTAAACTCCAAAATTTCATAATATTAAGTCAAAAAATTTAATCCAAGTAGAGTCTCCAAATGCATAGTCTCTAAGGACAAGCTCGCTCTCGTCACACATCCCCGTTAACCCTGAGTACATGATGCAGAAGAAAGAAAATACGGATGAGCTAATTGCTCAGTGCACAGATTTAGATCACAAATAACAACAACATAATATAGAAGAATAAATATGGAATATAAAGATTGTTTTTTATTTCAAAAGATTATTCCCCCATCATATCATCACCTCAACACCAGAGTAGTCAAAGAAATATAA
Organism: Chrysanthemum seticuspe; assembly: GCA_019973895.1. Classification (NCBI taxonomy): domain Eukaryota; kingdom Viridiplantae; phylum Streptophyta; class Magnoliopsida; order Asterales; family Asteraceae; genus Chrysanthemum; species Chrysanthemum seticuspe. The sequence continues at coordinate 39,707,479 of BPTQ01000008.1, forward strand.
GGCTGAAGAAAAAGGTTTGAGATATTATACCGAGTATCCTACATCATATCATATCAAGTGCACTCCCACGTGCTAAAATCATATCGTATCACAAATCATAATGATACACTGGTCGCGAATCCAATGCATCTAACATTGACGGAATGTGTGTATGGCACTACACTACTCAACCGCATGATCATATCAGATCATAAATATATCATATCATAAAAATAGTCTAGGATGCATCCATACGCCTCCCAAGTAATCAAAAGCTTTATCACGAGCAAATCATATCATAATAAAAAGTCTCTCCCGCGAGCAAATAAAATCATATCATAATCATAAGGGGGAAAAGCCTTGAAGTGATCACACCGTCATAAGCGGTGTTAAGCCATTGTCGCCACAATGACAAGTCTATGGTACCTCCAAAGATAGTTGCTTGGTATTCCTAACTCCTGTCTACATATCTAGGGTTTTATTGTTGCACAATAAACATATAAGCCAACCAAACACCGTTTTCATATCATTTTACAAGTAGTTTTCATAAAAATCAATATACGGCCATATAAAAGTAGTATTGCATTCTTGTCATAAAAATCATTTTAAACATAGTTTTTTCCCCTAAGTGTCATCAAGATAAATTCCAAAAAGATTTTCACAATTCATCATCATTATAAAATGCGTTTCTTAAACAAAGTGGATCATATAACAAGAGGATGTCAAAAGGATTATTAGAGTATCGCAAGGTATTCAACATGAGTATATGAAGTAACGGCAAAAGAGAGTACGATCATGCAAAAGTACGAACATCAATGATTCAAAAGAACACGTAAAGTAACATTCGTACAAACATAATGAGGATCATAAGAACGAAGATAGAGAAGCACCCGTACACATTATAATGATCAAAAGAGTGAACGTAAAGAATCATCCGTGCCTTAGCCAAATATTAATGCTAAACAACGTCCTAACTTATTTACCAGTCCGATGATCTACATAAATTTACCGATCACAAATTAATAACGAGTAATCGCTTATTGTTTAAGCCTACTGATTTAAGTTGTACTTAATATTATTCATTTGAATTCTTACTACTATACATGATTCCATCTAGTAAGTTAAGTTAATATGCTTAAACTAAAATAGGTTTAAATGAGTACTTGGCAAAGATGTATTATTTGTAAATATTAGAGCTCAAGGCACGGTAACACCCCAATGCCGTTATGGCCTACGTGGCAGGCGATGCCTCTACCGCTCTACGTTATCATACCCCTTCGTCCGACGTTGAGGCTGCGTTGTAGATTACGTTGGTAGAGCAACTCAGATTGAAACGCGCTAGAGGACAAAAAATATTTTCAAAACCAGCCCTGGTGGTATAACGGGGTGATGATTTGCATTTGTGTGTGTGTTTAAATGTGTATGTGTGGGTTTGCATTTGTGTGTGTAGTGTGTGTGAAGGTCACGATGAAGAAGATAAGTTTTTTTTTCTCTAATGTTATTTGTATATTAATTTAATGAATGAAATATTAGCTAAGGATTTCTAATGAATGAAATATTAGTTAAAGGGTTAATTTGTAAATTGTAATTTTTTTAAATGTGTGTCCAAAAAAATGTTGGTATTTGATGTTATGATAAGGGATGATTTTTTAATGTTAAATATTTTGGTGTTAAAATAATGTGACGCTGACGTAGCGGCACTTTTTGCATGTTAAGTTGTTAACATGTTACGATACCTTACCCTCTTAGAGGTTAAACTCAAATATTCTACATAAAGGGCAACTATGTTTTATATTAGACAATACATATATTACAAGTTACCATCAATATATAGATTAAGGAAAATGATTGAGATGCCTAATTCATGTGACTAATTTCATGCCTAATTTATTCATTTAGTGACACATGTATTCCACTTATTCTCACTCTTCTTGTTTACCATTGATTTTGCCATGTGTTCCAAGATCCTTGTTAGGCATCAAATTAGGCACATGAATTAGTCATGCCAATCATTACTCATGTTAGCTGTTATATGCATAGATATATAACTACTAATATCCTAACGTTTACATATTTCTCGTGATTACTGGAATCTAACTGGTAAGATCATCTTACGATACACACAGGGACGGAGCCGGGGGGAGGGGGCTGGCGGGTGCTCCCCCCCTAACCGGCCAGCTAAAGTCGCTTGTAGCTTTGTTTTCGGCCTATGGTTTGTGACAATATAGCCCTTCCAATCACCCATATCTAAACATACATACTCTCATGATGCTCGTTTGATTTAATTGCTTATTGCAGTCAATCAATTAAGCCATCAGTGGTAGACACAGTGGGTTATAAAGAAGAAGAGATAAGCTGAACACAGTGGCAACCTAGTTCATCTGTGCCACATCAGCTTTCTCTTTTCGACGACCTTACGACGACCTAGTTACCACAGTGGTGACCTGACAATTTTTTATTATTATTTTTTTTAATTCAAATATTTTTAAAAACAAAGTTAAACTTCATTAATAAAAATATTTAACATTACAACAATAATTAAAAACTTAAACTAATAAAACGTAGACGTTACAATACTTATTAAAAACTGCAACTTAATAATCTAAGTTGTAACGTTCTTTGATTGCTGCCTTAAGTTGTTGAAGTTCTTGTAATTGTCGTGCTGGCATATTTGTGTCGAGGGGTGTGTTGTAGAAAATTAAATCTTGCGTCCGGTTTGATTGTGCTGCCAATGCAAGCTGCTGACGTTGGAGCTCAAGTTTCTCCCTTTTGAACTCCTCGGCTCGCCTTGCCCTTGCCTCTGCAAGCTCCATCTCTTTTTGCTTTAACTTTATGTATTCCTCTTCCATATTCTTGTTTTTTTCCTTACTTGAACTTTTGAACTTGAAAAAGTTCTTGGCCATATTAGTAACAAATGATGTTGGTGGCTCGTATGCTTTCTTCTTGGCTGCGTCACGACCTTTTGGTCGTGATTCTCGAGTCTCTTCTTCTTCAGAATCATCCACGTCTTGGGGATTAAAAGGACCTTTTGTTGACCCCGAGGTGGTTTTCGAAGTCCTGGATTTCTTCCGACTAGTCGTGGTGAAAGCAGGCATCTCAACAGTTCTCCAAGCAGAATGCCCTCTCAAAACATTCCAACACTCCTTCAATGTAAACTCATGCTTGTGAAGCACACGGTATTCGTTACAAGCCTTTTCATAGTCGTCTTCATCATTCTCACCGCTTCCGTGATTATTCTTGATATTATCCATAATTGTACAAAAGAAACCAACCCTAGAACGAATCCTACCCTTCCATTTGGTCGTTATGGAGTCGTAGGTTCTTGTTGAACCAGTTTCATTTTCAAAGTACGCTATCACCTCCTCCCAAAACCCACTCCGGTTGATAGCGTTCCCTCTTTCCGAATTTTTCGACACATGTATCCAAGCTCTACAAAGCGCGACCTCTTCCGCTTTTGTCCATGGTTTGACCTTTTCGGTTGCAACATTCTTGCCCTTCTCCTTTGTAGCCCGTTTTAAACCCTTCTTTGATTTGACGGGTGACGTCTCTTCCACATCGTCTTCAATACGAATAGAACCGTGGTATGAACCGTGCCCGAACCTTGTCCCATCGAAGCATCTTGAGTCAGGTAGCATTGAGGAGGAGGGAATTCCATAAAATGCTCAAAATCCATATCAAGATTAACACCATGAAGCGGTGAAAACGATTGATTAGGTTGGGAAGATTGGGAGAAATCCATGTTAGGATGATATGACGACCCGCTTGGTGCTTGGTTTTGATTGATACTCGGACGACCCGGTGGGAAATATGGACGATTGACGTAAAATGGGTTTTGATTGTGGTTGGGTTGTGGTAGTCGTGTTTCATAATCAAAACCGGGTTCTCGAAAACGAATACCCCGATTTTGTGGTAGTGTTACACCGATTAATTCAAATGGTGGATCCGGTGAGAAATTCAAGTTCGGGGAATTTTGGGGAAGTCGGGATCGTCGATTTTTTGAGTTGGGAGTTTTTCTTTGTGACATGATGAATATTGATGAGAAGTTGTTTGAATTGTGTGTTTAAAAATGTGTTTGAGGTTGGTATTTATAATGTTGTAAAAGTGGTAAAGTTTTTAATTTTTTTTTAATTTTCGGTTGGATTTTGGCTTGTGAGTCGGTTGTCTCCAAAACCGAGTTTGGCACTTCTCTCCCCTCAACCGACCATCACCCTCCTCCCCACAATGTCTCAACCGACCACAATCTTGCCCTCAACCGACCCCCACGACCTCCCATTGTATCCGGCCTAAATGAGTGAAGAGAGAGACAGTCGGTTATGAAGAAGAAGAGAAATGAGTAAAGAGAGAGACGGTAAGTGGCTTGACTTTTATTGTTGATCATATTATTTTATATTCCATCATGTATAATTCTTTTGTTTGTTTCAAAACTTAAGAAGCCCAGTTACTCCGTATAACCTTTTTTATTTATTTATGTTTTTTAGTTGTATTGAATAACACTATATAAACATCAATCTATAAAATATCGTTACTATTTTATAATGAAGTTCGCCCCCCTTAACCTCAAATCCTGACTCGTCTCTGGATACACAAGCTTTTCTTATTATAAATGAGTACTGAAAATTAGAGTTCAAGGTATACCTCTAAGCAAAACAATGACGAATCGATACCGAAGACAAGGGCACGGACACTAATATCCGATAAACGGAATACGATCGAAACTCAAAACCCGTACATACACGAACAACATATCCTGAAACTCTGCCCAATCACAAGCTATAAACCTCCAGCGAACGAACTATCATGATCCTGACCCGAGTAGGAACTATTATGAGAATTTGGAGGAAAGTTTGAATGCTTTTAAGTTACATAGATTTTATAGTTGTTTATGTTGTGAATTGAAAGAATGAAAGGAGCCAATGTGTACATGGATATAAGGACATGAGTAAACTAAAACTCTTCAAAAAGAACGGACCTTCGACATAAAGTCTTGACTAATTCACATCTGACCCGATCAATTTACTCATTCAATTTTAGCGGTTTCAATTTTATTATTTCCACTTTCAATATCTAACTAATTTATGCTGAAACTTAATTTCTTAATTAATACTTCATTTACTATTTTAAATAAGCAAAGTCGTGTTTTATTTTCTTTGTATATAACAAAATTAATACAGTAAAAGCTTTTAAAAATGACGGGTATTACAAAAAGTAAACCCATGCGGTAGTATATTAGTGAAGAGTTTGTAAAACATTACCCGGCCACAAATATATATGCAACACCACATATATGTTCTGAGCATATGAATGCATGCGTGATAACATGTCATATACTCATATATGTATTACACAAGGATTACAATTTTCTCAGCAGAGTTGGTATAAGATCGATAGTATTCCGTAACGCATAACAAAATGTATAAAATAACAAAACTTTTCTGTTACATGCAAGGGAAGCGGACATAGTGAATTTGACAGATTTTGTACACTAACTTAAGAACATCTCTAATGTTATGGACTTCATCATGTTCATATCATAGCGCTATCACGGTCACGTCGTGACACATCACTTTCTATAAACTTACTCATTTACTCTTATAAACTTTCAGAGTCCATAAATTGACCCCGCTTTCACATATATCACACACATATTTGTCTCTCGGCGGTCTTGTGCAAGGACTTCAAGCCAAAAAAATGGAGGTTTATAGCTATGTATGTTACCTAAGACGAGTCAAGTCACTATAAACTTCTCCTATAAACAGGGCCAGATTTGAACAGGTGCAAGTTATGTAACGGCACATGGCCTCCATTTTTTCAAAGGTCCCACGATTATAGACTCCGTGATGGATTTAATTTGATGGTTGGCATAAAACGGATAACAATGCATTCATGAAGGATATATTTGATTTTACAGAAATAATGAGGTAAAAATGTATCAATATGAAGTAAATTTTAAAAAATGAGATGGTCTTACAGTGGGTTGCGATGGTTTACATTTTAACGCATGAAAAAAATATCTGATGTTCAAAATAATAATAATAATAATAATAATAATAATAATAATAATAATAATAATAATAATAATAATAATAATATGACTCTTTTGAGTAATTCACATTTTTGCTCCCTAGAGTTTATAGCGTTTTCATACTTGTCTTCTATTTTCAGAGTTAGTTCCAAAAAGAGGTCAAAGTTTACATAGTTTGACAGTTTTTACCCTTGTTTAAAAACATTGCTAATGAAGGTCATAAATCGGTCAAAATATATTTACAAATTACAATATGTTACTTACTGTCTAAAATGTTTCAAAAAGCAGTTCAATAGAAGTAATGTCAACACTCAACAATTTGGCGACAACTATTGTTCTTCCGCTTATGTACGCTTTGGAAAAAATTTAATAGCTTTTACATATTTACAATATTTTGTGATATTTACAAGCTTTTTAAAAATTTTAATTGTTTTTTAGTTCAAGGGGCCTCGAGTGTAATTATGGCACAGGGCCTCTAAAATCAACGAGACGACCCTGTGCGGCTAAAAATGAGCGGCTAAAATTTGTCAATTTATATGTGAGTAAATGCTTGGTATGTAAATCAACGTAAATCTTTTAATATAGGGTAAACTGCAAAAAATATCTCTGAGTATAGCCAAAATTGCATGTTTAGCCATCGAAAAGATAAAATTGCAAGTTATGCCACTAATGTGGATGTTTGGCTGCAAATTGTGTCCCTTGACCGTCAACAGCATGTGAAACGACTAATATACCCTCATCTTCTTCTCCATTTGATTTTTTATTGAATTTATATTTACTTTTAATACCTCCTATAGGCGGTTGTCCGTCCTACAACCGCCTGAAAAAGAACTATAGTGATCTTGAATAGGGATCCTATAGCGATAGATAGAATCCCCAACATCAAGAACAATAAACCCAAAAATTCAAAAACGCAGATCCACCAAAATCACAAACACACAAAACCCATCAATCATCCTTAGGCTAGTCGGCAACGGCTTGTTTGCACTCACCTTAACTCACCACTCACGCAGTCACGCGTGAGTTCCTTGTCCCTTATACCATGTCACGCGCGAGTCACGAATACCAACACAACTTAAAGTGAACGAGTCACCTTCTTGATTTTGGAGAAAAAAATTGGACTGTTTGGTTTGTATCCGTTGGAGGGTAAATATATATATATATTCCTCACTACTCCATTTTTCCCTTTATAAATACCTATATTTTCTAAAACACAAACTATAATCACTTACTACATCTTTATTATAAAATAAAATGTCTCAAGAGAACACCCCACGAAACACCAACCGTACCCGAGGAAGAAATCCCCGAAGCAATCCACCGACACCCGAAGGAACCTTCAATTTAGGAAATACTCCTTCGCCAAACCAACAAATCAACTTTCGAGCACAATCATTCTATAACCAAGCATACCAAAACGAACCATACCGTAACCCATATCCACAACAACAACAACCACAACAAAATCAGCAACAACAAGCTTTTAGCCAATACGCATAACTATAACAACAAAACGCGTTTGGTCAATTTTCACAACAAAACGCGTTCCCATTTGATAACCCAAACTACATGTCACAAACACAAATGGGTGGTTCGTCATCACAACCTCATACACAACAAACCATGTCTCCCATTTCTACATTTCCAAATGAATAAATGTGCGAACCTTATTTTGGAGAAGAATTTTATCAAAACTGGACTCGTGAAGAATCTCCCGTCGAAGAATTGGCCCCGAAACCGGCACCGGCCAAAAAGGTGTCGAGAAGACGCAAGACTAGGACTGCTCAAACCGAGGAGCAACCCCGAATGATTCCATGGACCCAAGACGAAGAAATTGCGTTGTGCAAAGGTTGGATTCATGTATCTGAAAATAGTGCCAAAGGTAACACGAGGAAAGAGAATGGATTTTGGAGTGAGGTACATGCGTACGTAGAGAGCAAAACAAAGATGAATCGCCGAACGTACGATATGGTTTGTGGGAAATGGAAGACGGTGCGCCCGAACGTGGCTCGGTTTTGTGGAGTGTTCAATAACGTCAAGCGTATGAATTCGATAAGTGGAGCAGGAGATGAAGATTACTACAATACGGCAATGCTAAACTTTGAAGTTGAATATGGTTACAAGTTCACACTCAAACATTGTTGGTTGGAGTTAAGAAAATGTGACAAAAGGAATGAAGTGGAAGCTCTAAAGTTTTTAGCTAAGGAAGCAAGAGAAAGGTCCAAGAGATACAAGTCATTTGGGTCTAGTTCATTCAACACGGAAACTGGGGATGCTAGTATTAATTTGAATGCTGAAGCTCAAGAAAACGAGGTGGATGATGTACAGAAAGTTCGACTACCACCGGGCATGGACAAAGCAAAAGCTGCAAAGAAGAAAGGTGTGCGCTCAACGGCATCGTCGGGAACTATAAATGACGAGACGTTGGCGAAAATGATGATCAGCAGAATAAACGTATCATGGAATTGAAGATGAAAGAACGGGCTGAATTTATGGCAATAAAAAAAGGTGGTGGAAGTGCAGGAGTATAAAGCAAGACAAATAGACATGATGTTCTATTTGCAGCCATATGAACACTTGACCGGGGAAGCACGCAGACGTCCTTAAGTGTGAAACGTTATGCACCGTTCGTCCCTCCGTCCATCTGGGCCCACCAACTCAAGATAACGTGGGTTAACGGAGGTTTTTAAAGGGTTATTTTGGTCATTTCCCAAGTACTTTCATTTATCAAAACCCATCTACCTTGTCAGTCCCCCAAACTAAAATCTTTTGCACCATTTCCCACGTTCTATTCATCTTCTTCCCCAAATCATTTGTGAAAAAACCAGTAAAATTTGTACTGATACTTCACAAAGAATCAGATGGTGGTCCCATTGTATGAAATTAGAGCAAATGATGTTGTTGATCGAGACCCATATTGCATGTATCGTAAGTGACTGTTTATAGTTATTTTTTTGATAATGGTGTTAAGTGACGTATGTTTTTAATCATTAGAGTATGCATTTTTTGGGTTTGCAATACTTTGTTTGGTGTTTTAATGTCTAAAACCCTTGTCTGATTGATTGCTTTAATTATTTGCAGATAAAAACTCTACTCTGTTTTCCATCAAGCTCAATCATGGTGGTTTTTTCACGAATGCACCCAACAGGATTTACAAGAATGGTAAGATTACTTTTGTGGATTTGATAGACAGTGATCAATTTTCAATCCATGAAATTGATTCCATGTTAGAAGACTTAGGTCATGATGGTCATAGGTTGATGTTTTACCATTTCTTGAAACCTGACTATGATTTAGACAATGGACTAGAGCCTTTAGCATGTGACAAAGATGTTCAGTTATTAGGCAAGTGTGTGATGGAAGGTCTTAAGCTAGTTGATGTATATGTTGAGCATGAAAAGACCAATCCTGACATTTACATACAACCAAAGCATAAAAAACTTGTAATAGAAGAGTTAAATGAACCAATAACATCAAAGGCAGGGATTACCCCAGTGCCTAAGAAAGTAGTTTTGGATCTCAATGAAGGGTGTGTAGGTAAAGATATAGGTCAAAGCAGTGGTAAAGACCAAGGGCAAAGTGTTGTAGTTGCTAATGATGAGTCTTCTCAAGTCCCTAGTCAGTTTGTAAATGATTTTTACTCTTCTTATGACCCATATGTAGAGTCACAAGATCCTAACTTTGACCCATTTGTTGACTTGGACATTATATCACCAACAGTGAATGTTCAAACAAATCCTGAGGTTGAAACAAATCCTAGTGAGAATTTTGAAACAAATCCTGAGGTTGGAATGGGTAATCCTAGTGAGACTGTTGAAAGTGAAGTTGAGGGTGAAACTAAGAGTGAAACAGAGGGTGATAGTCAAGGAGATGATGATAGCCAAGACAGTGATTTCATAGTAGATGACAATAATAATGCAGATGAGGTGGATGTTGACATGAGGGACTTTAACTACACAATTGATGAGACTGTGGAGTTTGTTGGGTGTAGAGAAAGGGAAGCAGTTGAGATTGAAGATGAAGCAGATGGAGATGATGTCAATGAATTAGAAAATGAGTATTTTGAGAGTTGATCAGGTAGTGACAGTGAAGGTAGTAGGTTAAGGAAAAAGAAGTTGAAGCAGTTAAGAAAACAAGCACATGCTAGTCAGAAAATTTACAAGACATATTTCTATGTGGGTCAAAAATTTGCAAACAGAGAAAAGGTGAAGGAGTACATTAGAGAGCATTCAATTGAGACTAGGAGAAAAATAAGAATGGAAAAGAATGACAATGAGAGAGTGAGGGCAGTATGCAAAGGTGTTGTGGAGTTTGATAGACTCCTTGAGATCGTTTTGAGCCTTAGGGTTTAACAATAACATGTACAATACGCAGCGGAATAATAAGAACATTATATGTTATTGACACAAGGTTTTTCCATTATAATAATCACTCCAAGCCTCAAATATTATTTGATCGGAATAATACGGTTACACTAAACTTGTAACAGGGATCAAAGATCCTTGAGGCTAAACTACACAAATCCTAGGCGTTTATAGGAACACGCCTACACACACACCTTTTTCTAGACGTCTACATTGAAAGACTTGTATATAAAAACCTAGACCCCATGTCTCTTTATATAGTAGAGCATTAGGGTTTACAAGATACTACGAAGGACTAAATAATAAATCTTCTTTTGCAAGCAAGTCCTTCCATCTTTTTGTAGATTTCTTTTTTGTCACTTTAAGTCCCTTTGTTTCATTCTTGTATTTATTTTGTCTCATCAAATCCAAGGAACCTAAAACCCAACAATCTTCCCCTATTTGATGATGACAAAACAAACAAAGTCGTGTACGAACTTCCCTAGACGAAGTAGCAGAAGTTGAGATGTAAACATCTCCCTAAATGAAACAAATCTTGTCTTCCTTTGTCTTCCCTTTAATCCATGCCATCGCACTCCAATATATCTTCCCCTTTTTGTTATCAACAAATAGAGAATTTAAGCAGTAGAAACTTCCCCTTGAGTGGTGCATGAACATTAAATGATTCTTCAAATCTGTAAGCTCCTTGTAATGATCACTTGTGAAGAAAACCAAATATAACAAACTTGATAAAGAAGTAGAATAACCCAAACTTGTGTCTTATATCTTGCACTATAGATGACATCGAACGTATACCCAATCTTGGTGTATAAGGAGACCGCAATCCCTTGACGATAATCACTGAGCACAATAACGTCACTCCTTTAAGTGTTATGTCAATTCTTCGTCATAACCATTGAAGCACGAACAAGTTACCTCCAAAGTGTAACACCCACTTTGAGATATGATAAGAGCACGAATCTGTGTTACTCAACTACAATATCAAATAGGTTATGATCAATCATCTTCGTAATCACCTATTCAATAAATTTCCAAAACGAGCCTTTTAAATCCTTTGAGAACAAAAACCAAACTCCTTGTGTGTGAAAACCAATCTTGTGTGTGTCGTCCAACATCTTACAAACCATCTAAACTTCAAACTTTAGCCGAGAACCAAAAACCATATACTGTCCGATATCGAGCATAACAAGTAGTACAAAATACTTTATCGGACAAAACAAACATTACAATAGGAGTTACCTGCAACAAATCTTATTATTCCATGCCACTGACCTAAGTTCCACATGCACTTGTCGACAATTTATGGAGTACAAGGTTTTGTAAATATCAATATTGACATTCACATGATCTTTAAATCTTTTCAAGCTGCAACTGTGATATACTCCTTTTCTTGACCAATAATATTGACATGCTGCCTGTGTAACCAAACGCCCTTTCAAATCACAATTAATGTAAACCATCTTCAATCATCAAAATAATTAACATTAAATAGAACCCTTGAAACGAAAGTGCAACAATAGGTAGCATTCACACTCAAATTCCCTTTCATAATTAGCAATGTACACAAGCAGCTTCCATATTGCGTTTAATATCCTTGACACCCATTGGTAGCATAAACGAAATCGCAGCAGTTAACAAATGATGTAGCAGTAAAATCTCCAAACGCAGCAATGGTTCGAATAACACTATCAGTGGAACGAGATAAGCTAGCAATGGTTTCGAGAATCACTAGCAGTGGTTACCAATCAAAGGCAGTGGTTACAACCTCGAGTAGTAGTTACATTATGCTAGCAGGGGTTTCGAGAAGCTTGTCAGTGGTTTCGATAGAACTATCAGTGGTTTTGAGAAGCTTGTCAGTGGTTACATCTTCCAGCAGTAGATACGTCGAATGATAGCAGCAAAACTTCGATCATAGCGAGCAGTATAACTAGCAGCTGTAACGTGATATGTTGCAGTACTAACTTTAAAAGTAATGATACATGTATAAAACTAGTAACCTTACTCTCAAAGCCAGTAACCAGTCAAAAAAAAAAATTAGAAGACATACTCCTAATAAACCGTAGCATAAAATATCAACTTCAGTAACCTTAGTCGAATGATGTGCTTGTACCCTTACTCCTGTTTGCATGTAATACAATTGGTTTATAGATTAAAATAATTAAAACCTTCCATCACATGACCAATTCATAAAGAAATAGAAACCTTCTATCACGTGACCTGGTACGAGGTAATCGGCACCGTCCCATATATTAAATTTAGCACGAGGTAAATTTAATTGATCAACCAATTAGAGATAAGCATGAATCAACTAATCATTAATTTGAGAAACCTTACACCTCTCAACAAAAATTATAAAGAACAAAACCTCAAAAATTCGAAAATTTTACCCGTTTTCTGCAGTCATATTCAACATTGAATAACTTTTGATTACGAACTCAGATAGACAATCCCTCCGGTGAAAAGTTAAATGAATATATAGAGAACGTCCACCGAAAATTTCGTCACGATCCAACGGTTAACGAAAAAGTTATGATCGTTACAAAACAGTGCTGCAGAAACATATACGAAAAATTTCAGCTTCGAATTTTTTCTTCTTTTCGCCATTCTTCGACCAATAAAACCTTGTGAATCCCTAGGTAACGAGCTCCCCAAGCTCTGAAACCAATTGTGGAGTTTGTTATACTCCATGGACCGTTTAGAGCGCTAGGAATTAACAATAACAAAGACTATAACTTGCACAGCTGAATAAACTAATCAATACTTTGTTATTGAACAAGGTTTTCATCATCATCTCTAATGACTACAATTACAAACACCAGCTCTAATTCTACTTGATCAAGGTAGAACGTGTTACCTCCTGTAACATGGATCTATGATCTAGAGCTGTTAAACCAAAACCCGACCTAACCTAGTCTAGGCGTTTATAAGTCTATACGCCCTAGACTTACACACACTTTTCCTGATGCTACATTGTGGAAGACACACATATATATAGCGACCTGTCGTGTTTCTCCATATCGATTTGGAACAACATGAAATTCAAAGAATGCATGTGATACCTCAAATAAAGATTCCATTATTGAAGTACGAGGTAAGAAAAAGAAAATCACATGCTCTTTTCTACAAATCATGCCCACGTGATATCCAAACCAAAAGTCCTTACCGACCAATTAATAATTAGTATGAGGTAGGAATAAAATACCAACAATTTAATGAATTGATAGACCCATGATCTTGAATGATTAATAAATAATAGCAAAGAATCAACAGATTTACCAATCAGATCAAAGCTTCGATGCACAAGTCGACAACACCTCTACGTATTATATTATAAACCTTATAAATTGAATTTCCGAAAAACCTTTATGCAGCAGACTTCGACGATCTATAACTTTCAAACCAATGCTCAGATGGAAGAAAATTTAACTGGTCTAGGATGATTTATGAAGGGTTAGTGCAGAATCTTAGGAAGAAGGGAAAATATTATTTGTATCCTCGCTTTGTTCAATTGCTTGTGGAACATCAAATTCAGGATCCTATTGAACATGTTAGAGAGTTTGAGGTACATCACATGATTCCTCGAGTGTTTGCCTATATGAGGAATCTGCCACAGAATGTTGTTATTAGAGATGTTCCTTTGTTTCCTCATATGCTTAATTTTCCTTCTGATTCTGAGATTAATGAGGCTAGCAGAACACAGGGCACTCAGCTTCCTCAGGCTAGTGCTAGTGGTGTGGTTAATGAGGCTGTCACACGGTGTGGAGGTGACATGATTGGAAGGGCTTCCACTACTGATCCATGCTTAGATGCTGGTCAGGATAGTGGAAACATCAATAAGACCCAACCTTTGGCAACTCCTAATGTGGAAAGTTCTTTAGAGCTTAACACAGGTGGAGGTATCCCTAGCCAACTGGCTACTACAGGGTACATAGATGATCAGGCTCGGTCTGGTGCTATGTCTTTTATATCCAAGGATTCACCGCTCGGAGCAGTTAACACAGCTCGAAGTGATGAGGATAGATTGGAACCTGATACTGAATTGACGGTTGATGACTATGTACATGAGGACTTTTTCGATGATCCACCTCTCGGACCAGATAACACAGGTCGAAGTGGGGAGGATATTCTTGAACGTATAAATGAATTGACGGTTCAGTGTTCTAAAATGGAGGATAAGATTTCTAGTCTACAGGAGGTCACTGTGCTTCAGGGTAAAACTATTCGGAGATTAAAGCATCGGGTCTTGGTTTTGGAAAGAGTGAAAAGACCTGGACTTGCTGTTTTGAAAGCTTTGAGGCGTATGAAAAAGAAGGTGAACTCTTCTCCTACTCTGAATGTGGATGATGTATCCAAACAGGGGAGGAGTGATGGCATGACTTCAGGGGAGGCTGGGAATGTATCTGTTGGTGTTACTATGGAAGAAGATGTTGACAGTGGAGATCAAGAATTTGTAGTTTCTGATAAAGCTGGGAATGCTGTTGTTCTTGAAGAATTGAGGAATGTTGACATAGTACAGAACACAACCACTGATGGCATATCTGAAACCCTGGTTAGTACTTTTGTAACCACTGATGTTGTTTCAGATTTGGCTATTGTTTCTACTACTGTCATACCCACTGCTATTACAACTACTTCTACTATTGTTACAACTTTTTCTGAATTACCATCTAAGCCTAAAGAAGTAGAGAAAGAGGCTGCAAGTACATTGATTAATTTGAGCAAAACATCATCAATACCTACATCAATAATTGCACCTGTTTTATCTATTCAGTCTACTGCTACTAAATCAAAAGGTAAACCAAAAGGTAAAAGTTTGGTTATTGGTGAACCCTTGAAGAAGAATATTGTCAAATCTAATGTTGGAAAAGGCAAAGAAGTAGTACTGAAGTTCAAAAATAAAACAGAACAAGAGGCTTATGATAGAGAGCTTGCTAGAAGTATGGAAGAGGAGGACAGAGCAGTTTTGGAAAAGAGAAAGAATGATGAAGAAGAAGCTAGTCAGAAGATATTAGCTATATGGTATGAATCTCAAGAATATCTTAAAGCTTCAGAATTGATCAATGATGAATATACAGTACAAGAATGGGCTTTGTTCGATGATGAAGAAAAGGCTAAACTTCTGGGAATGTTGGCAAAGAAGGTTAGTAGAGGAAAGAAGAAAATTGTAAGAAAGAAACCTCCTTCTATTGCTCAGTTGAGGAATGTTTTGATGAGGATTATCAAAAATTCTGGTATATATATTTCTGAAAATCTTACTACCTGTTCATTTAAAAGAATTTTGGAAATCTATGAGAGATGTATGAGACTTAATTATGATGACTTCTGTCCGATGGATTCTCAAAAGGAGAAAGAGTGGATTGAAGAGCAAGATGCATGGATGCAAAGTAAACGAAAAAGAAAATCTGAGGTTCAGGAGACATCTGATTCTAAGAAGTTGAAAGTTGTTGCAGAAGTGAATCAAATCATTTCTTATGAGTTTAATCTTTTAGATGGAAGTGAAGGAGTGTGGAAAATTCAAAGACTAAATAATGACATTTCAGAGTATAACAAATTTTCACAAATGCTTCAATACTTTGATAGAGATGATTTGATGAATCTTTGGGTACTTTACAAGAATAATTTTGGTGAAGTACGTCCAGATGATTATCATGAGAGGCTGATGTATCATAATTTGAAGATTCTATTTGAGCCTACTCATGATGAACCTGAATGGCAAGGACTCTACAATGGTCAAGTTACTCGTTGGTTTTTATATCAAACCTGTGGAGTTCATGTTTTAACCGTTTCTGGACAGATTATTTATATGCTTGTAGAAGGTGAATATCCTAAATTGAATAATCATCCAGGAATCATTGCTCAGATGTTGAAATCGGGTTGTTTCAAGATGTTATTGTCCTATGATAATCAAGCTTATGACTTGTTGAAGAAGTATGAGAAGATACTTAAAAGTAAGTGTTTGGTTACATCCTCCACATCAGATGTTTTGAGCTTAAAAGAAATTTGATAATTCTGTTAGAATCTATCAAGTTTAGGGGAGGATTGTTGGGTTTTAGGTTCCTTGTATGATGAATTACTTTAAGTAATGGAACCACGGACAAGCTTGAAGACAACCACGGACTGAAGAAGTGTAACCACTGATGAAGATAACCGCGGCTAGTAGTATTGTGTAACTGCTGATAGTATATTGTAAGCACTGCTAGTTTCATATAGTCGGTTAGTTTATTGTATCAGATAAATATGGAAAAGATATTTATCTTGTAGGTTACGTATTGTATATTGTATAGGACTCCTTAGCCTATAAAAGGAGGTCCTTGGCTAGGTTAGATATACGTATGTTTTATATCTAAGGTCGATACACTTCAAGGTTGCAAAACCCTAATACTGTAAGAGTATTCGTATTAATAAATAATATTGAGGTGTTGATTGTTAACTGTTCTTCTTCTTAAGATCAAGTGTTAAATTCCGCGTAATACTTGATAAGCTTTTGTTACAAGTCAGTTTCTATATTAGATCGTTTGCTTAACTGGGATCAACAAGTACAATTTGCATTATCAATAACAAGTACAATTTGCCATTCTTCGACCAATAAAACCTTGTGAATCCCTAGGTAACGAGCTCCCCAAGCTCTGATACCAATTGTGGAGTTTGATAGACTCCTTGAGATCGTTTTGAGCCTTAGGGTTTAACAATAACATGTACAATACGCAGCGGAATAATAAGAACATTATATGTTATTGACACAAGGTTTTTCCATTATAATAATCACTCCAAGCCTCAAATATTATTTGATCGGAATAATACGGTTACACTAAACTTGTAACAGGGATCAAAGATCCTTGAGGCTAAACTACACAAATCCTAGGCGTTTATAGGAACACGCCTACACACACACCTTTTTCTAGACGTCTACATTGAAAGACTTGTATATAAAAACCTAGAACCCATGTCTCTTTATATAGTAGAGCATTAGGGTTTACAAGATACTACGAAGGACTAAATAATAAATCTTCTTTTGCAAGCAAGTCCTTCCATCTTTTTGTAGATTTCTTTTTTGTCACTTTAAGTCCCTTTGTTTCATTCTTGTATTTATTTTGTCTCATCAAATCCAAGGAACCTAAAACCCAACAGGTGTTATCCCTTCTCTACCAGCTGGTGAAGTCAATGATTGTGGGCCAACTCAGTCCACTGGGCCAAGTCAAGAAAAAGGCCCAACTGAGGGTGGAAAAGGCCCAAGGAAGAAGGTAATCATTAATGGGGGTAAACCTAATAGACAAAAACTATTGGATGATAGTAAATGTCCATGGGTTCTGTTAGTTTCCAAGGTCAAAAAGACTGAATCTTGGGAGGTAAAAACATACAAGTCAGTCCATAAATGTCTACAGGAAAGAGATAACCTTTATGCCACCTACAATTGGTTCTCAAAGGAATTAGTTGAGCAGTTGAAAACAAACCCTAATATACCTGTTAGAGCTGTTCAAGAGCAACTATAAAAAAACATGAACTAACTATTTCAGAAAGTAAGGCATTTAGAGCTAAGCAAGAAGCTGAAAGGAAATTAAGGGGTGATTACACACATCAGTATAAGATGCTAAGAGATTATGTGTTGGAATTGCAACAAGCTAATCCAAACACAACTGTCAAGATCCATGTTCAAGCTGAAGCAGATCATCAAGTCCCAACAAGAGTTTTTAAGAGAATCTATATATGTTTGGGGCCTTTGAAAGCTGGATTCAGAGCTGGGATGAGGGAAATCCTTGGATTAGATGGAGCATTCATGAAGGGTCCATACCCAGGACAACTTTTGACAGCTGTGAGTATTGATCCAAACAATGGGATCTATCCATTGGCATATGGACTTGTTGAGATAGAAAACACAGAGTCATGGACATGGTTTCTCAATCAACTTGGAGATGACCTAGATCTGTACAGGAATTCCAACTTCACTTTCATAAGTGACAGGCAAAAGGTACTAACTTAACTAGTTAATTTGATTTCAATGTAATTAATTAATTCCTTAACTTACTTAACTAATTAATTGTTTCCAACTGCAGGGTATTATACCAGCAATTGCAAAATTGTTTCCATGTGCAGAGCACAGATATTGTGTGAAACATATTCATGAGAATATGAAGTTGAAGTGGAATGGTACTGCATACAAGGATATGCTATGGAAAGCAGCAACTGCAACAACAGTCCCAGAGTTTCAAGTTGCAATGGAAGAGTTGAAAGCTTTCAAGAAAGAGGCTTATGACTGGTTGAATCTCATTCCTCCACAACACTGGTCAAGATCACATTTCTCAGGTATATAGTATTCTTACTTTAACTGATTTCATAGTATCTGTTGATCTAATATTATCTAAACAACAAACTCCTTAAACAGAGAGAGCCAAGTCAGATGTTTTATTGAACAACATGTGTGAAGTCTTGAATGCCAAGCTAGTAGGGGGTAGAGACAAGCCTATTATTTCCACATTGGAGTTTGCCAGGGAGTATCTCATGAGAAGGTATTATACATTCCATCTGCTATTCAATTGTCATTCCATGTAAGTACTTAGATTGCAATACCTAATAATAGAACTTGCCAGGATTGTCAATGTTAACAAAGTTATTGCAAGGTGTGATGGACCACTCACACCAACTGCTACAAGAATTTTGAAGGAAAATGCAGCTCAAGCTAACAAGTATACTGTTAGCTGGAATGGAGGTGAGTTATACCAGGTAAGTGGTCCATGGAATGACCAGTGTGTGGTAAATGTTGTTGCTAGAACCTGTACTTCTAGAAGATGGGAATTGACAGGCATCCCTTGCAAACATGCTGTTGCAACAAATTGGAACATGTCACTTAATCATCAAGAGGTTGCATTACCAGAGGAATGGGTACATCCATGCTATAGGTTAGAGACTTGGAAGAAAGTATATTCTTTTCATATAAACCCAATCAGAGGTCCTGTCCATTGGCCCAAGTGCACTGTTCCAACTAGTCTGTTGCCACCAAAACATAATCCACAAGTTGGAAGACCAAGGAAAGAAAGAAAAAGGTCAAAGACTGAAAGGGATTTTAAGATAGTTAATGATGGTAAGCTTTCAAGAGGGCACAAGACTGTAACTTGTGACAAATGTGGGTCAAGAGGTCACAACCAAAGAACCTGTACTGGACCAAGAATGCCAAAGTCAAAAAAGAGAAAAAAAATGCAAGCAAAGGGGTGGATTTGGATTCTGATACTCCTGCAGGTTCACAATTAAAGACAAGAGCAGATAGTCAAGATAAGGGGAAGGCACCAGCAACAGAAGATGGTGCATCAAAGAATAGAGCACCAAGGAAGAAGGTGGTTGTGTTAGGTTGAAGTATTTGTCATGTCTGTGTTTGATAGTGTATGTTATGATTATGTTTGTTATGTCTGTGTTTCTAGTATGTCTTATGCACAATGTCAATTAAGTTGTTTTGGATGTTTATGGCATTATATGCCTTGAAACTTGATTGATTAATGGTATGGTTGCTTTAGACTTTAATTTGTTTGACTTTAATTTGGTATGTAATTTTGTTTGACTTTAATTTGGTATGTACAGATTCTTTTGGTAATTTGGTAATTGTAAACATGAAAGACCAAGAGCATTGCACTAACTTATTTAAAATAGGTTCAAGTGAACATGAAAGACCATAAAAAACATACATAAAGTAAACTGAAACATTAAAAGACCATAAAATAGGTTCAAGTACACATGAAATACCATAAAAGCACTGTACTAACTTATTTTAGGTGGTACTACATACTACTGCAACCATGAAAGACATGAAAGACCAGTGCTTCTAAGATAAGACCATAAACCATGAAACACCACTGCTTCTAACCCATCCTTTTCTTTCCCTTCCCCTTCCCTTTTGGTGCTGCAATTTCAGTTGGTGCAACATAAGGTTTGACACCAAATTCTTCAAGAGTGGCCTTTGCAGGCAATCCTAGCACTTTAGTCCTTGCATCAAATAGAAGCTTTTGAATCTGTTTTTGGGTTAGTGGCTTATCATCATCCTTTGCATTTGAACTTGGTTCAACAGGAAAAGAGCTTGAGCCCACCTTTGGTCCATAAAACTCTATCTCATCAGGTGGTACCACATACTGCAATGGAAAATACCCTGTCCATGTGTTACCTGAACTTTTGTCATCAGTACTTTGAGATGTGTCACTTGAAATGCAGATTACTTCTGAAAACAAAATAATGCAAAAAAAAAAAAAAAAAAAAAAAAAAAAAAAAAAAAAAAAAAAAAAAAAAAAAACCCAATAAAACATAAGTATGTTTAACATATAAGAGATGGAAAAGGAACATGAAGATGTATATAACCTTTCATCTTGTTGGAACCCTTGTTTCCTGAACTCATCTTTGCAGCAATTATGAATAGGTTAGGAAGATGTTTGATATGGTTTTGTATTATCCATATGTGCCCTTATATAGAGGTGTGGTAATGTAGAAATTGCAAGAATGCAAGTAAACTGTATACCATTAAATTGCAAGAATGCAGCAAAGTGCCATTGATTCATTGACTGCATCAATGTAGAAATAGTGTTGCATTGATAAAAGTGACTGCATATGCATAAAAGTGAGAAAATGAAATAGTAAAATTCATAAAAGTGACTGCAATATGTAGAACAGTACATTGCAATAATGCTACAAAGCTTGTTTTCATTACAATGGTGCTACATAACAGACACAAAATACATCTAACATTAAACACCCAAAATACATCTATCTCTTAACACCCAAATACTACACTGCTAGGTCAATATGTTATACATTACAGACACAAACAACAAAATACATGAAATCATAACATACTTCTTCAATGTTGATCTTTCTTGCTCCATATTTTGTAGGATTTCTTGATGGTTGTTCAAAGACCTTAATAACCCAGGTATAACTACCATTGAACGATGGCACATTTCTGGGTCCACCCAATCAACAAATCTGTTACAATCCTGTAAAACAAAATTAAACAACAAATCATGTAAAACAAAATTAAACAACAAATACTGATATTGTTCAATTACAAACTAAAACCATTAACACATACAATTTGGGAACAGGCATAAAACCTTCGACCTGGGTTTCTATTTGTCCATGATGTTTTCATAACTGCAAGTGTTTGGCAACGAGGACATCTAACCATGATTTTGATTTGATTTGAGAAAACCCTTTGTTTTGAAAATGGTGGTGGAACGAATGGGATTTAGGTTTATGTGGGTGGGTGGGAAAAAGGGGAGACATGTATATAGGGTTATTAGTTGGGGCGGGAAAAAGGGGAGACAAGAAATGACGGATATGCCCTTAGGGGTTAAGTGACTTAACTGACGTTATCTTGAGTTGGTGGGCCCAGATGGACGGAGGGACGAACGGTGCATAACGTTTCACACTTAAGGACGTACGGTGCAATTTTTTTGGTCAAATGACTAAACCCTGCGGTCAACGCAAACCACAGGGACGAACGGTGTAATTTACTCTAGTTTTAATTTCGAAGTTTATGTAATTTTTAACTTTCGTATATTTGTGTTTTTAATAATTGTAGTTTATGTACTATTTTAATTTCGAAGTTTACGCAATGTTTTAATTTCGTACGTTCGCGTTTTTATTTTCATTAGTTACGTTTATATATTTTGTAAAAAAAAAAAGAGTAAACATGAGTGTCTTGTCAATAAAAAGGTGAGTGAAAATGAGTGGAAGAAAAAAAAGAGAGAAAGATGATGTGACGGGAAGGTGTAAAGTGACTTATAGACTTATAGTATACCTTGCTTTCCCGCCTTATCTCTCCGTTAACAAAAACTGACAACTCCCTTATATACTCTAAAAAAAACGCAAATTAAACATAAGCTAGAAACTGAAACAAACTACTCAAGTCCATTTCTCGTCAGCATTATCTATTTCTCAACAACAACAACATCAAAATACAACAAATTAAACAAACTACCCAAAAACCCAGGTTAAACAAAATTTCGACAACAATTATCCATTTTCATCAGCATGAAAATCAAATCCTTAAACCTTGATTAAACAATTAACAAAACCCCTAATCACAAAACCTTAATCCCAACAATTGGCCCGTCTTTCACAATGGGTTGCGTCATCTTAGTAATCAGTACACTTTCCCTAGGGATATTAGTGGTTCACTTGACCAGGGTCCTTCAACAAGCTCATGTAGGTTTGACTAAACTCGGAGTTACCATGAAGAGTTCCAACACAGTTACAATGTCGGGTTTGACTTTTCACGAGAAATGTTGGCCCCACAACTGAATTTACAGTAGAATTATGTGAATGTACAGATGGACGGAATGGGGCAAAACCAATGGCAGATTGTTGCGTTGGATTTTTCGTTTGGGTTGAGAAATATAGATCTTGACGATGGGTGTTAACGGTTTATAGTTTATACACACCGACCATCGAACGGGCAGTGAGCTGGTTACACAGATGAAATAGTATTCGGTTGTAATCACGTATGTTAAGAAGGAATTTTTTTTTAGATTTGGAGTCTATAACACTTTGGAGTGAGGACCCAAGACCGATCGAGATCGAGAAGACCGATCGGACCGATCGAATCGAAGGACCATCGGTCCGGTCTCGATCCCAACATTTTTTTTTATTTCGGTCTTGGTCCGGTTTGGACCGGTCTTACGTAGGGACGAAACCATAGGGTGTTCCGGAGAGTCCCGGGACACCCATGAATTTTTTCTCGTAGTGTTACTTTTGTTTAAAAACTTCTATTTTTCATAAATGCACCTGGTCCCAAAAAGTTGTGCATGTAATCTTGTTTGATTTCTCATAAATGCACCTCATGACTTTGTCTTCTGGTTTCGTCCCTGGTCTTACGTAATAACCGACCATTATGCCGGTCGAAGGACCAGACCAACCCGAACCGGACGGAACACATTCGGTCCGGTCCTCGGACTAGGGTTTTGGTCAAATTCGGTCTCGGTCCGGCCTGATTTTGGTCGGGCGGTCCGGTTTTGGACTGATGCTCACCTTTAAAGCTATAGCACAGAGAAGTAGTTTTGAGTAAGTGGTTTAGGAATAGTTTGTTAATAGAGAGATAAGGGAGATATTAGGATGATTGATGGGTTTCGCGTGTTTGTGATTTTGGTGGATTTGGGTGTTTTTTTTTGCATTTTTGGGTTTATTTTTTTTGATGTTGTATTAAAAATAAATATAAATTCAATAGAAAGTCAAATGAGGAAGAAGACGAGTGCATATTAGTTATTTCGCATGCCATTGACCAGTTAAGTGACACAATTTACAGCCAAACATCCACAATAGTGGTGTAACTTGCAGTTTTATCTTTTCGATGGCTGAACATGCATTTTTTGTTATACTTAAAGACACTTTTTGCAGTTTACTATGACAGTTAAGAATAGAGTTAAAATATGCGTCAATTATCTAATAACTTTTCACGTAACAATACTTCGAGTGAGATTAATGTCCACAATTTAGTGGTTGCCCACCAAAAACAAATGCGATGCTTATGCGAGTGTGGGAAAACGTACAGTTTACTTGTGTGTTTGCATCTAAACAATAAGTTTTGTTAACAATAACTTTTAGAGCAGTGATTAGGATATCAAATGTTACTACGATTTATCATAGGAAATGAACTCTTCCAGTCGCAATCGAGTATCCATAGTGTACCTATTTATTTCGAGATTGCATCTATAGTTTTAGAAGTTGCCATCCAATGATAATCATTTATTAATGATTATGTGATAGAATAACTTTTCTTAACCACATCCTTAAAAACTTTCATTAGCAACACCCTAAAAAAGAATAATAATAACAAAAATAAAATATCAAGTTTAGCACATTATCATTTACACCCATATCGTAAAGATAGATCCAAACCAATAATCTTAGCCGATTAAATCAAAACAACATCGACTTTGTCGTTAACAATAAAAAAAACATCACACTCCCATTACAACACAAACTATTCACAACTCAAGTACATCTCATATATTCTCCCATGCAAACACAAAACATCACAACATCCTCAACAATGTCACCACAATTTCTCACCACCTTCAAGTACTCAGACAGCCTAACCATCGTCGCAACGTCCTTCTTAACTGCGGTCGTCTGTGAAGCAATCTCATGGCTCTTGATCTACCGTCGCACGTCCTACAAATCCCTCAAAACCGCGATAGACAAAGCGTCCAAAAAACTAGAAACCATGAAAGCAGACAGCATGGTCACCAAGAAAAACAAGACAAAGAAAATAGATCGTGTTGAAACAACGTTAAAAGAGTCTACTAGAGATTTGTCTTTGTTTAAATTTAAATCTGGCGCGGTTGTTGCGTTAGTTATGTTTGTTGTGTTTGGTTTGATGAATAGTTTGTATGAAGGGAGAGTTGTTGCTAAGTTGCCGTTTGTTCCGTTTAAGATTGTTCAGAAGATGAGTCATAGAGGGTTGAGAGGTGATGATTACACGGATTGTTCTATGGCGTTTTTGTATTTTTTGTGTTCGATTAGTATTAGGACGAATTTGCAAAAGTTTTTAGGGTTTTCACCGCCTCGTGGAGCTGCTGGTGATGGTTTGTTTACTGTTCCTGATGCATCCAAGACTAATTGATGAAGTGAGATCTAGGGTTCTATACATTGGTTAATCAATTTTTGTATAGATTTTATTTTATTCCACCATTGTTTTGCCTATTTAGTTTTGTCATAAGTAATGTAATATCTAGTGCATTGTTTCGAATTATTTATTACATTGTTTTGATCTAATCAGATTGCAGATTGTCCCTGTTTTTATTGATTTAACCTATGATTAAATATATAGTTATATCAAGCTGGCCATTAACCAATGGTTTCAGTCCTCCGTCCAAAATAACCAATGGTTTCACTTGAACACGCTTAACTCTACAGGTTCCGGCGCAGGAGGATGGCCAAGGCAAGTCAACTCACAAGCTAGTCGGGACTCCCTTGAAAATTATTTAAGCAGAGTTTTGCAAAACTTGCGCCGTAAAGGGCCTTATTGACCTTATGTTTCATATGGAGTCTTTCATAAAGAACTTCTAATGTACATAATCAAGTCGAGCCAAACTCGAAAATTAATTCATTGAGCTTGAAAATTGACACTGAATAAAGATTTAGTTGAGTTTTATTGCTTAATATCAAAGACTGATTCAACCTCAAGCTGCTTGAAAATGTTTTTACTCCACTTGGCTTGATTACACCACTAGCGACCTAGCATGAGCATGTAAAAACACTCCTGTTGTGAAATACCCAGGATTCGCCACAACACCTATTGATTTGCTACTCTTTAAACCAAACACGTCCTGATTCAAAAAAACAAATTTCCCTTCGGACACTACACCATTGTGTTTATTCATATCTGGGGCACAGTCACTAAATTTGATTAAACGCAGGATTCAGTCGAAAATGAACCTGAAAATGGAAAAAAGAGCCAACAACCTGATTTGTACAAAATTAAGTTCCTACAAAACCAACCAAAAACACCTTTATACACAAACACACAATCCCAATCCCTATCAAACACTACCATCTATTTCTATTCTTTTACTTGCACAACTCATCACCCAAACAGTCTATGCTGAAATTATACAAAGTCCTTTGTTTGTCCATTGCCGTTCCACATCTCGAATACATCAGCTCCTTGGCTGTCCCTACTCGACTCTGATGCCTCAGTTTTAGTTCCTTGCGACTTCCTTAGCTTTGCTACAAGAACCCACATGTTAGCAAGCTCGTTTTCAAGATACGCCTCTCTTTGTTTGGATTCTTCAACAGTTCTTTGTAGGTCGGATTCTATTTGATCCTTTTCAGACAGCACGGCTTCATAAGACATTTCCCTTTCCCTACTTAAAGCGAGTTCTCTCCTTAATTCTGATTGTGTAGGACTTGCTTCTTTTTGTCTGAAATGGGTGCTGTCTTTACGTCCATTCTTAGCGGGGCCCGAGAGTCTACGATTGGTAGGGGAGTTCTTGTGTGATGCTAGTTCAGCCGAGAGTCTCTCGTTCTGGGTCATTAGTTTTGAAACTTCTTCAGATAGTGCTTTGAGCTCAACTGCAGCGGCTGAGGCTAATCCTTTGGCGTATGAGCTTTCTTCTGCTAGTTTTTTGTTTCGAGCTTCTGAATGCTCATTTGACTCGATTAGTTCAGCTACTTTTTGTTTGAGTTCTTTAACCTCGAGTGCCTGGTTTAATTGAATAGCATTAGTTCTCATATGCTGGTTAGATTACTAAAGGAGGAATGTCATTAGTTAACAACCAAATTCACAATTATCCGGTATGATTGCTAAACTTGTTTTTGTACACGTTTAGTCACGTCTCAATGTTGCAAAGTTCCAGTAAATTTTGAGAAATACCATAATGCCCTTAAACACTTGTTTTAGCCAATGTGGACAATTTTGTGTGAATAAGAAACTCAAGATCGCATGAAACAATGAAGATTGCTGACAAACCATATCAAAATTGTCGTATGAGTCCTGCAATAAAGTTCTTGATGCAACAAAATTCTAAGTAATTTTTCGTTGAATTACCAAGATTTGCTAATATACCCATGAGCTTTATAGGTGATTTATTTATTTTATTTTTTTCAAGTATTGACCAAATTGAGACACTTTTCTACCGACCAATCATATACTAAAAAAGGTTTACTGACCAAATTAGAACATCGGTAAAATTAGGTTGCTATTTAATAACATCGACGCATTTATCAGCTCAGTTAGTTTTTCACAGCATAAATTTGTGCTAGCTGGTTTGATATTGGACATGAAAATGCAAGCAGTGATATGGAAATGAACCTGAGCTTGACGAAGCGACTTTATCTGTGCATCTTTCTCTGCATCAAATTGACTCCGTGCATCAGAAAGTTGTTGTTTCAAGGAGTTGATCGTATCTTGTAGCCTTTCACATTCATTGATCTGGATAAAACATGAAGTCTCACATATAAGTATAAACAAGAATAACTATCATGTTCTACTGTAAATATCAGCATTCTCTTCCTACCTTTTGGTTGAGCTGCTCTTGAAGTACTCGATTATCCCCGACTTTCACCTGGTAAAAGATACAGTAGAACATTTCTCAAACTAGAGCAAACTTTTATAAAAAATAAACATGACAAAACTTCACTTCAATGTTCCTTTACTGTTTTGATCAGTGCTAGTTCAAATAAACTATTTCTGCCTTTTTGGCACAAGAATAAGCTATATAACTTCACAGGAATTAAAAGATTACCCCTAGACCGTTAAATTGTTATTTTGACAACTACTTGCTATGTGTGTGTGTGTGTTCTCCAAGACAAACATACCTCAAGCTCCAAGGACTTCTCATTCAATTGTGCTTCAAGCTCAGAAACAGACTGCATAAGATAGAAAATTCAGCTTAGGATGGAAATATTAGACTAAGAAGTGGAGACATGTTATAGGGGTTGATCTGAATCATGTTCTGGAGCTAAGGTCGCAATATTCAGTTTTTAGTATTAAAATAAACAGATTCTGCATTTGATTAGCTGACTATTTAGGTGTCAAGTAAACATTCTCATACCAGCCACAACAATGAAACTGACTGTGTAAGGGTATAATCTTCTTACTTTTTGTATTATGTCCTTGAGCATATTTTAATTTATTTTTTCTATACAAAAAATGTCCATTTTGGTCAGCTTATCAATTTAAAATTTTGAAATGACCAGGATTTGTCAGACGCTAGAAAAGCTGAATATTACAACTTAGAAAGTAGAAGTACGCCCAACACTCTAGTCTCTACGGCCTGTTTTGTTACGGGTGATCATCTGGTTCTGAACTTCAATTATTTAGTATCACAAAACCATTTTCAAAACACACATCCAAATAAAGGTAGTGCCACTTACATGTGCTTGTTCAACTTCATCCATCTTGTCACGAGATGATACAATGGAGTTATTAGCACTTTTTTCTTCCAAAAGTTGAATCTGATCATTCTTCAGTTTAATTTGTTCATTCAATTGGGTGATCTCCGCCTGTAGGATATCAAGTAATTCTCATCAGTAAACAAACACCATTAAAAGGTGATGACAGATTCAAGTTATTACATTTATAAATTCCCTCTCAGAGTCTCTTGATGGATCCTGTGATAATCGCTTTAGAGCACTTAAATGAATAGCCATCTCCTCTGACAAAACCTTTTGCTGTTCTCTAAGGAGGTCAATTTGGTCAATGGTCTTGATGCTAATCTGTCAATCACATACAAAGTTGGTTTATTAGATCTGGACTAAGAGGAAGACACTTTAGCCTTGGAAAACAAAGTTGAAAAAAAAAAAAAAAAAAAAAAAACACACAAAAAACACAAAAAAGGAATCTAGATATTGTGCAAGCAACCTTACATCTGTAAAGCCAGAAACCACCCAAGAAAAATGAAAAAGAAAGAAGTAGAACACATTCACCATAATTGGTAAGACAGATGGACAGGTTGTAATTAAACTCACGAGAAAAAAAGGTTGAATGGAAATCGAGATTGACCAAAAGCGCATTTCTCAATGATTTGAAGAGGTCATCACTAGAATAACTTTTGTAATCATGACACATTAGAATTTTCATAAAAAAATTAGAACATAAAGTGTTTTAAATCAGCCATTCAGCCGGACCCGTGTGCAAATACTCGTAACCCAACCTGCCCATTTTGCCACCTCTACTTGTAAGCCTTTTGTAGCTCTGTGAAAATTCCATAATACCTGTGAGTACAAGCAGTTCTAAAGTGGCTCGGTGTTCTGATAAAGAATATCTGAACAGAAACCAGATATCTAGAATTTCCACTTTTGAACGCCGGTTGTTACAAAGTTCTACCTAATATTCCCTTGTTCAATAAATGTACTGTTGAATTTATTCAAGTACATGCAAATAAAGACTGAAGTGAAAAGGCTTACAAGAGGACTCTCATGTTGCAAAAAGGCGTCGTCATTGATTTCTAGATGCTGTCTTGCTCCAGGTGAAAATTCAGCAGATCTGCACTCCGATAGCAAAGATTGTGAATGTCTGGATTCAGTAGGGTTATCTGCTGGGGGAGTTGAAGGTGTGCTGATAGATTTTGCACCACTTGATTTATCGCTGGTACTAGTCAAAGCCCCAGAGATACTGTCTCGTCTCTGATAAAATCAATAATACAATTAATGAGAACTTAAAGCCGTAAACAATACATAAACACGGACATAGTGGACAGAAAAGTTCAAAAACATATTGATTAATTAGCGAACTGTAATCTGCGACAATAATAATATAACGACAATAACAGTGTACCTTTTCATGTGTGGCATCCAATTATAGAATGTCTTTATATAAATTTATTGCAACAAAAAGGATACATTTACCGAGATACATAAAGGTAAAATATATGCTATCGTTTATTATGCAGTAAGTACTTATTCTCAGTAAAAATACACTTGTTGTAACAAGTATGTGTGGAGGGTATAATGCCATTACTTTACCAGGAAATCGTTTGTTAAGATATATGCGGTATTCATCCATTTAAGATTTTTCGAAACAAAATTAATAAGAACACTTTTTCCGGGCAAAGATAAATAAAATAAGAATAGATGGACCTAACCTAACTTGCAAATTGTTCTAGATATATTGAAGTGCCATGTGTCACATACTTAAGACGCACATACTGACCCTAATAAACAAAGCAAGAATTGCATAGGAGACTGACCCGTGGTTTCAACCAATTGAGTAATCCAGGCTTTTTGGTCTTTTTCTCCTCCTTCAGTGCATCATTATTATTTTCCACATTTCCATCAAGAGAGACATACAACTCTGCATTATCTTCATCCAAAATTAAGTCCCGCTTCCGGTGCGGGAGATATGCAAGCTGGTCATCGTAAGAGATCAATAATTTTACATAATTAGTGTTTAAATAAAATAATAAGTCAGCATATGATGTTTCTGACATATTGACCATAATTCCATATCACTATATCAAGGTATTTACATGTAAAACAGATAAAAATCAATACCTCTTCTTCGCCAAAGGAATGTCTTCTTCTTACACCTGAGCGATGAGAAAGTCTTGATGCAGGAGAGGACTTGGTGGAAACCAGGATTAATTTGGTTAGCCTCTGTATTCGGCTTAGCAAAGCAGCTTTGGCTTCTTCTTCTTGCTCCAATCTAGATTGCAACTTCATTTGACCATCTTCTAGCTATAACCATCACAGATACCCAGATTGAACTCGATAAATTAGTAGCAAATCACTACCTCATGAAACAGAAGGGATACCTCTTTTTAAAGGAATACACAAGTGATGTGATGTTTAGAAATTTTTAAGCACAACAAACTGTCACTGTTTGTGATTGTCTGGAGAACAATTCTGTTCAGGATTTCACATTTTTCATCATTATAGATGTGAAAATACGTATGGTTCTAGCAGTTGGACAAGAATTAATTGGCAATGACCATTATGATCTCATGTTACACAAAAAGGAGCAAAACATATAGTTCACCACAATATTCTGGTTTAAGAAAGTACCTTTTGTTTGAGAAGAAAGATATCATCTCCTCCAGTATCCTTAAACTGAGGAACTACTACGATGCCACTTTTCAGATGTTCTAGCTCCTCCTTTAATAATCGGATTTCGTTTTGGTATTTCTTGATCAGAGATTTCTCATCAATAATCTGCAATATTATGAGCTTACTTTAGAGCACTATCAAAAAGATTATCTTGAAGCACCGAGGTTTAATATCCATACCTTATTTTGTGCTGCCTGAATTTCGATGTGTTTTGCACGGTGGGCAAACTTTAATGTATTATGTGTCTCCTCTGTACTGCTTGATGAGGGAGTAACGGTGCAAATAAGCTAAAAAAAACACAATTACGCACTATGTGAGCAGATAGTATTTGGGTTCACAATAGAGGTGGCAAAATGGGTGGGTCAAACAAATTAGGTAACGGTTAAAAAAAGGTTGGTTAACCCAGCACACTTTTTCTCCCAATAATTTATAAACAGTTGGTTTGTCAAATTTGATCACAGTATATTATTTCAATAATAATCCAAATATCTAATCTTTTTGAATAAATTAAATTGTTTTCAGAGGTTTAATGTGTGACAAACACACTCTTGTAACTTCCCTTTTAAGATGAATTTACCCATTTGACCCGTTAGAGATATTAAATAACCCCAATACACTCATTCATAAGTTATTTGGGCGATCTTGACACCCTTAATTGAAAAGGACTGTCATGCATGGTCTTTCATCAGGTATTCACAAGATATGGTTGATTTGAAATTAATGTGCAAGACTTACAGATACTCGTCCATGACCACTTAATGAAGACTGAAGGAGCCTAGTTAATTTCGAGTCCCTGTATGGTATATGAGCAGCTCTCGCTTCTGTCAATTTTGATATAACCTGTAACAGTTGTGAATTAGCAAACTCCGACAGCTATCTAATTAGAATAATATTAAAGAGAGAACACGAAAAACCCACTCCTACGTGTACAAAATATTACACCTAGAGAGTTGAGTGTTGGAGTTCACGTCACACAAGGCAGAGAGTGAAGAAAAGATGTTTCACTTATTCCAGAAGGTATATTTGTTGCCCGAAGACTTCAGATATAATGGTACAGAACCTTAAGGCCTAATAATTTGTAACGGTGCCTATTTTTTTTCCCACAAACAAATAGTAGAGGACTGCTTTGCAGAAGTTTAGTACTCCAAAGTCCAAACATTAACATGACTAAAAGTAGACATGTGTAGGACAAACTATTACACTGATAAAATAATGCCAATGATTGAGGCCTCACAGTTCCAAGGGTTAGCAGACTCTTATTTATATAAGCTCCTTCTTTTCGACGAACACCCGTTGTTTCAGCTTTAGAGCTCTCAGAACCTGCCAGATCTATGAGGTTCTGCAATCAATGGTGAAATGAATAATGATAATAAGTGATAAGAATAAACAAGAGATCATCTTGTTTCAGCAATAGTGCATAAAATGGGTTACTTCTAACAAATCTATGCATGTCATTTGTAACAGTAAGGTAGCAAAAAACTATCCAAAATAAAGTTTGAGGTAATTACAAACCCAACATTGAAGAGAAATGAAAAAACTGAAGGTGAGGTTCAAATGCATACCAGCTGTGATAGGTTAACATCCCCGCCGTCACCAGATTCACCACAAGGGCTACTCTCTATCGTCTGTTGGAAGGTAATAAAACATTAACAAAAAAGTTTAACCCAGTGAAAAAAGATAAACATATCAAGTAGCATCAATTAATACCAAAGAAAAAGAGAAAAAATGTGGAAAAATAACGCCATGCCCGTCTCAAGTATAGCTGTACGTAAAGCTAGTATAATTTCCTGTCAAATTATGTTAAAACTTTTTCTAAATAATGCAACTTTTTGTTCCCTTCATATTCTAATTACTCCTATAACTGATGCACTTGGTTTTTCCTTGATCAGATGTATCAAGTATGAAGTTCTGGTGTTTTCTCATTCTTGTTTGTGTGCGTGTGTTCAGCATATTTTGGGTCAGACAAAGATGTTTTGAAGATTATGTGGTGCTTATATCAGTAGTGAGTTCATTCTTAGCCATTCCTTGAAAAGTGATATCCTATAACCTGATTAGATCAAAAGTGTGTATATGGTCTAACTAAAACCCACCAAATAGCATGGGAAAATAGTAAACAGGTGATACATTTGTATATAAGAAATTCCTATTACACAGCACCTGGATGCAGTCTAATCATATCAGTACAAGAATATTATCTTTGCATCAAGTAATGTTCAATTGATTGTTGCGTGCATAAATAACCATCTTTTTCATAGCAAAAAAAGCCAAAACAAATCAAAATTAATTATTTGAGCGAAGTTAGATAGTTACCAGCGTAAATATTGTATGACTTCTGCTGCTGAGCAAATTAAAATTTGTTGAACCAACATGTCTGTGCTCTGTGACAAACAAAATAATATAATAACCGGAGATCAGTACACTGACAGAATGAAATGATCAAATAGCAAATGTTATTAATTCATGCGTAGAAACTACGTCAATAATTGTAGCTATATTGATAAGCAACATAAACAAACACATGTATGTAAAATGTATAGAAAATTAGACAACATGTCCGCATCACGTCATTATTATCAGAATAATTAGCCTTTTCCAAAACTACCTCGTTATAGAAAATTTCTGCTCTATGATTTGATGTAGGCATTATTTACCAGTTAATAAGCATGATCAATAAGAATGGCCTTTAGAATAAACCATACAGCAATTCATCAGACAGCAAAGACAATGCATCACTCAACTCAGTACATAACGATAATAACCTTGAATCCTTATCATTGACCTAGAATTTGGGATGTAAAAACAATATATACATGTGAGTAAAGCAGAAAGACAAACCTTCTCCAGCTGCAATAAGGGAAAGGGCATGGGCAGGAGATAACACTACTTCCTCCTTTATACCTTCAACAAAGGTTCCCTACAGGCAACAGGCATTGTATATTTGTATTCAGAGTGGTAAGACCTCTACAGAACTACAGCATAAGGTTTTGAAGACAATGACATAAAAAGTTATATGAACTACGTGGGATAATAACATGAAAGGTGGTACATGCATGGTGAGTATATCATCAACATGCTTGATAAATTCATGATGTTTTATATCCCCTTTCCCTATTTTTTGTAAAAACATTCTAACAAGTAACGTAGCTGCGAATTGAAGTGGCAAACTTAAAGTTCGATTTCAGCTTAATCAAGAAAGATAAACACATACAGTATGCTTCCTCAGTCCCATAATATGTGTCAACTATGGGTGTGGAACACACTTTTAGAAAAGGATATGGCAACCAATAAGATGTCACCCTTACTTTTTAGAAACTCTATGATTGGTTAAAATTTTGGAAGTGGAGATTTATATTGGGACAAACATAAATAGTAAGGTTGACACTTATTATGGGACATAGCTACTAATGTTGGAATAATGGCGTGTACAGAGAGTTCGAGACAACATGACAAAATCAAGTATCAGAATGTAATGGAGAAATTACCTGACTATCCTCCCTGATTCTTAAATTTTGCCCTGCTGGATTTAATAAGTCATTGACAACCTGAAAATAAACCGAACACTTAAAATTGCATCATTATATAAAAGGAGACTCGTGCCTCAACAATACATGGCCAAGTGACACTAACACCAGGGTGGTTTCAAAGGCTACCTCATTATAAATTTCCAAATATGAGACACGAAGGAGAAATTCACGGCTCGGAGTCTGAAAATATAGCACTATTAGCAGATCTTCCTCTTAAAACATATATAACTTGCATTCATGGAAAAGTTTAGCCAAACATACCTCCTGAATAATACTGAAAGCATCCTTTACCGCCAAAGGGATAATTCCGGGGGACCTCTGATCACCCTGCCTTGTGTATATGACAAAATAATTAAAACACATGTGTTGGAATGCAAAACAATCATGACAGCTTCATGGTCATATTAACTCTGAAGCTAATAGTAAGAAGCTATAGAACTATGAGAAAAAAAAAGGTTCACTTACATGCATAGTGTGAGTCTTTCCACTACTTGTAACACCATATGCAAATATAGTCCCTGATATTGAAATAGGCCGCAAATGATTAAAGTGAGGTATTGCAGACATACTTTGAGAATTGATCATAACTAAGATAAAAACACTGGTAGTTCTCAATGGAAATAACTACTGTAATACTTATATTAGGATGCTTTAGCCAGAGATACATGGCAGACAAACATCTTATTGAATAGATCGAAAGGTGATGGCCGTATTGATTAAATGACCACCATCTTCTTAGCGTAGAACCTCCAAATATCTTCAACTTTGAATAGTATAATAAGACGGTATATATGATCTTTTACTGTAAGATCGCACATATTGGAAGTTCTAATTGTTTTATCTTAATAGCCATCCCACCCAGTGGTAATACCCTTAGCGCTTTATTAGAACAATTAAGTTGCATAAAGTATGAACATTACATACCATTAACGCCTTCCATAGCACCACCAACAACATGATGGGCTGCAATATCATATACATGACGTGTTGTTGTAGTAGGCCCAAATACCCGATCTGCGTACAAAAAAGATGAGATTCGGCATGTCAATCGTACCCGAGACTTGAATGTAACAGAAAGCTAGAAAGAATATCTTCCTTATACAATTTTAATTACTAAACATGATCCAACGATTTAGTACTTGGAACTTAACCAACTTGCCCTTCAGTTGAGCTTTAACAATAACTTTCAAAGAAAAAGGAACGTTTTAATCAGTCCAATTCATATTACGCTACATGCTTACTCTATTTACATAGATATGTTACCAGTAGTTTAAGCCTAAAATCAATTTGGATGATCTTCATATGTTCACCATGTATCAAGCTCTACAAGTATACGGCCTTTAGTTCGAGGGTAACAATTAAAAGCAAGCATAATACTATAGATTGGCGCAGTTGTAATTCTCCCTGAGAAAATATGGAGTTATGGACTATATATCGTTTATGTTCTGAGTCAAAATTTAGCCTATTCCCAAGCCAATCCGCCATCATAGCCTAACTAGTCCTAACAAAATTTACACGAGTAATCAAGCAGTCAAACTAGCTTCCATCATTGACATCTGCTGGTTACATTCGAGAGTGTAAGCTCCATTATTCATTGCCTAGGTATGGCGAGAAAGGCTTATTAATGCAATCCTGTATGTATAATCTCTGCTTAAACGTTGAAAGTCAACAGTCAGTTTCAGCTCGTTACTTGCTTATATGTTCTAACTGCTCAGTTACACCGTCACATAAGAGTAAAATTTCACGGCATGGAATCTACGTTCTAGAACATGAATACACGCTTAATCAGTATCATGTACCAAACTATCAATTACTTATAGCTATAACTTCACGTTCCTAAACAATAAATTATACCACTAGTATAACTATGCCGGTTATCAACTCAGTATCATTCACCAAACTATCAACATAATGTAGTAGCATTATTACCATAAGCATAAGCAATAGAAGGCGTAAACTCATTCCTAACAATCGTCTCCCCATCCGCATACCACGCTATCTCCTCCCCTTGCCGTATCTCCCTCGGACTACAAACAAACAAACACATTTCATTCAAATCAACATCCAAACACAATTAAAACCTAACTTTTTACAACAAAATCACAAATTCACCTTAGCGGCCTAAACCGAACCGTAACCGTAACATTCTCTTTCGATTTCGAACTCTCCGAATAAACAACATTTTGTAACTTACTTCTCACATTATCTTCTTTCGATATCGACTTTCGAGATTTTAATCCTGACTTACTAGACGACATCGTTTCACTCAAACCCTAACTTAATCCAGTTTTTATAGATTAATGAGGTTAAAACTGAGATTTATATATAATAATAATAATAATAAGCAGTTAGTTAGTTAGTTAGCTAGATAGTTAGGATTATGAAGCGATTGATTAACAGCATCATGATTAGTTGATTAGGTGAAATGTGTGTGTTTTGTGTGTGTGTTTTTTGAGTGTGTTTGACGTACTTTTTTGAGAGAGATTTTCAGACCACTAGAAAATTGGTTGAATAAAATAATGGGATTTAAATATTTTATAATAGTGTTAGATGGGGGATGGGAGGATGGATAGAAGAGTGGTTTTTTAGATACTTTTTGTTTTTTTATTGTTTTTTTATAAAGGTGAAGGAAGTAGAGATTATTGGTTTAAATATGTAATTATTGGTAATGATAAGCTATTATGGCAAATAATGAGTGTGTAAGTTAGAAGAAAGATGGTTTGCTTTTCATTAACTAATAAAGCGGTTCATCTTTCTAAATCTGAAGAAGGTAGGGATACGGAGAAAAATAAGAAGAATTTTTAGCAACAAATTTTAAATAAAAGATATTTTTAAGAGGAGATATATCGTTTTTGTATATATATCTGAAATATGTTTATAGGTGATTTTTATAGTTGTATCTGAAATATGTGATCATTTATTTTTATAAATGCATCTGAAATGTGTGATCATTCATTTTGGTTGCATCTGAAATTTTTGGTCATCTATTTTTGTAAGTGCATTTGAAATGTGTGATCATTCATTTTTGTAGATGCATATGAAATTGTCACACCCCCAAATTATCTGTTTTGCAGCGGAATGGAATTCCTGGGGATTGACTGTCATAGCATCACAATCACAGTTATATTGAACGACCTAAAGTGTCGTTTAAAAACACATCGTTTGATATTTATATAAAACATTCAGAGTTACAAGATAGGTCCCAAAAGTTGATAAAGTTTGCGGAAAATATAAGTTTATTACAAGTCCAAACGATGTTTTGAAAAGAAAACCATAATATACAATGAGACAAGTCGACGTCGCGACTCTATGAGGTTCCTTAATCGTGCCATGATGCGAATGTCTTAGTTACCTGAAAATACATTGCTAAAACGGTCAACAATAATGTTGGTGAGAAATCATAGGTTTATGAAAATGATTTATACGACTACACAAGTATAGATTAAGTATGACAATGTCGCCACACAAAAATGTTACAATTGCTATAAGTCCATGACACTGAAACTAGACTGATCATGATGTTCGCCCCAACAGAGTGTTTGCCAAACAACTCAAATAATGATATTAAATGAAATGCATCCGTTTAACCAGTTGGAATCCACCAACCCGGATGGATGAGTCACCCTCGATAGATCTATCCACTCACCCTCGCTTCTATGAAATTAACGGCTCATGTTATATAATGGGGACATTCAATTGGCATGAGGTAACTTAAGCAATGTAAATAAATTTGATATACTTGGCATCGTAATAAAAATGATGTGCAATGTATTCTCCCCCGTAAGTTTGAAAACAATTATAAACATGTACAACGGGGCTATGAAAACTCACTTGATGAATTGATGCGATGACAAAAGTGAGTACACCGAAATGTAGCGTGAATCTCGAAACTGACCTATTATGATGATATGATATGTAATAAGTCATGATGTAATGTTATGCATGCAATTCGGATGATATTTATACCACTTATGAATTTTTGAAAACAATACTTCTCGTCGAAAATATATTCTTTTAACGTCTTGACCATTTTTAAATTACTTCACATGTATTTACGTTGAAATGATATCCGACGATAATCATTTAGTGATTTATTGTGAAATTATAACCTTTCGTCGTAAAATAATGTCATTGAAATTTCCATGAAAGTGACTAAAACGGCCTCTAAAAATCTAGTCGTAAAATGGTGCGCGTCGAGCGTTAGGAAACAAACTCAACGGTTTTGGGAAGTTCGTATGATTATCTCAAAGTTTTAGTACATGAGTTTCCATCCTAGGCTAATTCCTTGGAGTATCTCAGCGCTGCAGCTGAACAGAGTAACATATAATACCAAAAGAAAAGTTTTGTAGCAAACCTGAACATTATTTGAATATAAAAGGCGTTTGAAATAGTTGAAAACCCTGGATAGAACATTGAGACTTACAAAATATATTTATAGTTTGCTACACAAAAATTTGCTGTGAAATCCAGCAAGTTATATTGACACTAACACTACGATACTGTCAGTTAGGGGTCCTTAAGGTAAGGCGACGTTTTGTCTATTAAACCCCCACACTGTTAAAGTATACGTAGATGTTTTTACTTACTAGTGTGTAAAGTTTACGTGAATGTTTTTATCTACTGGTTTTTAAAGTCTACGTTGGTTTTACTTACTAGTGTGT